>CM057342.1:670581140-670953364 GCA_030015575.1 Agapanthus africanus | reverse complement strand
ATATCGGATATGTCGGTTTTTCGTTAAAAAGTAATGCACGACGTGATTCTTGAGTTATAAAAATACCGCAAGTGCACAGTGCGTTAATGCAAGCCGGCAAGTATGGGTCGATCACAGGGAGTGGATATCACGACACTCTTTTGAGTTGGACAACAATGGTTTGGAGTTGGAACTTGTCACGTTTTTATACAAATGAAATAATGAAGCGATAAAGTGATATTTGGGGAAAAACTTAAGCTTAGGTTTGGTAAATAGAAATATGGCGTTACGCCCAACTCTCAATCTTGATTCAAAGTTCATTTCTAGTTTCTAATTAACTTAAGAAAGCATGTTGCATCTATCCCGATAACACGTGTCGGGTTAGGATAACGATATCACAATTAGGTTAAAAAGAAACCAAAAATTTAAGGTTATAAGATGAAATGAACATGAAATGAGCTAAGTGAATTTAGTAAGCATAGAATATATGCTTTTATGACTACATGTTCTATGTAGCTAGTTTACTACACTTAGCTAAATTTCATATTCATTTCAACTTCAATTCTTAATATAACAATATTAAAATGTAAAGAAAGAATAGGATATATGTTAAAGGTTGATTTGCAACCATTCAAAATAATACATCCGATAAAGCAAAACACAATAATATTGCAAATATTAAGAAAAGAAGTGCAAAAATTAAGAATCAAGAATGAGGGGTTGAAAAGCAAGTCATTCAACAACCTACCTCAACATAACTTAAGCACAAGACTACTCACACATCGTAGAATGAAAACATAGCTGAATAATTATAAAAGATAATGAAATAGAGAAGGGACACAAGAATTAAACTTGAACTCAATGAAGATTTTATTGCAATTGTATCCAAATACAAGCAAATGAATCAACTACCAAAATATAATCTTACAAGCACAAAGATAGAGGTTGCAAGACCAGAGGAAGGCAAAGAACTCAATCTAATCCAAAGAGCTACAAAAAATTTATCAAAATAAGTACAAGTAGTGTAGGTGTGTTTTTTCCTCATAAACTGATCTGCTATTTATAGAGCATCCAAAACCAGAAGTTGCGTATACCAAAGAACTTATAAAACCACCAGGGGCCCACAGAACTTGTTCGAACCATTTTGTCAATGATATGATCGTAAATTGTGTCATGCCCCGCTTCCCAGAGTACGCTAAGATGGGCACGTGACATAGCCAACCATGGTACCTGTGGGTAGGAAGTATCCATCCACAGTCACATTACCGCTGTAGAGATATCAAGAATAAAATATAACTATCTAATACATGTCCATAAGCCAAGATAACATGAGTCAAGAATAATAAAAAGTGCGGAAGCAAAAAATCCAATACAAAAATAACTGGAATGTATGTCCCATAATGCGGGCTCACATCAGGAAATAAATGCAGAAAATAAAAGAAATAACTACAACTGAAACCACACTGCTCAGCCTGCTTAGCTGAAGTACTCCTGCTCGGACTGCAGTAAAGGTACGGAATCTGGGCCATGCAAAACCCAGACGTCAGCGCGTCATGTCATCAAGTAATAAAATATAAACAGGGTAACAGACAATGCAAATAATAATCATGAATGGCAAAACAGGTGTAACAGCAATATAGATTAGGGCAGTGAAGGGTAGTGTGCAGTGAGTAAACTAAACTGGTCTATTATGTTATCTACTCTCAAGTCTTTGAAATCAATTTGATAAATCATCGATGTAACTCAATAGTATCCCGTGCGTGCCCGGGACCACGGTCAAGGTTCTTGGACTGAATCCGAGACGTACCGCTAGGCAGTAAAAGGTAGCATGTACAGATGAGTGATGTCAGCATCATCACCCCGGGACTGGCCCGTAAGAGCTGATCAGAACAGGTATTGAACTGTCGAGTTACAAGTCAGGTTTCATCATTGATTTTCCCATACCCCCAAATTATATGTGTTCAAGTCAGGTATTCAGTAATCAATAACTAATGCCGACACAGGATCAGGTAGGTGCAGGTTTGTCTGGATAGAAAACAGGAACGGTCCATAAGGACTACATGTCAGGTTTGTTGGCATTAGACACAAGATTAGGTACACAGGTCAAGCCATGTACATCGGGTCAAGTCAAGTAATGTACGGTACCATGTCGGGTCAAGTAATATGTATGTAGCAAGTCATGTCCGGGTGTAAAAGACATTATGTTGGTGCTCATAATAAACTAGCATAATCATGGTTATAAATAAACAAGTATGGGTATCAACAACACAATAAATTGGCACATGTAATAGGTTAAGCAATAAAGCAGATTAAACTAGTTAGCTGTACAGTTATCAGTTTGTGTTTAAGAGATGGTGTCAGCATTATATGAATACAGTATGATAGATGTGAATGCTAAAAACCAGGTGAATAAGTATTGAGTAATCTAGGGATGCGACGACATGTATAATCTGTTCAATGGATGCAATTGTAATTAAACCGGTTAAAGATGCACAAGGATGTCCGATAGGTTAATACTAGAGGAAAAGGGTATCATGGCTATAAACAATTATGATCATGTGGTCTAACATATACATATGATTACTAGGTCTAAACAACTAGATGCAACCATTAAGTTTCAAGTTCTAGATCAGAAAATATGTAAACGGGACGTTATGCGATTAACTTGAAATTCAAGACTTTCGATTCTATCTAGAGATTTAATAGGAAAATAGATAAATTAGTATAAGAATAGTTTGAATAGCATGTAGCAAGTTTCAGTTGCCTCGACGGGCCACGATACGGAAAACGGAACGTTACGTGTCGGCGGAGAAAAATCGCGACGCGTGCATGGTACAACGGAAAGAGCCCAAACGACGAACAGTGGAGTCACATGGGTCGGAGGTCCTCGCTGGGTCGTTGGGAAACATCGACGGCATGGTCGGATTCCGGCAACCACAAAAACAGTAAACATCAAGCTTTTCAAGAATTGCAGGAAAGAAAAGAAGAGGAGAAAGGAAGGAGTAAGGAGAGGAGGAGGCTTACACTGATCTGCAGAGGGGTCGTAAAGATCGACGACGTCGACGGAGCTCCGGTGTACAACCTGCAGAGAACCCGGCGACCACAAAAGAATTTTAATGGAAGGGAGAAGAAGGAAAGAAGGAAGAAGAGGAAAGGGCGCTTACTGGGGTGTGCACAAGGCCAAGGGCACGGGGCGAGGTCACCGGCTGCGGCTGGAAGCGAGGGTAGCCGAGACGCAGTGGGTGTGCGGTTCTCGACTGCTTCGGGAGAGAAGAAAAAGGAGGGAGGAGAGAAGGTGGAGGCGACTGCGACGAGGGTGAGGGGCGACGAGGCTTGTGCGGGCGTCGTCGGCGCTAGGCAAAGGCGAGAGAAGACGGCTAGGGTTTCGTAGGCGATGGGTTTTGGTTTGTGTTAAAGAAGAAGAGAAGAAATATAAAGAGAGAGAGAGAGAGATACGGAGAGAGAAAGAGATTCGAGAGGAGAGAGAGAACGCGCGAGAGGAGTGAGAGAGAGAGTAACAGTGAGGAGATATAAATTTGGCAGTATTCGCAAGAGAGAGAAAGAGAAGGGGGAAAGGGAAAAGAGAGAGGAATGGCAGTGAAGGGAGAGAGAGAGAGGGATGTGGGGTCGGGTGGAAATGGAGGCTCGCGATTGGCTCAGGAAAATTGTAAAAGATTTATGGGGTTTGATTGGTCAGATGAAGTGTTGGGAAAAAATTTAATAGGTTGTAAAAAAATATATGAAAGATTTTGCTACTAATTTTAAGAATAGATATGTTACAGGAAAAAGATTTTCACCACACAAACTTTCTCTGTTGCCCAAGCAAATGGGTTAAATTGATTTGAAAATATTTAAATGATTAGAATTTGGCGAAATAAAAACAATTCAGAAATGCGTCCGGATTGGGCCCAAAATTTGGATTTGAAAATACGAAAATTAGTGGCAGGTTCCAAAAATTAAAATGAAGGATTTTGTACTGAAAAAGCATACCCCCAAGAACGGACGCACGTACGTGCGCGTAGTCGTCCAAACACGTCCATTTCACTTAACGAGACGAGAACACGATATAAGGACGCTACCACAGGGTTAGGGGTATCAAGCAGGCCATGACAAGTATAATTTAAATAATTTTAAATAACTTAATTGTAATATGCAAACATTTGTAATGTCGGGGTAAATTATAACTAGTAACTGTCAAAGCATGATCAAAGAAATAAATACCACACACCACACATACGGTAAATGGAATTTGTATAACAGGACTCGGTTGTTGCATTATACCCAACTACAAAAAAAATCGTCCTCGAAATTCCAAGAACACAAAAGGATAAACGTCCCACAAACTACAAGAAAAGATGGAGAAAGTTCTGCCGGATTTCATCTTCCCGCTCCCAAGTTGATTCTCCACATGAGCGACTACCCCAAGAAACAAGTACAAGAGGGATAACCTTGTTCTTAAGAATCTTTTCCCTTCGATCCACAATTGCAACCGGTCGCTCTTTAAAAGTCAAGTCTTCTCGTACCGTTAGCTCTGAATGATCCAATACATGCATTTCATCCCGAACATACTTACGGAGTTGTGATACGTGAAACACATCATGAACATTCTCCAGGGATTGCGGTAACGCCAATCGATACGCTACCTCACCAACCCGCTCCAAGATCTCAAAGGGTCCAACGAATCGAGGACTGAGCTTTCCTCGACTTCCAAAACGAATCACCCCTCTAGTCGGTGATATCTTCAAGAATACCAAATCACCCACGATGAACTCTAGAGGTCTTCTCGACGTGTCTGCCCAACTCTTCTGTCTGTCTTGTGCTGCTTTCATATGATTCCTGATAGTATTAACTTTCTCAACTGTCTGCATAACCAAGTCTGGTCCCAACAATCTTCGTTCACCGATATTGTCCCAACAAACAGGTGAGCGACACTTGCGACCATAAAAAGCTTCGAATGGAGCCATCTGAATCGTTGCCTGGAAAATGTTGTTGTAAGAAAACTCCACCAAATGTAGATGATCTTCCCATGAACCTTTGAAGTCCAACATGCAAGCTCTCAATATATCTTCAAGAGTTTGGATCGTTCTCTCCAACTGGCCATCTGTTTTAGGATGATAAGCTATGCTAAACTTCAATCGAGTCCCCAAACTTTCCTGTAAGCTCCTCCAGAAGTGTGATAAGAACCGAGTGTCACGATCGGACACGATACTCACCGGTACTCCATGCAATCTTACAATCTCCTGCATGTACCTTTCTGCCAAAGTTTCCGTTGATTGACCAACCCGAAAAGGAATGAAATGAGCTGCCTTTGTCAAGCGATCAACAATCACCCATACTGCATTGTTGCCTTTTGGACTCCGCGGTAGAGCTGTTACGAAATCCATGGTAATATGTTCCCACTTCCACTGAGGAATCGGAAGTGGTTGCAACAAACCAACAACCCTTTGATGTTCAGCCTTAACTTGCTGACACACCAAGCACTTTGCCACAAAACGAGCAATCTTCCGTTTCATGCCTTCCCACCAGAAATGCTGTCGTATGTCTCGATACATCTTCATACCTCCTAGATTTACGGAATAAGCTGAACTGTGTGCCTTCTTCATAAGTTCTTCATGAATATCTCCCTTTGGCACACACAAACGGCTACCATACCTCAACGAACCATCTTCATGGATCAGTAAATCCGTTCGAAGTCCGGCTTCAACCTGTTCTCGAAACTTTCGCAATCTAGGGTCCTGCGGTTGCGCTGCTTTAATATTCTCGATCAACGAGGAATGTACTTGCAGCTGTATCAACTGTCCGGAAGAATGCGATAGCACAACCTCCAAATCAAATCTTCGAAAGTCTTCAATGAGTTCCTTCCATACAGTCAACATCTGAATTGCTGGTAACCGACTGAACGCATCCGACACTACATTAACTTTCCCCGGATGATACTTAAGATCCAGATCGTAGTCGGCCATCAGCTCCAACTATCTACGATGCCTCATATTAAGCTCCTTCTGCGTGAACACATACTTCAAGCTCTTATAATCAGTAAACACCTCGACCCTTTCGCCCAAAAGGTAGTGTCTCCAAATCTTCAAAGCGAAGATCACAGCCGCAAACTCCAAGTCATGAGTTGGGTAATTCTTCTCATGGGTCTTCAACTGTTTCGATGCGTACGCTACAACCTTCCCATGCTGCATCAAAACACATCCCAATCCTTTCCCAGATGCGTCGCTGTGAATCACCAATCCTCCGGAATTGTCTGGCACGGTCAGAATAGGAGCGGTTATCAATCTCTGCTTCAACGTCTCAAAAACTGACGTACATCTATCCGTCCACACAAAAGGTACCTCCTTGCGCGTAAGCTTGGTAAATGGCTCCGCCAGACGAGCAAAGTTCTCCACAAATCTTCTGTAATACCCGGCTAGTCCAAGAAAACTTCTTATCTCCGCAACATTCTTCGGAATCGGCCAATCTCGAACTGCTGCAATCTTTTCGGGATTGACGGCGATTCCATCGCCAGACACAACATGCCCCAAAAACTTTACTTCCTCCAGCCAAAACTCACACTTGCTCATCTTCGCATATAACATCTCATGTCTCAACGTCTGCAGTGCGATCTTTAAATGTTCAGCGTGCTCTTCAGAACTCTTCGAGTAAACCAGAATATCGTCAATGAACACCACAATAAACAGGTCTAAGAATGGTGAAAAGATTCGGTTCATCAAGTCCATGAATATAGCTGGTGCATTCGTAACAACGAAGGGCATCACTAAGTACTCGTAATGTCCATACCGAGTTCGGAACGCCGTCTTGCAAATATCCTCTGCTTTCACTCAGACCTGATGATATCTGGATCACAAATCCAGTTTCGAGAATACCCTCGCACCACTAAGTTGCTCAAATAGTTCGCCAATGCGAGGGATCGGGTACTTGTTCTTAATAGTCACCCGGTTTAATTCTCGATAGTCGATGCACATCCTTCTTGTGTCATCCTTCTTCTTGACTAGAAGAACTGGAGCTCCCCAAAGCTAGTTACTGCTTTGAATCCAACCCTTCTCAAGCAATTCAGTAACCTGCTTCTTGACTTCCTCCAATTCCACTGGAGCCATTGGATAATACGCTCTAGAAACTGGCGCTGCACCAGGAATAAGATCAATTGGGAACTCCATGTCTCGCTTGGGCGGTAATCCTGATATATCTTCAAACACGTCCATAAAATCTCGAACAACAATTGGCTCTTCCCTTTTATCAACCTCCATTGCTGCAAGAATATTAGCTGTCGGCCTAGCCCTAAACTCGACTGGCCCGACAGAACTGCTTCCTCCAGTGAAGATAAACTCGGAATGTCCGGGAATCTGGAAAATTACTTTCTTTGCCCTACAATCAATGTGAGCATGGAAAGTGCCAAGAAAATCCATTCCCAAGATGACTTCATAGCTGCCTGTATCAATCACCAAGAAATCTGCAAAAAGCTCACGTCCGCAAACAACAACTGCACAATCTTTACATTCTCTGCTAGATATGATTTTCCCATTCCCAGTGTGTATGTCCCAGAAACTAGACAGGGTCGTGCAGGTAATCGAGTGTGTAGCTATAAACTTGGACGACATAAAACAATGGGATGCACCAAAATCAAATAACGCTAATGCGGGAAAACCATGAACGAGTAGAATACCTGAAACAACTTCTCCTGAAGCCTTAGCTTCCTCAACCGTCAAGGTAAAAGCTCGAGCCTGATTGGGTCCTTGAGTCAGCTGCTTTTGTCCCTGAAACGGTTTCTGCGGTGGCTTCTGAATATCATCCCTCGTACGAAGCTTCGACGGACAAGCGCTGACAGTGTGATCTGCCGCTCCACAAACTAGACAGAGTCCCTGCCTCCTTCGACAATCTTTTTGCACGTGTCCAAGTAAATGGCAGTAGTCACAAACCACGCTCCTTCTTCGATCAACAACAACATGCTTCTTCATCGGTGTTACGCCACAATGGTTCACTGGAATACCCATGTGTCCATGTGCTCGGTTCGGTGCAAAAGTCGGCTTCCGTACTGTAATTGCTGTCTGGTGCAAACTCCTAGTCTTCCCAAATAAGCTCTGCTGTTCTCAAGCTGCCGTAAGTACCTGTGAGAAAGTGGTCAAACCCAGGGAGACAATCTGCATCTGGATGTCCACATCCAAGCTGCGCATGAACCTCCTTGCCTTGTCTGCATCGTTGGCAACTAAAGGTCCAGCGAACCTACTGAGCCGCGTCTATTCCGCTGCATGCACATCTACAGGTGCACCGTTCTGTCTTATACTGATGAACTTCTCTTCCATTCCTCCCGTGCAGTCTGCGGGACGAACTTCTCCAGGAAACTGTTCGAAAAATCCGCCCACTTGATCGGCTTGGGCAAGCGGGTCTCCTCCACAAGCCACCATTCACGAGCGTAATCCACTAACTGGATGCGTACCACATCCACCCTCTTATCATCTGGGATCTGCGCCGCAATGAGTAGATTCTCCGTGTCAACCAGCCATTGCGCCGCTGGAAACAGCTCCTCCAAATCAGTAAAGACAGATGGACCCAGTCTCCTGAAATCTGCTATGGTCCCCACTTGATCTACTGGTCTGGGCCCAACATTGTTCACGGACTGCTGAACGGTCCGCAAACTTTTCTGAAACGATTCAGCTTGCTGCTGGATCAGCTCGGTCTGCCGCTTTTGATTCTCCAACATCCCATGTATTACACCAAGCATAGCGGCTTCGTCAACACGCCTTTGGTACGTCTTCAAATTCTTGTTTGCCATGTTCCTGAAATCAAAACACCCCAGTATTAGCATGATAACAGATTCAAAATATAGATCAAGGCTAGAACTCCGAGTTACTTAAATATAGTACCGCATTGTAACTATGTCGCGGTATCATAGCTATAATTACATAACTACCTAAGTCGCCTAAGTTCTAGAGATAACAAGGAATCAGGTTTTCGAGTCGATATGCAAAGAAAGTTTGCACACCGTAAAGATATAATCAGGAGGAGGTTAGATTCAAGAACGGTAAAACAGAAAGGTGGCAGGACATGTTTTCAAAACACGGGTATTCTGATTCGTGTATTGGGTATAATACCTAACTTCAAAAGAATCAACCCGACTAACCTATGTCTCTGATACCAAAAGAGCCATGTCACGCCCCGCTTCCAAGAGTACGCTAAGATGGGCACGTGACATAGCCAACCATACTACCTGTGGGTAGGAAGTATCCATCCACAGTCACATTACGGCTGTAGAGATATCAAGAATAAAATATAACTATCTAATACATGTCCATAAGCCAAGATAACATGAGTCAAGAATAATAAAAGTACGGAAGCAAAAGATCCAATACAAAAATAACTGGAATGTATGTCCCATAATGCGGGCTCACATCAGGAAATAAATGCAGAAAATAAAAGAAATAACTACAACTGAAACCTCACTGCTCAGCCTGCTGGCTGAAGTACTCCTGCTCGGACTGCAGCAAAGGTACGGAATCTGGGCCATGCAAAACCCAGACTACAGCACGTCATGTCATCAAGTAATAAAATATAAACAGGGTAACAGGCAATGCAAATAATAATCATGAATGGAAAAACAGGTGTAACAGCAATATAGATCAGGGCAGTGAAGGGTAGTGTGCAGTGAGTAAACTAAACTGGTCTATTGGGTTATCTACTCTCAAGTCTTTGAAATCAATATGATAAATCATCGATGTAACTCAATATTATCTCGTGCGTGCCCGGGACCACGGTCAAGATTCTCGGGCTGAATCTGAGACGTGCCGCTAGGCAGTAAAAGGTAGCATGTACAGATGAGTGATGTCAGCATCATCACCCCGGGGCTGGCCTAGCCCGTAAGACTGATCAGAACAGGTATCAAACTGTCGAGTTACAAGTCAGGTTTCATCATTGATTTCCCCATACCCCTAAGTTATTTGTGTTCAAGTCAGGTATTCAGTAATCAAGAACTAATGCCGACACAGGATCAGGTAGGTGCAGGTTTGTCTGGATAGACAACAGGAACGGTCCATAAGGACTACATGTCAGGTTTGTTGGTATTAGACACAAGATTAGGTAACAGGTCAAGCCATGGTACATCGGGTCAGGTCAAGTAATGTACGGTACCATGTCGGGTCAAGTAATATGTATGTAGCAAGTCATGTCCGGGTGTAAAAGATATTATATGGGTGCTAATAATCAACTAGCATAATCATGGTTATAAATAAACAAGCATGGGTATCAAAAACACAATAAATTTGCACATGTAATAGGTTAAGCAATAAAGCAGATTAAACTAGTTAGATGTACAGTTATCAGTTTGTGTTTAAGAGATGGTGCCAGCATTATATGAATACAGTATGATGTTCATACCAGAATACTGCATTTTATACCGCCCATTCTTACGCTCGTGTGTTTATAGATAGGTGCTTTTGATCAGTGTTTGCTACATATTTGCAGAATACAGGTTCTCGGCTCTGAACAGTGAAATCCATGAAAAGTACGACAAATTCCGGATTACTGCCAACAACTGATAAACACGGTCTCCGCTCTCTATCCGTGTGTTGCCATATACCAGTTAAGGGACAAGATGGCAAATCAATTGTCATGTCATGCACAAAGCTCTAGGTCAACACAAGATCCAAGAAATCTACGCGGAGCTCGAGGAAATCATGGCAAAAGATCCACATCACATCACCTTTTTGTTGTTCTAGAATTCTGGAAATATTGTGAAGAGATTATGAGAAAAGTCATATACCACACTGAAGAGGACAACAAACCAGGGACCCCGACCAAAGCCCACAGCCCAACACCCCTAAAGGGCCGCGGATCCGCGGCCAATATGGGGTATTGGCCGCGGATCCGCGGCCATGTGGGGTCTTCATTCTGTCGTTTTTCATGGGCACTTTGGGTACTTCATTTTATGTCAGAATTTGCCCCTAGGGTTTCATTTCCCTGCCTATAAATACAGCAGATCTGAGCCAAGCAAAAGGTCCATTTTGGTGGTCATTCTTTGTTCTTCTTTCTTTTTAGATTTTAGTCTTTTTCTTCTTCTTCTTCATTCTTTTTCCATGAAAATTGTAGTGAGAGCTTTTTGAGTGGGAGATCAATGAAGATGAGGGCTTTTTGTATCATTCTCTCTTGTTTCTTCTTCCCCTTGAGATTCTTGCTTTCTCTTGATCATTCAACCTCTTCATTGAGCTTGAATGGTTAAGGGTTAGTTATTGATCTCAAGGGTCGTATTCTTTCATGGAATTAGTACTTCATTTCACATGCGTTCTCTACCCTTCCCTTGATCTTGCAACCTCTTGATTGAGCTTGCAAGTTTAAGGGTTGGCTATTGATCACATGCTTGTCTTGAGTTCTAGTTTCTTGTTCTTTTTATTGCTTATTTATTACTTGCTTTTTATTACCTTGCTTTACTTTCTTGCAATTTATATTTCATGCACTTTAATTACTTGTAATCTTTTCTTTTCTCTTTTCTTTGTTCTTTTCTTTTGTTCTTTGTTGTTCATTTTGTGAATGTTGTAATTATCATTGTTAAGAAGAAATACGATATTATAAGTTAAAGATTTTCTTTTCTCATTTGCTTTTCCCATTATTTTCCATTGAACTCCGCCCAAACCATACGCAAGCGCTCCGTTAGGCACCCTACCCTAACAAGGTAACGGTGATTCCTAACCGCAACCGGTTGCGTTCGGTTTGGCCGGAGGCGAAAGCAAGAGACAAGAACGGAAGGACAAGGGTAAACAAGCTGGATTCCACGAATACCGCGCTTAAATCCCCTAATCCACGTTGTTGCCGATTGCTCTAGCTTCAATTGGTCAAGACTCGGCTCAAAGGTTTTGAGTACGGATTTCTTTAGCTTACAATTTCGTATCTTTTTCTTAACAACTTTATACTTGCAAATATTACACATAGGTTAGATTGAACAAACATATACTCATTCTTTATTGACTCGTCTAAGACAAGAAAGGACATACAACCATCTCCCTGTGGATCGACCCGTGCTCAACCGGCTAGCTGCATAGCGACGCCGTCTTGATTGCGGTTAACTTCAATTCTTTCAATCAAATGGCACCGTTGCCGGGGAGACGGTAACGTATTTCTTTTCTTGTTATTCGGGTTAATATTCTTTTTGTATATATATATATATATATATATAATAAAAAAAATTATAAAAAAAAATCTTTTTGTCATTTTTGATCATTTTTGTGGGCAAGAGTGCAGATTTTTGCAGATTTGCAAACTGCGATTGTGGGGAGCAAAGTGTACATTCAAGGTTAAGGTGATTACGAAGTACAGTGCCAAAGATCCGGGTAGTTTGACCCGCGCAAGCGAACTTTTCAAGCTTACCGGATTTGATTCAACGGGGGTTTCATAACCCAAAAACTTAACGGTACGTACTTTACTAACACCTTCTTCTCAAATCCGACACTTCCAATATAATATTCTTTACAGGATTCTTTGCAAGTTCGCTAGCAAACGCTAAAAAAATTGACTAAACCGTATTTGTTGCAGCGCCGCGCTTAAACTAAAAAACGATTGTTTGATTCTTTATAGAATTTTTGAATTGCGCATTGCATACATTAATACGGACTTAAGGGCAAGCGAACCCCACAACATACGGTAAAGGATTTCATCACCTTTTCCGTGGCCCACAAATCACGAACTTGAGCATAACGATTACCCGCACAAATTTTAAAAGAAACTAGACTTTAAGCCTTAAGGACTTCGCGCTCACTAGGAGAAGTTAATTGTGTTTAGAACCTCGCTTAACGGTATATTGTTTACGGGGTGTCTAGGAAAGTGTTAACGGCGAAACCGCCAAAAGAGAAAGGGTTACTTAATTAAGGAATTTCGCGAAAGCGTTGGAAAACCTCCCCTTATCTCTGCACTTACCTGGCCTCGTGATCAGTGTATCTTGAGCCCGTTTCTCGACACAGTTTTACTTCGACAATCAAGTTCTGGAGCAGGTCTAGTTGACCTAGGTGAACCCTAGAACGATTAGGTGTGTGGTATTTTTGTGTCGTGATTGTTTTTATCCATTTTTTTTTTTTGTATACTTCATTCTTTTGTTAATATATAACTAAAAAAAAAATTTATAAAAAAAAAAATCACATTCTTTTTCCCTCCTTTTCTCTTCTTTTCCTTCTTTCACTCTTCATATCATGGGTACCCCACCTCGCAAAACTCTTGCCGAACTTTGGTACCCACAACCAGACATTACTTCTTACGGTTCTTGCTTTGGCCGAACTTCGAACGATCCATCCATGCCAAAAATTTCACTGAAAGATCGTATAGCAGCGTCTAGGACAAACACTTGCACTCCTCATTCCACTTTGTATCAACCTTTTCAACCTCCCACACCCGCTTATGTTGATACCCCTTTTGCAAGTCGTCCTTTGTCCATCGCTGAACGTATTGAACAATCCCGTAGCCGATGTTTCACTCCTTTCACCACTTCAAATTCTTGGGATCAACAATTCCATTCACCTTCCTATCCAAATGTTGATCCTACCCCTGTCCAACCATTCAATTCCTACCAATCCTACCCTACTTTTGCACCTTCCCTAGACATTGCATCAGAACCGCCATTTGGGAGTTTTCAGTATCCAAACAACTTTGAATCTTTTACTGAACCCCCTTCACAACCCTTGTCTAGTCTGGAACAGTCGTTGGAAGACTTTAGGGTAGAGTCAAGCCAACAGATGATGGAGTTGAATGCGTCCATGGCCGCTCTCATACAACCTAGTGACCCGGTAGCTAGTTTTCAACTAGCTCCAAATTTTCCAATGTATGAAGAAGCGGTAGGACAGGCTGTGAATTTGAGTGGAGAGAGTGAGATGTACCCCCTTCCAAATCAAACCTACCCATCCCAAATTGAATCCCACAACTCCTGTTTTGAAAGTCTATCAAGTATCCCACATGATTTATCAATTGAAGATAGAATGATTAATGAGTTGTGCGACTTTGTAGTGTTTGATTTACCCAATTGTGAAGGGTCCCCTTTGAGTGAAACCATACCCAATCCTTTTGACCTCTACACCTCCACTCTAGAACCTGAATTGATTAAAATCCATGCTTTTGATGAGGTATCAGAGAATTTTGATTTTCACTTAATTGAGGATATTGACGCTGGGAATATTTTGGATGATGAACCTGTAGATTTGACTGAGTTTCTCTCTCCAATTCATCATCCCGAGTCATTAAATGTTTTTCCCGAACCCCATATGCGTCTGGACTTTGATGAAATATGCATGGATGAGCTTAACTTTGAGGAAAATTTTGAGGATATTTTTGAGGATGAAACAGTTCTAGATGATGAGTCGGATTTTCCAATTCATCATGTTCCTTTCACTGACGGTGTACACCCTCCAGATCCCTAACCGATACTCTTCCTCAACCACTTTCCTCCATCCTTTCCATCGTTCCGACCTTGCAAGAACCCGTCTCACTTTCATTTACTATGTCTGGTTTACCAAGTTCGGCGTACCCATGGTTTCTTACGAATCTTGAGGGATTTGACCCAATCTCTCGCCGGGTTAATAGATTAGCACAATCGCTGTTTACACATCGCTCCTCACAAATTGTGCTAATCTATTCACTCCATTTGCACCCTCAAGTTCGTACTCCACTTCTTTTTCCCTTCCGCCATTCTTCTTCTGATATACCGAGACCGTATCCCGCTTCTATCTTCATACGGTCTCGCGTATTCTCCATCTCTTTTCTCTACGCCTTCTTTCACCGGCCACTGCTTTATCACGATAAGATCTTTGAATGGTTGGTGCTCACCTTTGGCCTGTGTAAGGCCTTGTATAGATAGATATTGTTCTTTCTCCCCTAATCCTGAACGTCAACGCTTAACAGTGGAAACACTGTTTTACTTAAGTTTGGGGGGGACTCCTTTTTTGTATATTTTGTATATTTTTATTTTGTTTTCCCTTTTTGTTTTGTATATAATTTGTTTTTAGGAAGCGCCGGAAATTTTGACCCTCTTGGTATAGCCTGACAGTGAGGGCACTGTCAAGTTTAAGTTTGGGGGTGTGCTCGGTAAGCTTTCTTCCTTCGCATTCATTTGTATATTTTGCATTTGCATACCTTATTTAAAAACCCACAAAAATCAAAAAATTTCCAAAAATATAAAAACTTTGTCGTCAAGTTAGCTATTAGGGTAACTTAGATTTTTATTCTGAAAGTTTAGTTGATATATTAGAAATAACTAAATTCTAGACTTAGGAATTGAAAATCCTTAAAATAACCCTCATTCTATCTAACTTTGGTAAGTATACGTCCTTACAATTTTTGAGTTCAGTTCTTGAGTCAAGTCAAGATGAAGGGAAAGTATTGAAGCTTTACTGGAGGATAAGTCTGAAAAATAGTTTCTTTTCTCGAGTTCAAATTTAGAAAGTATATACCCTACAAACTGCACTTACACGCACCTTGAAACTTGGGATAGTAGAGGATACCTAGAAATACTCTTGCTTGAAAGCCTAGTATGAAAGAAAAAACGGTATTTAAAGCTAAACACCAAAAGAGCACATTGAAAAATATATCCGGTCTTGAAAAAGAAAAAGAAAAAGAAAAAGAAAAAAAAATAGAATAAAGTCAAGACCTGGAAACTGCTATTTACGCTTTAAAATTCACACATTCAGTAATCGGTCGTTAGTGCCTCAAGAAGCATTAATAGTCGCATGAAAGGTGTGTGAGCAAATCCGTCCATCCTTAATGAAAAGAAGTAGTATTAGGTATTAGGGCAAGGGTATTATAGCTTGAATTGAATTCTTGAGTGTAGGGGTGCAAATATACACGCACGTAGGGGTATACAATCGATGTTTGGATAAAAGATAGAAATAAAGAATAAGACTTGTGTTTTCTGTAAAGTTGATAAAAATTCCTGATTTAAAGCCGCACTTTAGAAGGAAAACTCAGGAGAACCAAGGTCAAATAGACAGGAGGTGTGAAAAATATGGGTTGGATATTTCTAACTTAGGATGATAGAGTTTCTAACATAAAAACTAAACCGTAGGAGTAGAATCAATGTTAACTTATAACACTAGCTTGACAGGATTTTGTGGGTAGTATCCGCTGAAAACCCTCAGGAGACAACACTCCTCCTACTAGGGACACCTAGAGGTTTAACGGCTTGTTGTACGCGCTCAGTGCAATCGCGTTCCCTGCGAAAGTGCGGTTAGGATTTTATTTTTTGTGAATAATTGGTTTTGCTCGGGACGAGCAAAAGTTAAGTTTGGGGGTATTTGTTCATACCAGAATACTGCATTTTATACCGCCCATTCTTACGCTCGTGTGTTTATAGATAGGTGCTTTTGATCAGTGTTTGCTACATATTTGCAGAATACAGGTTCTCGGCTCTGAACAGTGAAATCCATGAAAAGTACGACAAATTCCGTATTACTGCCAACAACTGATAAACACGGTCTCCGCTCTCTATCCGTGTGTTGCCACATACCAGTTAAGGGACAAGATGGCAAATCAATTGTCATGTCATGCACAAAGCTCTAGGTCAACACAAGATCCAAGAAATCTACGCGGAGCTCGAGGAAATCATGGCAAAAGATCCACATCACATCACCTTTTTGTTGTGCTAGAATTCTGGAAATATTGTGAAGAGATTATGAGAAAAGTCATATACCACACTGAAGAAGACAACAAACCAGGGACCCCGACCAAAGCCCACAGCCCAACACCACTAAAGGGCCGCGGATCCGCGGCCAATATGGGGTATTGGCCGCGGATCCGCGGCCATGTGGGGTCTTCATTCTGTCGTTTTTCATGGGCACTTTGGGTACTTCATTTTATGTCAGAATTTGCCCCTAGGGTTCCATTTCCCTGCCTATAAATACAGCAGATCTGAGCCAAGCAAAAGGTCCATTTTGGTGGTCATTCTTTGTTCTTCTTTCTTTTTAGATTTTAGTCTTTTTCTTCTTCTTCTTCATTCTTTTTCCATGAAAATTGTAGTGAGAGCTTTTTGAGTGGGAGATCAATGAAGATGAGGGCTTTTTGTATCATTCTCTCTTGTTTCTTCTTCCCCTTGAGATTCTTACTTTCTCTTGATCATTCAACCTCTTCATTGAGCTTGAATGGTTAAGGGTTAGTTATTGATCTCAAGGGTCGTATTCTTTCATAGAATTAGCACTTCATTTCACATGCGTTCTCTACCCTTCCCTTGATCTTGCAACCTCTTGATTGAGCCTGCAAGTTTAAGGGTTGGCTATTGATCACATGCTTGTCTTGAGTTCTAGTTTCTTGTTCTTTTTATTGCTTATTTATTACTTGCTTTTTATTACCTTGCTTTACTTTCTTGCAATTTATATTTCATGCACTTTAATTACTTGTAATCTTTTCTTTTCTCTTTTCTTTGTTCTTTTCTTTTGTTCTTTGTTGTTCATTTTGTGAATGTTGTAATTATCATTGTTAAGAAGAAATACGATATTATAAGTTAAAGATTTTCTTTTCTCATTTCCTTTTCCCGTTATTTTCCATTCAACTCCGCCCAAACCATACGCAAGCGCTCCGTTAGGCACCCTACCCTAACAAGGTAACGGTGATTCCTAACCGCGATCAGTTGCGTTCGGTTTGGCCGGAGGCGAAAGCAAGAGACAAGAACGGAAGGACAAGGGTAAACAAGCCGGATTCCACGAATACCGCGCTTAAATCCCCTAATCCACGTTGTTGCCGATTGCTCTAGCTTCAATTGGTCAAGACTCGGTTCAAAGGTTTTGAGTACGGATTTCTTTAGCTTACAATTTCGTATCTTTTTCTTAACAACTTTATACTTGCAAATATTACACATAGGTTAGATTGAACAAACATATACTCATTCTTTATTGACTCGTCTAAGACAAGAAAGGACATACAACCATCTCCCTGTGGATCGACCCGTGCTCAACCGGCTAGCTGCATAGCGACACCGTCTTGATTGCGGTTAACTTCAATTCTTTCAATCATATGACAGATGTGAATGCTAAAAACCAGGTGAATAAGTATTGAGTAATCTAGGGATGCGACGATATGTATAATCTGTTCAATAGATGCAATTGTAATTAAACCGGTTAAAGATGTACACAGATGTCCGATAGGTTAATACTAGAGGAAAAGGGTATCATGGCTATAAACAATTATGATCATGTGGTCTAACATATACATGTGATTACTAGGTCTAAACAACTAGATGCAACCATTAAGTTTCAAGTTCTAGATCAGAAAATATGTAAACGGGACGTTATGCGGTTAACTTGAAATTCAAGACTTTCGATTCTATCTAGAGATTTAATAGGAAAATAGATAAATTAGTATAAGAATAATTTGAATAGCATGTAGCAAGTTTCACTTGCCTCGACGGGCCGCGATACGGAAAACGGAATGTTACGCGTCGGCGGGGAAAAGTCGCGACGCGTGCACGGTACACGGAAAGAGCCCAAACGACAAACAGTGGAGTCACACGGGTCGGAGGTCCTCGCTGGGTCGTTGGGAAACGTCGCCGACATGGTCGAATTCCGACAACCACAAAAACAGTAAACATCAAGCTTTTCAAGAATTGCAGGAAAGAAAAGAAGAGGAGAAAGGAAGGAGTAAGGAGGGGAGGAGGCTTACACTGATCTGCAGATGGGTCATGAAGATCGACGACGTCGACGGAGCTCCTGTGTACGACCTGCAGAGAACCCGGTGACCACAAAAGAATTTTAATGGAAGGGAGAAGAAGGAAAGAAGTAGGAAAGAAGGAAGAAGAGGAGAAGGGAGCTTACTGGGGTGTGCACAAGGCCAAGGGCACGGGGACGAGGTCACCGGCGGTGGCTTGAAGCGGGGGTGACCGAGACGAGTGGGTGTGCGGTTCTCGGCTGCTAGGGAGAGAAGAAAAAAGAGGGAGGAGAGAAGGTGGAGGCGACTACGATGAGGGTGAGAGGCGACGGGGCTTGTGCGGGCGTCGGCGGCGCTAGGCAAAGGCGAGGGACGGCGACATGGGTTTCGTAGGCAATGAGTTTTGGTTTGTGTTAAAGAAGAAGAGAAGAAATATAGAGAGAAAGAGAGAGAGATACGGGGAGAGAGAAAGAGATTCGAGAGGAGAGAGAGAACGCGCGAGAGGAGCGAGAGAGAGAGTAACAGTGAGGAGATATAAATTTGGTAGTATTCGCAAGAGAGAGATAGAGAGAAGAGAGAGAAAGAGAAGGGGAAAGGGAAGAGAGAGAGGAATGGCAGTGAAGGGAGAGAGAGCGATGTGGGGTCGGGTGGAAATGGAGGCTCGCGATTGGCTCAGGAAAATTGTAAAAGATTTATGGGGTTTTGATTGGTCAGATGAAGTGTTAGGAAAAAAATTTAATACGTTGTAAAAAAATATATGAAAGATTTTGCTACTAATTTTAAGAATTGATATGTTACAGGAAAAAGATTTTCACCACACAAACATTCTCTGTTACCCAAGCAAATGGGTTAAATTGATTTGAAAATATTTAAATGATTAGAATTTGGCGGAATAAAAACAATTCAGAAATGCGCCCGGATTGGGCCCAAAATTTGGATTTGAAAATACGAAAATTAGTGGCAGGTTCCGAAATTAAAATGAAGGATATTGTACTGAAAAAGCATATCCCCAAGAACGGACGCACGTACGTGCACGTAGTCGTCCAAACACGTCCGTTTCACTGAATGGGACGAGAACACGATGCAAGGACGCTACCACAGGGTTAGGGGTATTAAGCAGGCCATGACAAGTATAATTTAAATTATTTTAAATAACTTAATTGTAATATGCAAACATTTGTAATGTCGGGGTAAATTATAACTAGTAACTGTCAAAGCATGATCAAAGAAATAAATACCACACACCACACATACGGTAAATGGAATTTTTATAACTGGACTCGGTTGTTACAAATTGCGGCCATATTGGATAAATCTGCGGCCGAGTTGTTGACAATGGGGTCCTCCTTTGGTCAGAAGTCAACTAGTCACTTGATCATCTCAATGTAATTGCAATTTGTTGTAATTTGCACATAGGTGAATTCTAAGGTGATGAACAGAGAGGAAATTAGATCAAGTTGCATAAGTTCATATCACATCAATACTTTTTACTACTCATTGCAATGCCACTTGTGCACCCACTTACAAAAGAGCACCATGATGGTGTTTGCCCACTTGTGCATTTGGTCAAGTCCATGTTTACACTTGTTCACATGTTGGAACAAATCAAAAATTCTATTTGTGCACACTCTTTATTTGTTGCAAACTCTTTTAATCTTGATCTGTATTCTGTCACGTTTGCAGTTCCGGCTAAAAACCGTCATCTTGTGCATGTTGTATATAGTTTTCAGTGTTTTCGCTTGCATACCTGAAATCTGTATAAATGAGCAGACACAGATTAAATAGCACTATTTATTGACAAAATGATAGAAAATGGGAAGTGTTGCAATGTAATAAATCATGTCGAACAAATATCCCCAAATTTATCTTTTGCTCGTCCCGAGCAAAAAAAAATCCTAATTTCACTTTTGCAGGGATCGCGATTGCACTGAATTCGTGCAACAAGCCGTTAAACCTATAGGTGTCCCTAATAGAAGGAGTTTTGTCTCTTGAGGGTTTTCAGCGGATTACGTCCACAAAATCTCATCAAGCTAGCTTCAGTTGGTTAACTGTTGTCTCTAATACTAAGATGTAGCAGAAAAGTTTTGAAATTCTATTATCCTGAGTAAAAAATATCAAACCCTCTGTCTCACTCCTCGCTTTGTTTTTTACCATGATCATATACGTTTTTTCGTTCTTTGTGCGACTAGTGTCATTATGTTTCAAGAAACATGATTCAGAGCATATGTCAAAGATGGATAAAACAAACTTTTGAAGGATCACACCAGTGGTTTTAAGACTTAAATAATTTTTCAAGTTTCGTTCTCCAATTTAGTTCCAAATCAGAGTTTCTATTAACTTTAACAGATGACTAAGCCTTAATCTTCACTCCATCTTTCTTCTGATTTTGTATCATACACACCCTTGTGAACGTGCAAAAAGTCTTCTATCTGTATATCTCCTTTTAAACAATATTTTAATAGTAAAACTTGTCTTTGAGCTAAGATTATTCTCACACAAAGAACCGTGGGGAATTTTAACTCGGAGAGAACACTTACTTGACTTTGTTTTAAAATGGACTTTCTAGGTTTCTAGCGAGCTTTGGGTCATGCACCCAAAACAAATGGTTTTAGGACATTAGGTGTGAAAACACCCCGGTGGACTTAATTGCCCAAGTCATCTAGGCCCTAAAACAAAAAGACTCATTTTATACGTGGAAACCTAAAAAAATGTGTTCGGAGATCCAACTTTTCTTTTATAGATCAAAGACGTATTTTGTGTAGATACGGGTGTGCGATCACTCAAGAAACAAGATGGGTTATATTTCAGACTTGGTCTCTATTATAGCATCAATAACACCCTTTCATTTTTACCTTGCTTTATGAACTATTCTTGATATTACATATTTCTAAAACAACTTGTTTGATCCTAAAAAGGTTTATTGATCTTTAAAAGTTTTGTTGACATGACACAAACTCGTACTTTTGTTTCATAAAACCTACAACACGTGTATGGTGATGTGAAAAGACAGTATATAAGCAATAGTTAATAACAAAGAAGGGTTATCAGTTCAGATTTTCAATTTCTAAAATAAGATCTAGTTATTTCAAACTCATCAAACACGAACCGTCGATATACCGAAACAAGGTTTTCCTACTAGCTGTCTTGACGAAAAGGTTTTTTTTGTTGGATTGTTGTATATACACACAAAAAAAGTTTAACACTAAAATTTTTTCTCTTTTTTTATTTTTTTATTTTTTTTTATAATAAGCTAAATGCTGTACAGAAGCAAATATGCAATACAAACTATATGAAAATAAAGGAAAAAGTACAGGAATGAAAGTGCTAAAATGCAGGAGACATGCAAATGCAACTGTTTGCTATATACATGAACCTATCACCCCCAAACTTGAATTAGGCACTGTCCTCATTGCCTTTTTGATTTCCCTTTCCTGCTGCTTCCTGCTTCTTATTATGCTGCTCGCTGAGCTGCTTCAATTCTGTCCAATTACTCCTGCATCTTTTGTTGTTTCTTTAGCATGTAGCAGATGCTTCGAAACGTCAAGCGCTGCAAATCTTTTTCATTATCCGGTACAGGCTCATGAAGAAGTGCCTCAGTTGAGTCTTCTGGACCTGGATGCTCGCTCGGGTCCTCCCTTGTCCAGTTCTTTTGTTCATAATGGCGGCATGTGTATCCTTATGAAATCCACTCCATCTTAACCGGCCAATATGCGTATGAGACCGCATATCTATCAAATTCTTCCCTCTCCATGTAGTATTTGGTAAGGAGGGTCACTAGGACTGGAAGCAGGGGTTTCTTTTGAGCTACCCCTTCTATGATCGTGCTAAACAATTGTGTCACCACACAAAAATGGTGATCTTTTTCCATCAAACAATGCGTGATGTGTTCCACTCCAGCCGGGAAAGAGGAGAAACGACTTTTACCCCTGATGTTGCGGTTTGCCCATCGGCAAACCGCCAGTACGTTCCTGTACATTTGCACGGGGTTCAACCCCTTATCCTTCAACTCAACAAATTCCCCAACAAAGATCGATAGACAGCCAATTCACGCGGTTGCTGATTTCCCGGCCTCATTGGAATATTGGTAACCCTTGAAATTGTTTCTGATTGAAAAATTCTGCATCTCCCTCGAAAGAAAAACTCCACATATCCCGACCCGGGTTCGCCATTTCTTAAAGCCCCATAAAAATTCTCGACTAACTCTCTTATAGCAAAGAGGTCATCGCTGTTATATACAAGAAAATCACACCCCCTCTGACAAATCTCGTCATAAATACTGTCCGGAGGTTTCATCGGAAAAAATTTCAAAGAAATTCTTTTCACATTCAAAGGCTACCATCTTCAGATCTAAAAACAATTTTGCATAGAAATTAGACAAGAAGAGAAGATTATCTTATAGTACAAAGAAGTTCGTTGATGTCAGGGAAGATCATGCCGCAATTTGCGGCCGATAGGAATATTTCGGCGGCCTGATCTTGGATTTTAGGGTGAATCACTGGTGTGAGGGTTAAGCTTGAGGAGAGGGTTGTAATGTTTTAGGAAAAACTTAATTGAGGTCTCTAGTTGGGTTGGGAAGGTATTTAAAGGCAGTTTGCAAAAAAAACCCTCAAAAAGAAATTTGAAAATAAAGCAAATAATTACAAAAAACTCAAAATTGTATATATAAGAAAAAAACATGGGGATGTGATTTAATCAAGATAACGTGGCTCATATAAAAACATGAGCTCCCCTGTTTCCGCAGGCAGTTCTAAGAATGGCTTCAGATGTTGGCCATTAACCTTGAAAGTATTGCCTGAGTGCTGATCTTCAATGTTGACTACACCATTCGGAAAAATGGTGCGCACAAGAAATGGACCCGTCCAACGTAACTTCAATTTCCCTGGAAACAAATGAAGTCTGGAGTCGTAAAGCAGAACCTTCTGGCCTACAGTGAATGTTTTTCTGAGAATCTCCTTGTCATGAAAAACTTTTGTTTTTTCCTTGTATATCATAGCGTTCTCATACGCATCGTTGCGTATCTCTTCAAGCTCATTTAATTGAAATTTTCTTGCCTCGACGGCTTTTTCTAGGTCGATGTTGAGCTGTTTGATTGCCCAGAATGCGCGGTGTTCCAATTCAACAGGCAGATAACACGCTTTTCTGAAGATGAGTCGGTATGGAGACATACCTAAATTCGTTTTGAAAGCGATGTGAAACGCCCAAAGCGCGTCATTTAATTTCAATAACCAATCCTTAGGGTTCTGGCTAACAGTCTTTTCAGAATCTGTTCAATCTGTCTATTGGAGAGTTCGACCAGACCGCAAATTTGAGGATGGTAGGGCGTTGACAACTTGTGGCTAATGGAGTATTTATTCATCAGTGATTCAGAAGATCGGTTGCAAAAATATATTTCATTATCACTGATGATGGTACGAGGTGTACTGAACTGAGAAAAGATGTTCTTCTTTAAGAATTTTACGACAACCTTGTTATCGTTGGTTCGACATGGGACAACCTCCACCCATTTGGACACATGTCCACAGCCAACAAAATGTACAAATTCCCAAAAGAGTTTGGAAATGGCCCCATGAAATCGATACCCCGGACGTCAAAAATCTCTACAATCAGAATGGATTGTAGGGGCATCTGATTCCTTTTTCCAATCTTTTCCATGTGTTGGCATCGTCCACGAGTTTTGCAATATTCGAAAGCATCCTTGAAAAGAGGCGGCCAGTAGAAGCCGCTTTGCAAAACTTTTTCAGCCATCTTTCTGGGTCCAAAATGGCCCCCACAAGCTTGATCATGATAGAAAGACAGAATACTTCTCGTTTCAGAGTTAGAGATGCACCTTCTAATAATCTGATCAGGACATTACTTGAATAAGTATGGTTCATCCCAATAAAAGAATTTGACTTGGGAGAGAAATTTTGACCTGTCCTGATTTGACAAAAAAGAAGGTGTTTCTTCGGTGACAAGAAAGTTCACGATATCAGCGAACCAGGGTTCGACTGATACAGAGAAAAGTTGTTCATCTGGGAATTGCTTGTTGATTGGAATTTCCTCAATTGGTACATTTGTTAAGTGAGACAAATGATCGGCAACAACATTGTCGGTTTCCTTTTTATCCTTGATAGTCAAGTCAAATTCTTGAAGAAGGAGAATCCAACGTATCAATCTGGCTTTGGCATTCTTTTTTGCAAAGATGTGCGTAAGTGTAGAATGATCAGTGTAAATCGTGATGTGGGTCCCGATCAAGTAAGGACGGGATTTTTCAAGTATGTATACGACAGCTAAGAATTCCTTTTCAGTGGTGGTGTAATTCAGTTGTGCGTCATTCAACGTCATGCTCACGTAGTGGATGACGTGCGGCTTCTTTTCAAATCGTTGTCCTAAGACGGCACCTATCGCAAAGTCAGAAGCATCGCACATCAGCTCGAAAGGTTCATTCCAGTCTGGTGCACTTAAGATCGGAGCGGAAGTGAGCTCCTATTTCAGAAGGTTGAACGCAGTAAGGCACTCAGAATTGAAATCAAAGGGAATATCCTTATCCAGCAAAGAAGTCAAGGGTCTAGTCAGTTTGCTAAAATCCTTGATGAAACGCCTGTAAAAACCAGCATGGCCTAAGAATGCCCTGATGTCACGGACGGTCCGTAGAGGTGGGAGGCTTGAAATGACGTCGATTTTTGCTTTATCGACTTCGATGCAATTTTTAGAAATGATATGACCTAACACAGTGCCGTGTTTGACCATGAAATGACACTTCTCCCAATTAAGTGTCAGATGTTTTTCTTTGCATCGCATCATTAGAAGTTCAAGATGCCTCAGACACTCAGAGAATGAATTTCCAATGACGGAGAAAGCATCCATGAATACTTCCAAGAATCGCTCTACCATGACAAAAAAGATGCCCATCATGCACCGCTGAAATGTTGCAGGTGCATTGCATAGCCCAAAAGGCATGCGACTGTAGGCGAATGTACCGAAAGGAAAAGTGAAGGTCGTTTTTTCCTGATCCTCTGGATCGATCGGGATTTGATTATAGCCGGAATATCCATCTCGGAAATAATAGTAGGCATGTCCGGCTAGGCGTTCAAGCATTTGATCAATAAAAGGCAGCGGGAAATGATCCTTGTGAGTGGCTGCGTTGAGCTTTCTGTAATCAATACAGACTCTCCAACCCATTTTTGTGCGGGTTGGGACTAGCTTGTTTGCTTCATTCGTGATTACAGTGATACCCGATTTTTTTGGTACAACGTGAATGGGGCTTACCCATTTGCTATCAGATATGGGATAAATGATCCCATTGTCAAGACACTTTAGCATTTCATTCCGCACCGCTTCTTTCATAACCGAGTTAAGCCAGCGTTGAGGATCTTTGAAGGGTTTGGAATCATCAGTCATCTGGATTCTGTGCTGACAGATAGCAGGGCTGATTCCTTTGATATCAGTCATTGACTAACCAATTGCTTCCATGTTCTTTCTCAGAATGTTCATGAGGGCCAACTCTTGCTCAGGCGCAAGGTCGGTTGCGATTATAACCGGAAGCGTTTCGTTATTGCCCAAGTTTGCATACTTGAGGTGGTCAAGAAGAACTTTGAGGTCAAGTCTGGATGGCTCCTCCACAGAAGGTCGCACTTCAGGGGCTGGTTCATTACGAAGTGGTTAAAATTGTGGCCCCCAATGTGCATAAGAAGCCTGTTCAGGGCTTAGCTTTTCTAGCAAAAGAAGCTCCTAAGAAAACAGTTCTTCAAACTTTTCATCAAGACACTTATTTTTGAAGTCAAATGTCCCCTCCTCAGACATATCATGTACAGTGTTAACTTCAAATGTGTCGTCATGTCTCTCGCTCACTTGGTTTCCTAGCGTGAAGATGTTGGGATCAATCGTCTATGTTTCCAAATGAGAGTTTCATGGATCCGTTACGATAATTGATCAACGCGTTAGACGTGGCTAGGAAAGGTCGCCTCAGTATGACTAGAATCTGACCACTGGGATTGGCGACGAGTTCATTCTCCAATACGATGAAATCTACGGGGAATATGAATTCCCCTACCTTGATCAGAACATCATCGATCTCTCCCCTCGGTACCTTCGTGGATCGATCTGCCAATTGCAGAGTCACTTTGGTCGGTTTTAATTCTCCTAAATCCAGTTGTTCATAAACTGAGTAAGGAATAAGGTTCACGCTTGCCCCTAAATCTAACAAGGCACGGTTGATTTGCTTTTCCCCGATAGTGCAAGAAATAATAGGACAGCCATGGTCCTTATATTTTACCGGAATGGATTTAAACAAGACATCACTCAGAGTGGCAGCCAAGAAGACTGTTTTGGGCACATTCGTGCGTCGTTTTTGCATGCACAAATCCTTAAGGAATTTTGCATACGCTGGGACTTGTTAGATCAAGTCCAACAGACTTCTAACACCTTTTCCATACTTGCAGAGGGCTTCTTTGATTTCAGCCTATTGGGATAGGGAGCCTTGGGCTCAAACACTTGGTTTGAAGAAGTTGCGGATGGAACAGGTGTAGAAGGCGTAAGTGTTCTAGCTGGACTGGCTGGACGAATTTGCGACGGTGGCTCCAATTGTTTTGAAGGATATGTAGCAGACGAAGAAGAAGAAGAAGGTGAAGAGGAAGAAGGCAATGAAGATGAAGACGGACCGGAAGAACAAGCAAGTGATTTGGCACGTGCCGGTAAACTGACAACCACACGTTTGGATGAGTCGTTGGGTTTGACAATCTTGTTGTCAATCGTACGTCCTGATCTGAGGACGGTGACGGCATTCGCATTCTCAATGTTGTTCTGTTGAACAACATGAGCGTTGTTCCTCTGCTCTCTTGGATTTGTCACTGGTTAGGAAGGGAATGTTCCCTTTTCACGTTCATTTACTGCGGCAGCTAGTTGACTGATTTGAATTTCTAGTCTGGCTATCGCTTGTATGTTAGCGCTATGCAACTGACTAGATGTTTGCATAAAAGTAGCCAAACTGGACGTAGTCTGCACAGAGGTTTTAATCAAAGCTTCAACCCTTTTTCAATGGATGACACTCTCTTGTCGTCTTGGATGAATCAAGGGGGTGTAAAGGTTGGGTTGGGCTGATTCGGCTGTTGGGGCTGGTTGTTGGAGTATCCCATTTTCTGGTTTTGAAAATTTGAATTTTGAAATTGTTGGAAAGGCAGGTTTGAATTGTTGTTTTGAAAAGGTGACTAATTCCAAGCGAAATTGGGATGATTCTTCCAACCAGGATTGTACGTCTGTGAGAAAGGGTCATTCCTGGGACGCTGGTTCTGATACAGCGCACTAATGTTTCCGTATCCCTGAGACCCAACGAGAAATGGACATTCATCCGCTATGTGGCTAGGATGCTAACAATTAGCACATGCGGTTTGAGAAACTTGGTTGGCCGGTAACGGTGAATTTTTTTCCTTAAAAGCTTTCATTCGTCGTATAAGAGCGGTGATTTTTGCTTCGGCCGCAATTGAGGTGTCAACTATGTGTGCACCGTCCCTAGTCACAGATGATGGTTTCTCACTCACACTCTACCATTGAATGGTTTTATCAACCGGTTCCTCTAAAAAGTTCTATACATCCTTAGCACCATAACTCAAAAATTTGCACTCACACATGGATTCTAGCATCATGCGTGAACTGGAGTTTAAACCTTCGTAGAAAATCTGACACAACCTCTATTGTTCTAACCCATGATGTGGACATTTGAGTAAGATGTCCTTGAATCTTTCTAAGCATTTCCAAAAAAATTCACCCTCTGTTTGTTTGAAATTATGAATTTCATTCCGAATCCGCACTGTTTTGTGAATAGGGTAAAACTTCTTTAGAAATACTTTCACAAAGTTGTCCCATTTCGTAATCGATCGAGCTGGCAAACTGTTTAACCAACTCTTCGCATTGTCTTTAAGCGCAAAAGGGATGAATTTGAGCTTAACGACATCCTCACCTACTCCATGGATTTTCATCATAGCACATACTCCTTCAAATTCACTGGTTAGAAGGTAACCATCCTCGGACTCGAGTCTGTGGAATTTTGGGAGTAGCGCTATGAATATTATTTTGATTTCATAGTTGTTTGCCGCAATGGTGGGCAATACTATACACGAAGGTAGCGATGAACGGTGTGGGTAGTATCTGTCTTGCAACGCTGCTTCTTGCTGCTCAATGATTGTTTGTTCCGTCATCGTCGGTGATGTAGGAGAAGAAGGTGATCGAAGTGTAGAATCGGATAGCTCCGATAAAGCAGAAGGTATGAAAGTCTCGGACGGTTCCGAAGAATCAGAAGGTATAGAATAGTCGGAAGATACAGTCACGAACCGGACTAATCGAGATTTTGAATCTCTTGTCCAAGCTGACATGCACAATTCGAACGTGGTTAGGGAAAGACTAAGGAAATGGAAGAAAGTGTTGTTTATAAATCCTTTTTTTAATTTTTTTTATATATACACAGACGAGAAATATCAAAACAAGAACACAATCATGACACACTTCACACACCTAAACAATCTAGGGTTCACTTAGGTCAACTAGACCTGCTCAAAAAAACTTGATTTGTGAAGTAAAAGGGTATCGCGAAACAGGCCTAAGATAGACTGATCAAGAAGCCAGGTAAGTACAGAAAGGAAGGGAGGTTGTCACACGCTTTCACGGGTTTCTTTAATTAGAATAACTTTCTCTCTTTCGATGGTTGCGTCTTTTACACTTTCCTAGACACTTCTTGAACAATATAACGATGGACGATGTTCGAGGTACACTCAACTTTTCTCTATTGAGTGCGAAGTCCTTAGAGAATGAAAGTCTAGTTTCTTTTAATATTAATAGGGGTGTGAAAAATGCTCGTTCTTTGTGGTTTATGGGCCACAAAGAAGGGTGATGAAATCCATTACCGTATCTTGTTGGGATTCTTTGCCCTTAATTCCGTATTAAATTTATGCAATGTACAATTCAATGAAAAAGTTGTTCAAACATCAATCAATCGTTTTTTATGTTTAAACACAGCGCCACAAAAACTTGTTGTAGATTCACGATGTCATGCTTTTGAAAGGATATGGTCAATATCGGATATGTCGGTTTTTCGTTAAAAAGTAATGCATGACGTGATTCTCGAGTTATAAAAACACCGCAAGTGCACGGTGCGTTGATGCAAACCGGCAAGTACGGGTCGATCCACATGGAGTGGATATCGCGGCACTCTTTTGAGTTAGACAACAATGGTTTGGAGTTGGAATTTGTCATGTATTTATACAAATGAAATAATGAAGAGATAAAGTGATATTTTGGGAAAAACTTAAGCTTAGGTTTAGTAAATTGAAATATGGCGTTACCCCCAACTCTCAATCTTGATTCAAAGTCCATTTCTAGTTTCTAATTGACTTAAAAAAGCATGCCGCATCTATCCCGATAACACGTGTCGGGTTAGGATACGATATCACAATTAGGTTAAAAAGAAACTAAAAATTTAAGGTTATAAGATGAAATGAACAAGAATTGAGCTAAGTGAATTTAGCAAGCATAGAACATGTGCTTTTAGGGCTACATGTTCTATCTAGTTAGTTTACTATACTTAGGTAAATTTCATATTCCTTTCAACTTCAATTCTTAATATAACAATATTAGAATGTAAAGAAGGAATAGGATATATGTTAAAAGTTGATTTGCAACCATTCAAAACAATATATCCTATAAAGAAAAACACAATAATATTGCAAATATTAAGAAAAGAAGTGCAAAAATTAAGGATCAAGAATGAGGGGTTGGAAGGCAAGCCATTCAACAACCTATCTCAACATAGCCTAAGCATAAGACTACTCACACATCGTATAATGAAAACATAGCTGAATAATTATAAAAGACAATGAAATAGAGAAGAGACACAAGAATCAAAATTGAACTCAATGAAGATTTTATTGCAGTGGTATCCAAATACAAGCAAATGAATTCAACTACCAAAATCTAATCTTGCAAGCTCAAAGATAGAGGTTGCAAGACCAGAGGAAGGCAAAGAACTCAATCTAATCCAAAGAGCTACAAAAAATTTATCAAAATAAGTACAAGTAGTGCAAGGTATGTGTTTTCCTAGTAAACTGATATGCTATTTATAGAGCGTCCAAAACCAGAAATTGCGTATACCAATGAACTTATAAAACCACCAGGGGCCCACAGAACTTGTTCGAACCATTTTGTCAATGATATGGCCGTAAATTGCGGCCATATTGGATAAATCTGCGGCCGAGTTGTTGAGAATGGGGTCCACCTTCGATCAGAAGTCAACTACTCACTTGATCATCTCAATGTAATTGCAATTTGTTGTAATTTGAATATAGGTGAATTCTAAGGTGATGAACAGAGAAGAAATTAGATCAAGTTGCAAAGGTTCATATCACATTAATAAATTTTACTACTCATTGCCATACCACTTGTGCACCCACTTACAAAAGACCACTATGATGGTGTTTGCCCACTTGTGCATTTGGTCAAGTCCATATTTACACTTGTTCATAAGTCCATGTTTTCGCTTACGTACCTGAAATATGTATAAATGAGCAGATACAGATCAAATAGCACTATTTATTGACAAAATGATAGAAAATGGGCGGTGTTGCAATGTAATAAATTGTGCCGAACAGCCTCTTAGGAAACGAGATTATTAAGTTGGGTCCGTGTGAAAACATGGGGGACCTCCCTCGGAATGCTTGCACTGGCCTGGCTGACCGGTTAGGAACTTATGGGTGTAAATGATCCCAGCTAGTTCTCGTTTTTGGGTTTGAAAGAGAATTCGACGAAAAAATGGGAGTCGTCCTGATTAGATAAATTCATAAACCGATCAAATCTTGATAGAGTGCATGCTGAGTGTTTCTTTTCTCTCTCTCTGGCAGCTACCTATGACTGATCTTAAACTAAAACTAATAAACCAAGTTAACCGAATCTTTTTACAATCATTAGTTTTAGAATGCCATAATTGCCCTAATTCCGACGAAATCGCATATGTCCTTACCGATCCTTCTTCTCTTTACTTCCTCCAGAGCTCTCTGTATCAAATACAGAGATCTATATTATTTGGAAGGTCATCTTGTATAGTTACCTACGAACTCGAAAAAAGTGTTTCAGTTGAGGATGACCACAAGTTCTGAAGAAAGTGAATTGTATATTGATATAATTAATTTGTCTATTCTTTCCACTTTATCTCATGTTTGAGATCTCCTTTAACAAGGAGAACACACCAATTATGCTTTTTGGATAGTCTTCTTCTAATTCTGAAGCAAGAGCTGATAGGAAGGGAAAGAAGAAAACCAACCAAGCCTAACTTTGGTGTATACAAGGTAAGAGATAGAGATATTTTGAGGGATTGTAGCTGAAGGGAAAGGAGATTGTAATTACCGTCATGAGCCTGGACAATAGAAAAGGCATTACTGGGAATACCTGGGCCCACTCTTTATGTATATTGATGATTCATCCTCTATGTGTTTGTAATTGAAATTGTTTCTCAATTAAGCATGTTTCATGGGTATGCGATACCAGATCAGGATCCCATATTTTTAAGTAGTTACAGATACTGAGAAGGAGTAGAGTATTGGGAAATGGTGATTTGATCCTCAAAATTGAATTTAGAGCAAATGTTGTTATTGGAGAAAATCACCTAGTTTTGCTTAACGAAAAATATTTAGTTTTGAATATCCGTTGTTATGCACCAACTGCTAAAACTTATATATCCGTCTCTTAATTTGATAAAGTATGATATAAATTTTGAAAATTATGTTCTAAACATTTACCTTTATCATTTGATGATTAAGTAAGGTGCATTGAATAACGGTAAAGACATTCTTAACCAATATACAGTTTTCAATTTACAACACACGGAATTTGAGTTAGTGAACTCTTAGGACGTATACCTATTGATGTATGGTATCCGATGTTCATATAGACAAAGGAATGATACTCATACTTCATTCTGATTACCTATATATCCGTTTCTTTACTAGATAAAAATGGATATAACTTTGTATTAGATAGAAATGTTATGAACATTTACCTTAATCAGGTGTTGATTGGGGTGGGTATATTATGTAATGGTATATATGTTCTCAATAAAAATACAGTTTTCAATATACAAAACACACGTAAGAGGAAGAGTTCAGAAATGAACATAACCTATTTGTGGCATTGTAGACTTAGTCATATCAATATGACCAGACTAGCTAAGTTACATAAAAATAGATATTTGAATCCGTTCGAATTCACATCTTATGAAACTGTCAGTCTTGTCTCAAAGGAAACATGACCAAAACTCTGTTTACGGGACATGAAGAAAGAGCTACAGAGCTTTTAGGACTCATACATAGTGATGTATGTGGTCTAATGTCTATACATGCGAGGAGTGGGTTCTTGTACTTCATTACATTCATTGACGATCTGTCTAGATTCGGAAATATATTCCTGTTGAAAAAAATCTAAAGTTTTTGAGAAATGCAAAGAATATAAGAATGAGGTAGAGAACCAAACGAGTAAAAATATTAAAATACTTCGATCTGATTGAGAAGGGGAATACTTAAGCACGGAATTTCTTGACTATTTAAAAGAGAATGGAATTCTCTCTTAGCTTACTTCTCCGTATACACCACAGCACAACGATATATCGGAGTGGAGGAATCGCATCCTTTTGGATATGATTCCCTCCATGATGAGTAGTGCTGAGTTACCTCCTTCGTTCTGGAGGTATGCGCTTAAGACAGCGACATATCTATTGAATCAAGTTCCGTCTAAATCTGTGCCTATATCTCCATATGAAATATGTGTAGGGATGCTAGTGAGCACGCAACAGAAGCGGAGACATGAAATGTACAACAAAAATTTCTAGAGCAAACACTAGCATCCTCAACCTAGCAATTTTTTTCCAAACAACTACAACTAGCAAACAAATTCCATACAAGATTAGAACATACAACCTTTGTAGCATTTTTGTATGCTACATGGATGAAATTGAACTCTAGCTGGGTTCCTAGATTGTAGGAACAAGGTTGGTGAAGACCTCCCTTTATCAAAGATGGATCCATTTAAGGAAACCCTACCCTAGCTCCATCCTCACTTCAAGTAGTACCAATGGTGAAGAAACTTGGGTAACTAGTTTGCTAGGCTAATTAACCAAGTGATATAGATTAGTATCACTCATTATTTTCCTTAATTTTAATTCCTTTTTCTTTTCTTTAATTAGGATGGCTCAAACTCAAGAGAGCTAAAATGAAGTAGGAAGAGGAAGAAGAAAAATATGAACCATTAGAATAGAAATAATATGAGAGCTAGCTCTCATATTATCCCCCGCCCTCTCTCTTCCAAGTGTCCAACCTAACCTCTCTCCTCCACTTATAAAGCCAAACTAGGTTAGGTATGTACCCCTTTCCATCTTGTCAAGTCAAGTCTAAGGTGAGTGGAAAATAAAGAATTAGAAAAAGAAAAAAGAAAACACGTGTTAACATATAATATATATTTTATCATTTGTAGGTAAATAAAAATAGTGATACAAAAATAAATGGTGACATAATACTAGTAAATATATATTAAGATATTAAATCCATACATGATTTAATATCCGTCTTTCTTAAAGACCGGCTAGTATTATCAAACGTCCGATTACCGTTAATGTATCCAATACATAAGTTTTAATCGAACTCCGGTACGCATCCAATACGCACATCTACATCATATCGCTAGAGCCGAAAAAACCTCTGTGTGGAACTCTAAAAACTAAACAATATGCTGGCAGTGAGTTACTGGATCCAATCCACAACTACAAGCACGTCAGCGGCACTAGTTGTATGTAACGACTATCCAGGTATTGAACGAAAAGAAGATTGACAAGTAAGCTCGTCCAAACGTCTACTGAACCTATAAGTGACAGTCACCGTACTGTCCGGTCTTTTTGTTTGAGGGTATCGCATACCGGATCTAGAGGGTGGAAAACGTCAGACCTCTAATAACCCGTTAAGTCGTGTCGGTGTCAAGCACATCACCTACCGAGAAATAACTGATCCCCTATCAGTAAATCTCATCCGCCATGGCCATGGATTTATGGTGATAGCCAACCAAATACAGCACAATATCGACTCCCTATACTGGGAGAGACGAATCCCCTCAATCTGCTCACTGCCTCCATGTGGCTCAGGACAGTACCCAAGTAAAACCTGTTTGCACGACTAGGTAGAGCTATTGTAGGGTAGTAATCAAACTATTGTGGAAACTCACACAAGACAAATGATGATCTCAGGTCAACAGACTACCATATACTCATATCACCAGAGAACTGCTATCTGACGATATGTATAATACCATCTAGGAGTTGTCAGCCAGTCCGTCTAATATAACTCATAACCCAATGAGTACATGTATACAATCTTTGGTGCTAGATACCAATGGCTGTGAGACCGGCCACCGCCCCTCATTGTAGTCAAGAAATGTATACACTAGTCTATTCTTGAAAATCGATGCCCAATCTCGATACTTCCACGACTTGGAACATTTAATGATGTGCTTATGGACTACACAGTTCCCATAAGTATGATCGCCATCATAATACTGGTAGTCAAGCAAAAGATCATACGGGCTTTATCATTATGTATTAACGATACGTAATAGCAAGTAAAATATATACACATGAATGATAAAAACAAACCAGATAGCATACTATCATCTCGAGCAAGACTGTTCTGCGTATAGGTCCCCCTCAATTATCATAATCGCATGCCTGTAATTACAATAATTTTCTTGAGGGCACTATATCCAACAATATAGAGTGGAAAGAAACCATTCCTTAAGTTTGTTAAGATATGGAGTTGTCCGGCTTATGTTAAGAAACAAAATCCAGACAAACTTCGGGCACGGTTGGTTCTATGCAAGTTTGTAGGATATCCAAAGAAGAGTCTAGGATATATTTTCTACCATACCGAGAAATAGAAGGTGTTTGTTGCTCGTCACGCCTTTTTCTTAAAAAAGGAATTTCTTGCAAAAGAAATTAGTGGGAGCATGGTAAAACTGGAAGAAATTCCAGAAGTACAAACTGCAGTAGAAGATTTGGTAGAACCGCAGGATTCAAAAGCCCTGAACGAATCTCATCCACTCTACAGATTTAGTAGGCATTCTCATCCGCCTCAGAGATACTACGGTTTTCTCGTAAAAAGGGATCGAGAGGATTGCATCATAGAAGATGATGAGCCTACTAATTTTCAGCAGGCCATTTCCAGTAGGGACTCTATGAAATAGCTGGATGCTCTGAGATCCGAAATGGAGTCCATGTACACCAACAAAGTATGGACTTTGGACGTTGCTCCACCAAGGGTAAAACCCATTGGATGCAAGTGGATCTTCAAAAAGAAGATTGATGCAGATAGATAGGTTGAAACGTATAAAGGTAGACTTGCTGCAAAAGGTTTTTATCAAAGACCAGATATGGACTATGACGAAACCTTTTCTCCAGTGACTATGCTCAAATCCATACGGATCCTACTTCTCATTGCTGCCTTTCATGACTATAAAATCTAGCAAATGGATGTTAAAATAGCTTTTCTAAATGGATGCTTAGAAGAATGCGTTTATAATGATCAGCCAGAGGGTTCCATAGACAGTGGGAGCAGCGGGAAGGTGTGCAAGTTGCTTAAATCCATTTATGGATTAAAGCAGGCACCGCGAAGTTAGAATATCTGTTTTGATGAGACGGTCAAAGAATTTGAATTCATCAAAATGTAAATGAGCCATGTATATATAAGAAGATTGTAGGGGGCTGTCATATTCCTCATTTTGTACGTCGATGACATTCTCCTGATGGGAAATGATATTCCTATGCTACAATTGGTCAAACATTTTTTGTCACAGAAGTTCTCCATGAAAGACCTAGGTGATGCCTAGAGATTAAGATCCATATGGATAGATCCAAGAGTTTGTTGGGACTGTCACAGTTTAGGTACATTAATACCACACTAAAAAGCTTTAGTATGGAAGGTTCTAAGCGAGATAATTTACCTGCTAAAAGTTCCTAGCGCCCTAACCACTAACCCGCGGCCAATGCGAAATCCCAAAACAAAAATTTTCATGGCACTAGAAACTAAATCCACCTCGTTGTTGTCGACTAAATCCACCTCATTGTTTTCACAATACAAATATATTGGATCAATAATGGAAGGAACCATCTCAAGTTCAGCAATAAACTTCTTTATCCAAACCACTTCTTTTGCGGTATCGTTGGCAGTAATGTATTCAGCCTCCATCGTCGAGTCCAGGACAGTGTCCTGTTTGGAGCTCTTCCAGCAGACCGCCTATCCGTTGAGGATAAACACAAAACCCGAGACAGACTTGCTGTCATCCTTGTCACTCTGAAAGCTCGAGTCAGTAAAGGACTCCACCTAGAGGTCCCTATTATCGTACACCAAGAACAGTTCCTTAGTCCTTCTCAGGTACTTAAGAATGTTCTTCACTGCTGTCCAGTGGTTCTCTCCTAGGTTCAACTGATACCGACTCACCACGCTAAGTGCGTAAGCTACATCTGGTTTGGTACATAGCATCGCATATATTATAGATCCTATAGCCGAAGTGTAGGGTATAATGCTCATGTGAACCCTCTCCTCATCGGTCTTGAAAGTTATCTCTTTGGAGAGGGTGATTATGTGCAATGCGGGTATATTACCGCACTTAGAATCTTCCATACTAAATCTCCTTAGTATGGCCTCTATATACCTGGACTGTGAAAGTCCCAACAATCTCTTAGATCTATCTCAGAAGATCTTAATCCCCAGAATATAGGAGGCATCACCCAGATCTTTCATGGAGAACCTTTGTGACAAGAACAGCTTGACCGATTGTAGAATAGGAATGTTATTTTCTATCAAGAGAATGTTGTCCACATACAAGACCAGAAATACAACAGTTCTTCCTACAATCTTCTTATATATACAAGGCTCATCCTCATTTTTGATGAAGTCAAATTCCTTGAATGTCTCATCAAAACAGATGTTCCAACTCCGCGATACCTTCTTTAATGCATAAATCGATTTAAACAACTTGCACACATTTCCACTGCTCCCACTGTCTATGAATCCCTCCGGCTGATCCATACAAATGCACTCTTCCAAACTTCCATTTAGAAAAGCCATTTTTACATCCATCTGCCAGATTTCATAGTCATGGAAGGCGGTAATGGCAAGTAAGTTCTGAATGGATTTCAGCATAGCCACAGGAAAAAAGGTTTCATTATAGTCCACACCAGCTCTTTGACGAAAACCTTTTGCAACAAGTCTAGCTATATAGGTTTCTACCTGTCCATCTACACCAATCTTTTTGAAAATCCATTTGCATCCAACGGGTTTTACCCCAGAAAGGGCAATATCCAAGGTCCAAACTTTACTGGTGTACATGGACTCCAATTCGGATCGCATAGCATCCAGCCATTTATCAGAGTCCCTACTGGTAATGGCCTGCTTGAAACTAGTAGGATCATCTTCTTCCAAGATACAATCCTCTCGATCCCCGTCTATGAGAAAACCATAGTATCTCTCGGGCGGAAGAGAAATCCTACTAGATCTGCGGAGTGACTGAGGTTCATCCGGGACTATTGAATCCTCTAGTTCTATCAAATCTTCAGTTTCAGTTTATGGTTCCTGAATTTCTTACAGTTCTAACATGCTCCCACTAATTTCTTTTGCTAGAAATTCCTTCTCTAAAAAGGCGGCGTGGCAAGTAACAAACACATTCTGTTCCTCGGTGTGGTAAAACAGATATCCTGAAGAATGCTTTGGATATCCCATAAACTTACATAAAACTGATCGTGCTTCTAATTTGTCTGGATTATGTCTTTTAATATAGGCTGAACAACCCCATATCTTAATACATTTAAGATACGGTCTTTTACCATTCTATATTTCCAATGGTGTCTTAGGCACGGATTTGGATGGAACATCATTCAATAGATATGTTGTTGTCTGAAGCGTATGTCCCCAGAATGAAAGAGGCAACTCAGCATTGCTCATCATGGAGTGAACTATATCTAATAGAGTATGATTCCTCCACTCCGATACACCGTTGTGCTGTGGTGTATACAAAGGAGTAAGCTGAGAGAGAATTTCATTCTCTTTTAGGTACTGTAGGAATTCCGTGCTTAAGTATTCACCTCCTCAATCTGATCGAAGGATTTTATTACTTTTTCCAGTCTGGTTCTCTACTTCGCTTTTATATTATTTGAATTTCTCAAAAACTTCAGATTTTTGTTTTATAAGAAATACATATTCGAATCTAGAGAGTTCATCAGTGATAATGAAGTATGAGAACCTACCCCATACATGTATAGATATTGGACCACACACATCACTGTTTATAAGTCCCAAGAGCTCTGTTGCTCTTTCTCCGCGTCCTGTGAACGGAGATTTGGTTATCTTCCCTTTGAGACAAGACTGATAAGTTTCATAGGATAAAAATTCAAACGGATTCAGATATCCATACTTATGCAACTTAATTAGTCTTTTCTCTCCGATATGATCAACTCTACAAAACCACAAGTAGGATTCATTCACTTCTGAACTCTTTCTCTTGCGTGTGTTTTGTATTTTGAAAATTGTGTTTTGATTTAGAACATGGATACCATTACACGATGTACCTTCTGCCACCAATACCTGATTACGATAAATATTCATGATATTTCTATCTAGAACAAAATTATATCCATCTTTATCAAGTAAAGAAACCGATATGATATTGCAAAGCATGGAATGTATATAGTAGCAGTTGTTCAAAATCATAGTAATTCGCTTGGCAATACTAGGTGATATTCACCGACAGCGGCAGTATCAACTTATGCTCCATTCCCTACTCTGAGAGAGATATCACCGGGTCCAACCATCCTACTTTTTCTCAGTCCCTGTAATAAATTACAGATATGAGATCCTAATCCGGTATCCAGTCTCCAGGATGTAGGACTGACCGAGAAATAGTTCTCAATAACAAGAACGCCTGAAATAAACACAATGGTATGCTTCTTCTATACGGGGTCATCAAGGAATTCATATAATCCTCTTCCATTTACTCATAGCCGTGACAGTTGTCATAAGTTAGAGCCGAACCGATATTCCCCAGCCCTGAATAAGAATCTGGGTTGGTCAAGTCATATATTTTATTATCTTGATTAAGGCATGAATTGGTTGCTACCTGGAGAGAGAGAGAGAAAGAGAGATAAAACACTCAGCGTGCGCTCTTGCAAGTTTAGATTGGTTATTATTTTATCTAAACAGGATGACTCCCGCCATTTTCTTGAATTCTCCTTCAAACCTTAAAAAGAGAACTAGTCGGGATCATTAACACCTTATAAGTTCACTAACTGTTCAACCAGGTCGGTGTTGGTATTTCGAGAGAAGTTCCCCGTGCTCTCGCACGGACCAAATTAAAATATACCTTGTTTTCGTAGAGGCATGGCCCCGTTAACACCTTTCTAGACACCTAATAGTTTAGCTAATTGTGAAGTGAAAAATATCTCCTAAGAGTAATCCTACTCATCAGTGGGATCGGGATCCTACTATCATCGTATGATAACCTAGATGGAAGCCACTCTAGTTACCACATTCCAGAAGGTATGCAACACTAGCAAGTTTCCTGTATATTTGAAACTCCCGATATGATTTTTTTCCCCTACAACCTTAGTGATCTTGACTGAGCCAACAAATCAAAAGGTCATAGTCAAGTTCAACCTGTCATTATCTTAATTGCATTAAACTCACTCGTACGAGTCCTTGACTGAGCCAACAAGGTCGTACGACTGTCCTAATCAATTGCATCGAATGTTACAAAGCACTACTTAGCAACTGTACACTACGCCTTGATTGAGCCAAGAAACGCAACACGAATACTAATTATTACTCATAGGAAATGACGGAGGGCTTTAGCTGGTTTTTGGAGAAAAACCTTTAACATAATGAACTTGATATAGTTGAAGGAACCGAGCAGTTTTGAAAAGAAGTGGTTTAGGCTCCGCTTTTGAAAACTAGTGGTTTTGAAGAAAACCGGGTAATCTATAATAACATAAACTTTTCTCAAGAGGTCACTCCCCGTAAAGGGATCTAGGCTCTTGTCTCCTCAAATGAGGAGATGGATATTCCTAAACGAATACCACTATGCAAAGTAAAAGAATACAACTGTAGTTTTTCGAAATTTGTTCCAACAACATCTTTTAGATTTATTTTTCCTTGCATTAATCAAAATTAATACGGTCCTATCAATTAATTCCTATCGCACTAGAAAAGAACGAAAATATAATGTATGTATATGCCATCGGCATTCACCACGGGGCCCCGTCATGCACCATTAGGTTACTTAACTAACGGCAGAGCGGGGGCTGGACTAGCGCAGATGTAAAACATATACAACATCTACTATATATATATATATATATATAACCATTCATCCCAGGCATGATATAAACAACATTATAGAGAAGTGATAAGCAATATGGAAAATCGGACAATCTAGGAGCCTCGGGTTTCATTTGAGCCGCAAATGAAACCCGACGTTCCCCGGTCGTGTGGATAGCCTATGCATTGTATAACCAAGACCCCAATGAGTGCGATAAGTTACTCGCCAATCCCGGAAGCGAGATAACCCTAATTAATAAAGTGAATGGGTCACCCAACACTTCACGGAATCTGGTAACTTGAGCACTCCACCGTGGTTCATCCTAAACCCCCTATGAGTATTGTGAATAGTCCATCAATTCTAGAGTAAGGCATCCCGGTCTCAACGCCATGAGATGGAAGCCCGTTGCCTTCTAGAACCCGGCTACTCGAGCACTCCGCCACAGGATAATCCTAGTATAGAAAAGAAATAATATATACAACGGTGACATCGACCTCAACCCAATAAAAGAATATACAAACTGGCAGAAATGGCAGTCCACTTGTCGGACGCTCGCCCCATAATAATGAATATACAAATGAATCAAAACTATACAACAAACATTATACTAAAGGCTATCCATCACGACAATCCGTCGAAACCATCACAAAGATATCTCAAGCAACATCACAAGTAAACAAGATGTGTGCAACCCCTTCTAATTGACGTATAGTGATTAGAAGAAATTAAACAACATATAGATGCATCACAGAAGCAAGTAACGAAAACTACGACAATGAAATTCCGTGCACAAATAGCAAACAAAGCAAGTTTTCCAAAACAGGAAAAAAATAGTTCACTAAGTCCCAAAAACATCGTTTTAAGACAATCCGGGAGTCGAAACGAACTCGAAACTCGCCCGAACCTTCATAGGGTGGTAGTAACCAAAATTAACTATCGTTCGGAGGGTCTAAGGAGGTACCCACCTGTAACGCCCCACGCCTCAGTACAGATGGTATTGTCCGCTCTGGCCGAAACCGCACGGTTTTTCCCTTTAGAGCGAACCGGACCCGACCAGGGGCCACTTCCCAGGAGGTCACCCATCCCAAGACTTCCCTGGCCCGAGCACGCTTAACTACGGAGTTCTCAAGCTCCTGTAGTTCCGGTTCACTTAAAAGGCGCCTCTGTAATTGAGGGTGGTATCATTATATTTATAATGCAGTTCGGTCCTCTTTCGGAATGTGCTTTAAGGACCCGATCCCATTGTTCTGAAATGGCTCCCTCACTCAGATCACAAAGATGTCCGCAACAGACCGCACTGAGTGTGGACAGAGCAGATCACCATGATGTCTTAAGCCCGCACTGCTCTGGGACAGAGCAGATCACCATGATGTCTTAAGACCGCACTGCTCCGGGGTATTACATTCCCCCCATCTAAGAACAATGGTTCGTCCTCGAACCACAGACCTACTATTGAGGGACCTGCATGGGCCACCATAAATGTAACGCCCCACGCCTCAGTACAGATGGTATTGTCCGCTCTGGCCGAAACCGCACGGTTTTTCCCTTTAGAGCGAACCGGACCCGACCAGGGGCCACTTCCCAGGAGGTCACCCATCCCAAGACTTCCCTGGCCCGAGCACGCTTAACTACGGAGTTCTCAAGCTCCTGTAGTTCCGGTTCACTTAAAAGGCGCCTCTGTAATTGAGGGTGGTATCATTATATTTATAATGCAGTTCGGTCCTCTTTCGGAATGTGCTTTAAGGACCCGATCCCATTGTTCTGAAATGGCTCCCTCACTCAGATCACAAAGATGTCCGCAACAGACCGCACTGAGTGTGGACAGAGCAGATCACCATGATGTCTTAAGACCGCACTGCTCTGGGACAGAGCAGATCACCATGATGTCTTAAGACCGCACTGCTCCGGGGTATTACACCACCCCCCAAGGCCACCACGAGGTGGCCTGGGGAGATAGGCAGACCCAAGCCTACCTCTATAGGGTAGGTCTCGGTCCCCACCCCCTAAGGCCACCTCATGGTGGTCTTGGGGGGTGGGCCTAACCTTCGTCCCCCCCAGGGCGACCCCGCAACTCCCCGCAGTTTCTTGGTCCAAACCGTGAGTCGTAGGGAGTGGAAACATGCAAAAATTTGGATTTTTGGGACTGTTTTCGTCGGTAGTTTTTGCACGACGAAAACGGCGGATTTTAAATGCCAAAATAAGCTAGTTAATGTGTTTGGATGGCTATGATACCATGTTATGGTTCCTAGCATCCTATCCACTACAACCGTGGCCTATGTAGAACAAAAAACAAAAATTCTAGAAGCGCTAGAAACTACAAAACCTAGAATCGAAACCAAACACTTAAACTAGACAACTACATAGAGTTTTAAACTACTATGAAGAGGGTTATACCATATGATCCTTGTCCTTCGATCTTCTACCTTCTTCCTTAGCTCCTTGAGATCTCCTTGATCGAGCTTGACCACCGGACTTTCTCCGTCGATGATGATCCACCCGAAGGATGTGGTTCATGGCTCTAGCTCCATACTAAAAATCTAGTGGAGCAAATAAAGGCTCTAGATTACTAATCTAGAGTGCCTAGTGATGTAGTGAGGTGTTCTAATATATTTCTATCTTTTTTCCACCCTTGATTCTTAACTCATAAGATGGTAAGGAGGAAGATGAAGACGAAGGAGGAGGAGCTCAAGAAAGGCTCGTAAGGAGAGAGAAGCAAATGGTGAGAACTGATATCTGACGATAGGTATAGTACTATCTAGAATTTCTCGGCGAGTTCTTCCAGTGTACTCACCCCAGGTGAGCACATGTATACGATCTTAGGTACGAAAGACCAATGGCTGTGGGACCAACCATCGCCCATCGTCGGGGTCTGGAAACGTATACACCAGTCTACTCCGGAATATCGATGTCCAGTCTCGATACTCCTATGACTAAGGATATTTAAGGATATGCTCATGGTGTTAGTTATATGTATGCCCTAGAGGCCATTACTGTACATAGGATGTATATTGTAGTGGATGCTGGGACATATATAGGGAGGACTTTCTTGCTCGACATGATAGTATGCTATCTGGTTACCCTTTACCTTAATGTGTATGCTGATTGTCTCTCTGTTACATGTTGGTAAAGCCCTTAGGATCTGTACTTGACTACCTGGACTATGATGCGGATCATACTAGTGGGGACATGGTAGTCCATAAGTACATCCTTAAAAGTCCCAAGTCGTGGGTGTATCGAGACGGGGCATCGATATGCCAGAGTAGACTAGCGTGTACCTTCTCGACCCATACAGATGGGCGATGGATGATCCCATATCCATCGGTGTTTGACATCAGAGATGATATACGGGAGCTCAGTAGAGACTGGGTACACTGGACGGACTCGCCGAGAACTCCCAGATGGTATTATACCTCACGTCAGATAGCAGTTCTCTGGTGACACTGGTACAGAGTAGTCTGTTGACCCGAGATCGTCATAGAGTCTTGTGTGGTTCCCACTGTGCTTTGATTTCCATCTTACCACGTCCAAGAGGGCGTGCAAAACGGTGGTTTTTGGGTACAGTCCCGAATCACATGGAGGCAATGAGCGATAGGAGGGGATTCGTCTCTCCCGGTATAGGGAGTTGATGTTGCGCTGTGTTCGATTGGCTATAACAGGAAATCCCTGGCCAGGGTTGCTGAGATTTACTGGTAAGTGTTACCAGTAGTTTCTCGAATTGTTATAAACCTCATATCGACACGACTTATCGAGCTATTGGGGTCTGACGTTTACCACCCCTAGGCGAGATATGCGACATATCAGACGATCAGACCGGACTATACGGTAGTGTTACTGGTTGGATTCACTGGAGTGTGAGCGGGCTTGCTCGTCGATCTTCAGATCGCTCAATACCCGGGTGGCCGTTACGTTTAGCAGACCGCTTGCGGCTTGTGGGTGTTTGATATGATCATCACCTGCTGCCGGCGTATTGACGAGTCTTTAGAGTCCTACACAGAGGTTTCCTGGCTCAAGCGAAACGAAATAGGAGCGCATATGAGATATGTGCGGGACCGAGAATAATACGGTATGTGATACTGTATTCGATTCTCGCGATGTGACATTGATCGGTTATATGCGATATAGCCGGGTTATCGGATCAAGTGTTGATTCGATAAGTTGTTGCTGATGATACCAGTCGGTTATGTGCGACATGACCGGATCGTTAAATTAAGTGTTGATTTAATGATTTAATACATAATTATATATTTGATATATTACTTTGTATTAACTAGTATCGGTTCACTTTAAATGGATTTTCTCGCTCGGGTGTGCACATTGTATAAACGATATAGTTTTGTGCACTTACTTGTATCATGTTTGATGATACATGGTTTTTGGTTAAGTGTATAGAATTAAACTATGGTCAAGATGATGATTAGGGTTTTGCATATTCTTTTAATTATTTGCTTATTCATTTTGGAAAATCATTAAAGCATAAAAGAAGAAAAACAAAATGGTTTTCTTTCTTTATTCTTCATGAAGCTTATTGAAGCTTCATGAAACTTTGACCACTTAACCATTTTGTCTTCTTCATTTGACCCTAACCATAGATCTAACCTAAGTTAATTCTCTACACCTAACCATGGTGAAAATTATGATAAGATTATTATTCTTTTCTATTCTAAATAATCTTATCATAACTTTTTTTCTTCTTCTTGCTCTTCTTCTTCTTCATGAAGAAGCTTGTCTTCATCAATGGCATATTGAGCATATGAGTGAGAAATCCAATTCTAAAGTCTACCCACTTCCTATTTCTTCATCCTCTACCTCTTGCCAAGTAGTAGAGTGTGTTTCCTTCACAAGTTTTCATGACTTGGTGAAGGTGGAGCTTGATCTTTCGATGCCTCGACGTAGATCATCTTCGGCATGGACATCGACGACCTAGCTTGCCCATTCTCCGACGAAGCCGACGCTTGAGCCCGGATTTGATTTGGACAGCGGAGAGGACCTCGTTGCGGAGCTATGGAGGTGGAGCACCGGATCTACAAAGGTTGTATTTCCGTATCTTGTAGTTAAGTGTTAACTAGTTAGCTTGTTCGCCTAGTTTTCTAGCAAACGATCCGTAGTCGGGTCTCTCGGCACCTAGAATTTTTGAAAATGGCATGTTCGATGCCTTGTGAGACCTCACTAGAGTGCCTAGGAACCCTACAGTGGTATCAGAGCCTAGCTAGAGCCTTAGGCGAAGTCTAGACGGAATTTGAAGTCCGAACGAACCCGAAACCCGATCACAAACATGCTCTCTGTCCTTTTTCCAAAAACGTGGATTTTTCCAAATTAAAAATTACTAAAAAATTCAGCAGGGAAATCTAAGAATTACGATGCAAAAATTATTTCATGAACAGTAAATTTCGCGGCGGATCCGCGGCAGAATCATGGCTTCTGCGGCGGATCAGCGGCCCCTTGATGACGTCATCCCTGTTCCTTTGCACAGTAATTCCTAGTTCAAAGAGCTGAGTTTTCTGGGAATTTTTAATATTAATTCAAGAGTTGAATTTTCTGGAGATGTTTTGGGGATTCGGTGTTTCGATCGGAGTATCAAATTTTGTCTATGTGGCTTTCCGGATAAATTTTAGAATATGTTAAAAAGTTCGACCGGATATAAATACCCAACTTTTCCCCTGTCGGGAAATTTCCAAGTGTTGGATCTTTCCGTAGTTTAACGACGTTCTAAGTATTGCAAGTATCTCGATGGACCCTCTAGAAGACAACAAACCTTAACTCGATTATGTGACCGTCTTGAACTGCCCTTTGAACCTTCGGGTTTGGGGCAGTACGGCGTGCCACATGTGAGGCGTTGGCTTGACCCTTCTACGGCTGGACCGTTGGTACTGAGGCACGAACGGAATGTTGTTATACTTGTTTCATGTGTTGATCAGTTTCGGGAAAACTTGGGTGTTCGATTGTTCGATCGGAAAGTTTGACATTTTCTATTTATCCGGAATGGGATACAATAATTGGAATTCACAAGAAGTTATGAGATAACTGAATGAATGTTATAAACATAGCAGTTTAGTCTCACTTGATCGGTTGCCACGGAATTTTGATGTGATCAAAAGTCCTTCGCAATCACGTAGCGTACGCGGATACTCGCCGGGTAAACTTAACAGACAGCCTCACTCCATAGCCCCGACCAAGTGACTGTAGGAGAACCCCGTCGCCGAAAGCATCCGTTCGGGTGCTCGCGGCAGCGGTGTTCCGCCTTGGTGCACTTCGTCGACGGTATCAGGGGTGCGGCCGTCTACTGAAGTTTGCGACGAGCATTCGATCAGGATGTCGAGAATCTTGTTGAATTGCCCGACTTGACATTGAAAAGTGTTTTCGATTTTGAGACTAAAATGCGGGGTTTGTAATTGTTAGGCATGTGATGTCTAAGGTATTCATTTGATTAGGCATGCGATGTCTATGTAGATTGCGGATTCCAACTGTTGTAGTTTTACACTTTCTTTTCTGTGACCGTAAGTGTAATATGTGATATCGCCGGTTTCGTTGCTATATGCCAACGACAATTGGGATGCGCATATTTACTTACGTTGATGACATGTGATGTTATGTGTTGCTGGATATGTTATATTGGATCGTCGTGTTTGAATAGCCGGGGGTTTTTATGTGAGATGAGTGTTTTTCATTTTCATTCATGTAAAAACTTGTATGTAATATTCTTTTATTGGGGCGCTTCCAGGTTGCGGAAGTTGTCACCGTTTGTATATTATTTACTTTTCCGCACTAGGATAGACCCAAGGAGGGGAGCACAAGTAACCGGGTTCTGGAGTCCAGTGGGAGACCAACTCGAGGAGTCGAGTCCGGGTCTCCTAACTCCAGAATTGGTAGGGTTGCTTGCCGCTCTCGTAGGGGTCTAGGGGTGTGGGTTTGGCTATTCATCACGACCGTGGAATCCGTGTTTTATACTGGCTCATATTGAAAATACGGACGTCCTAGTATATCCAATATTTCATATGTTTCTTCTGCTGCGATATCTGTGATGTGATCATGTGATGTACTGTGATAGATACACTATATAGTATATATGATATATTATATAGACGTTACTTATGTTTTACACCCGCGCTAGCCCTGCCCCGCTCTGTCGTTAGTTACCTAACCTAACGGTGCACGAGGGGACATCGAGGCGAATGCGGATGGCATAAGTGTACGTCGTATTTATCTGTGATGTTTAGGTACTTAAATGATGGGACTTCATTAATGTGATTAATGAAATAAAAGAAACCTAAGATGTTGTAGAATCGAATTTCAAAATAAAACTGGTAGCTACAGTTCTTGCTTTGCACAGAGGTATATATGATATATCCTGCACCTTATTCGATAAGGAAAGGACCGAGATCCCTTCACCGGGAGTGACTCCTTTAGCAATAACTGGCAGATGCTACACACTCGGTTTGTCTTTTGATTGCTTTTAAGTGTTTTTGCTTTGCACAGTGATATATGTGATATATCCCGCACCTCATTCGACGAGGAAAGGACCGACGATCCCTTCACCGGGAGTGACTCCTTTAGCAAAACTAGAAAAGCCTCAAAAACACTCCATTTCAAATTCATTCGATCCTACAACGATATCAAGTTCATTACGCAATAGGTTTTCAGAAAAACCTGTCGTAGCCCTCCGTCATTTCAGATAAGTAGTATATAGTATTCGTGCTGCATTTGTTGGCTTTCGTCAAGGTGCAGTGTGCGGTAGCTATATGCTGCTTATCTGCTAGCATATGATGCGATTGGATTAGGGTAGTCGTGCGGCTTTGTTGGCTTTCGTCAAGGGTCGTGCGGGTGGGTTTAATTCGATCAAGAAATGTACGGGTTGAACTTGACTAGCGGGCTATGGTTTGTTGGCTTTCGTCAAGGTCATAGCACGTTAGGGGCAAAATATTATCGGGAATTTCAAGTGTTGAAATTTGCAATGAGATTGCATACCTTCTATGAGATAGTTGGATCCCGATACCCGCTGCGAGTAAGTGTTACTCCTGGGAGAGTTTTATACATTACAATTAGCCGATCAAGTAGGTGTCTAGAAAGGTGTTAAAGAGGTTACACCTCTGGGAAAACGAGGTTTACATTAATTAGGTTCGTGCGAAAGCACGAGGGACCTCCCTCAAAGTACCGACACTGGCCTGGCTGAAAGATTGGCGAACTTGTAGTGTGTAATTAATCCCGGCTAGTCTTTCCTTTTAGGGTTTGAAGAAAGATTTGATTAAAAGCAGTGGGAGCCATCCTGATTAGATAAAATAATAACCAATCTATTCTTGCAAGAGCGCACGCTGAGTGTTTTCTTCTCTCTCTCTCCAGGTAGCGACCATATCACGCCTTAATCAAGATAATAATACGGATTATTGACCGAACCCGCTTGTTATACTGAGCTGGGGAACGTTGGTCCCGCTCCAACTTATAAATGTTATAAGACAGAGCAGGAAATTGGGGAATACCAGATTTCCCGTGCCGCCCAAACGAAGAGAGTGCATGCTGATGCATCATCTTCAGGTGTGTTCATTACAAAGAACTGTTTCTCCGTATCCTCTACGTCCTGGGTATGTGATACCAGATCAGGATCCCAGATATTTAATCTGTTACATAGGGCTACAGAAAGGTAGAGAACTGAGAACGGGTGATAAGTTTCATGAGGCAGAAAACGGGGCAAATGTTGCAGCCAAGTCTGTTGGTCACTGTCACCCTGTATTACCAATACATTGATTCTGAACGAATGTTATTAGATACCGAACCTGATATAAAAAATCATATCAGTCTCTTTATTAGTAAAGAAATGATAAAATTTTGTATTGTTGGATAATGTTTTGAACATTTCCTATATCAAAAGTTGATCGGTTCAGGCACGTTATCTAGAAACATTGATGTTCTAAATCAAACTACAGTTCTTAGTATACGGATCACACACAAGAGGAAGAGTTCAGAAATGAACGAATTCTTCTTGAAGCATTGTAGACTAGGTCAGATCAATGTGACCCGACTAGCTAGAGTTACATATAGATGCATATTTAAATCAGTTTGAATTTACATCTTGTGAAACTCGCCAGTCATGTCACAAAGATAAAATGACCATAGCTCCGTTTACTGGAAACAGAGAAAGAGTTAGTGAACTCTTGGGATGATGCATGTTGATGTATAAAGGTCCCCTGTCTACACATGCCAAGACCGGTTCTTTGTACTTCATTACATTCTCTGATGATCTCTCAAGATTCAGACATATGTTCCTGTTGAAACACAAGTCCGAACCTTTTGAGATATTCACAGAATATGATTTAGAAGTAGAGGACCAAAACGGGTATAAGTATTATGTCCTTTGATGAGATCAAGGAGGAGAATACTTGAGCACGGAAATCCTGGACTATTCTAAAGGAGAATGAGATTCTCTCTCAGCATTACTCCTTCGTATACACCATAGCACGATGGTATATCGGGGTGGAGCAATTACACCCTATGTGATAAGGTGTGCTCTATGATGAGTACTACTGAGTTACCTATTTCCTTTTTTGGGAGTTATGCACTTGAGAAGATGCATACCTATTGAATAAGGTTCGAATCAAATCAGTTGCCTACCGCTTCATATGTGATATGGAATGGGAAGAGCCCATGTCTTAAGCTAGTTAAGATTTGGGGTTGTCCGGGCTATGTCTGAAAAGCAAAATCCGGACAAGCTCGAGGCAAGATCTGTTATGTAGAACTGGAAATGTTCCAGCTATACAAACTACAGCAGATGATTTGATAGAACCAAGGGATTCAGTAGATACCAACGAACCTCAGCCTCTCCGCCGATCTAGTAGGGTTCCTCACCCACCTGAGAGATACTTTGGTTTCTCTATGACAGTGGGAGCGAGGATTGCATCATGAGATGATGACCCAACTAGCTTCGAGCTGGCCATCAAGAGTGGGACCCTGTAAGAATGGCTGGATGCTTAGCGATCTGAGATGGAATCCTTATACACCAACAAAGTATGGACTTTGGTTGCTATATCTGAAGGGTTAAATCCCCATCAGGAGCAAGTATATCTTGAGAAGATTACTTGGTGTAGATGGAAAAGTTGAGACTTTCAAAGCTAGACTTGTTAAAGGTTTTCGTCATCGACCAGGCGTGGACAATGATGAAACATTTTCAAGTGGCTATGCTTAAGTCCATCCAGATCCTACTTGCCACGGCTACATACCATGACTACGATATCTGGTGGTTGGGTGTCATGACTGCTTTTCTAAATGATATTTTGGAAGAGAGCGTCTATAAGTACACAGCCAGAGGGCCTCGTAGACAGTGGGAGCAGCGGAAACGTGTGCAAGATGTTTTATATGATAAAGCAGGCATCGCGGGGTTGGAACATCTGTTTTGATGAAGAAGTCAAAGAGTTTGACATCATCAAATGGTAGATGAACCTTGTATAAACAAAAAGGTAGTAGGGAGTATGGTAACGATCCTCATAGAGTACGTGGATGACATACTCTTGATAAGAAAGGAGTTTCTTATGCTACGCTCGATCAATCTCCGTTTATCACAAAGATTCTCCGTGTAGGATCAAAATGATACTTCCTAAATCCTGAGTTTTGGATCTATGAGATAGATTTAATTGGATGTTGGGATTCTCACTAGTAGTAGTGAGATGATATCAATCGATCCTGGAGAGAATCACTGGAAGAGTTCCAGAGTGATAAAGACGACTGAATGTCAGTCGCAGGCATTGTCTTTACCCTCAGTAAAGGGACGGTATGTTGGAAGAGTTCCAAGCTAGATACCGTGGCATACTAGACGATAAAGGTTGGATATATCGCTACTTAAGATGCTACCAAAGAGGCTGTTTGGGTGTATATTGGTTCATAAGATGAACTATGTTCCTCCCATTGTGTGACAATGGAGTTGTGGCTTATGCCAAGGAACGCAGGTCCCATCAGTGATCCAGACATATTCCAAGGCAGTATCACTTGATCATGGAGATGATTGATCTCCAGGGAGATCGAGGTTAGGAGAGTAGACTCAGAGGACAACACAGCGGATCCACTCATAAAGGCCTGTTCCCAGAGAGAGACTTTTATGGGATGGTTGAGTATGAGATACTACAACCACTGCTACAGATGGCCCTAGTGCAAGTGGGAGATTGTTAGTTATATGTATGCCCTAGAGGCCATTACTGTACATAGGATGTATATTGTAGTGGATGCTGGGACATATATAGGGAGGACTTTCTTGCTCGACATGATAGTATGCTATCTGGTTACCCTTTACCTTAATGTATATGCTGATTGTCTCTCTGTTACATGTTGGTAAAGCCCTTAGGATCTGTACTTGACTACCTGGACTATGATGCGGATCATACTAGTGGGGACATGGTAGTCCATAAGTACATCCTTGAAAGTCCCTAGTCGTGGGTGTATCGAGACGGGGCATCGATATGCCAGAGTAGACTAGCGTGTACCTTCTCGACCCATACAGATGGGCGATGGATGATCCCATATCCATCGGTGTTTGACATCAGAGATGATATACGGGTGCTCAGTAGAGACTGGGTACACTGGACGGACTCGCCGAGAACTCCCAGATGGTATTATACCTCACGTCAGATGGCAGTTCTCTGGTGACACTGGTACAGAGTAGTCTGTTGACCCGAGATCGTCATAGAGTCTTGTGTGGTTCCCACTGTGCTTTGATTTCCATCTTACCACGTCCAAGAGGGCGTGAAAAACGGTGGTTTTTGGGTACAGTCCCAAATCACATGGAGGCAATGAGCGATAGGAGGGGATTCGTCTCTCCCGGTATAGGGAGTTGATGTTGCGCTGTGTTCGATTGGCTATAACAGGAAATCCCTGGCCAGGGTTGCTGAGATTTACTGGTAAGTGTTACCAGTAGTTTCTCGAATTGTTATAGACCTCATATCGACACGACTTATCGAGCTATTGGGGTCTGACGTTTACCACCCCTAGGCGAGATATGCGACATATCAGACGATCAGACCGGACTATACGGTAGTGTTACTGGTTGGATTCACTGGAGTGTGAGCGGGCTTGCTCGTCGATCTTCAGATCGCTCAATACCCGGGTGGCCGTTACGTTTAGCAGACCGCTTGCGGCTTGTGGGTGTTTGATATGATCATCACCTGCTGCCGGCGTATTGACGAGTCTTTAGAGTCCTACACAGAGGTTTCCTGGCTCAAGCGAAACGAAATAGGAGCGCATATGAGATATGTGCAGGACCGAGAATAATACGGTATGTGATACTGTATTCGATTCTCGCGATGTGACATTGATCGGTTATATGCGATATAGCCGGGTTATCGGATCAAGTGTTGATTCGATAAGTTGTTGCTGATGATACCAGTCGGTTATGTGCGACATGACCGGATCGTTAAATCAAGTGTTGATTTAATGATTTAATACATAATTATATATTTGATATATTACTTTGCATTAACTAGTATCGGTTCACTTTAAATGGATTTTCTCGCTCGGGTGTGCACATTGTATATACGATATAGTTTTGTGCACTTACTTGTATCATGTTTGATGATACATGGTTTTTGGTTAAGTGTATAGAATTAAACTATGTTCAAGATGATGATTAGGGTTTTGCATATTCTTTTAATTATTTGCTTATTCATTTTGGAAAATCATTAAAGCATAAAAGAAGAAAAACAAAATGGTTTTCTTTCTTTATTCTTCATGAAGCTTATTGAAGCTTCATGAAACTTTGACCACTTAACCATTTTGTCTTCTTCATTTGACCCTAACCATAGATCTAACCTAAGTTAATTCTCTACACCTAACCATGGTGAAAATTATGATAAGATTATTATTCTTTTCTATTCTAAATAATCTTATCATAACTTTTTTTCTTCTTCTTGCTCTTCTTCTTCTTCATGAAGAAGCTTGTCTTCATCAATGGCATATTGAGCATATGAGTGAGAAATCCAATTCTAAAGTCTACCCACTTCCTATTTCTTCATCCTCTACCTCTTGCCAAGTAGTAGAGTGTGTTTCCTTCACAAGTTTTCATGACTTGGTGAAGGTGGAGCTTGATCTTTCGATGCCTCGACGTAGATCATCTTCGGCATGGACATCGACGGCCTAGCTTGCCCATTCTCCGAATAAGCCGACGCTTGAGCCCGGATTTGATTTGGACAGCGGAGAGGACCTCGTTGCGGAGCTATGGAGGTGGAGCACCGGATCTACAAAGGTTGTATTTCCGTATCTTGTAGTTAAGTGTTAACTAGTTAGCTTGTTCGCCTAGTTTTCTAGCAAACGATCCGTAGTCGGGTCTCTCGGCACCTAGAATTTTTGAAAATGGCATGTTCGATGCCTTGTGAGACCTCACTAGAGTGCCTAGGAACCCTACACATGGACTACCCAGCCCCCACATATATGATCGCCATCATAACGCTGGTAGTCAAGCAATAATCCTAGGGGTTTTATCAACATGTATTAACGATACGTAATAACAAGTATAACATATACACATGTTAAGATAAAGACAAACCAAATAGTATACTAACATATCGAGCAAGATTGTCCTGTACATACATATGTATAAGCATCCACTATATATACATATACAATAATGGCCTCTAGGGTATACATATCTATCATAGTTCACTACTCGCCAGAGACTGATTAGTCGATACGAGCTTGGGGATTCGGAATGATGATGCTGACATCATTCATCTATATATGACATTGTTTTACTGCCTAGCGGCACGTCTCGAATTCAGCCCCGAGAATCATGACCATGGTCCCGGGCATCCACGGAATACTATTGAGTTATATCGAGGATTCCATTGATTAGTTTTGAATACCTCTATGATATATAACTTAGCAATATGAACCCTTATGATACACATGATATGGTTGATACTGATATCTTGCTTGTTGTATCACATGTACTGTTATCACTTATTGTTTATACCCATTGCATCTCGTTCTTGCACATAGCATACTTTATCATCTATTATTTATATTATTGTTCTTGATTACTAATTAACAGCCTTAATCTTACTATGGAAAGATATTTCCTTACCGTAGGTAGCATGAATGGCCAAGTTACGTCCTGAAATTTTGGTATTTTGGGAAGATGGGTGTGACAAAGTTTTTTTGGTATCAGAGCATAAGTTTAGGTTATTTGGTCTTGGTTCAATTTATAGTTGGGTATTCTACCCAATTCATTCACCTTAAATCTCAGAATATAGGAACATGTCTCGCTACACTATCGCCTTGTCATTTTTGAATCCTTGTCGTTATTGAATCTTGTTTCAGTAGAACTTCTTGCTTCTATTGAATCATATTTCCATTGTTAATCCGCGTTATTCATGCCTAGCTACGAGAGTTATGTCTAGAAAGAATCAACCCCTCCACCAGCTGACAATGTCGCACTAATTGGGGTCATACGTGGCATGATGGAGAACCAACAGTGGCAGACTGACTTGATTCAGTAACAGATTGACTGAGGTGTTTCAGGAGAGTTTGAAGGTAGTCAAACAGACTGCTACTATTGCTGTTGAGTAGCCAACAAAGACCTACGGACATAGGGAGAGGTGATCATCAGCAAGATGTTCCGGTGTGTATGGTAGTAGAGACGACAATCAGAGTTCCAGCGTGTAGGGGTATTTTGGTGGAACAGCCCTTGAAGCGGCCATTTATTTTAGCTTAGAAGAAGACCGTGATCTATAACTACTGCCGGCGGCTAGGCTATACTTGGTGATATTGTCGTAAAGAAAAGTGGCAGTGTTTTGGTTATGGAGCTATTGACCACCAAATAAACACCTGTCCATCGAGATATTTTTTAAATTAATGTAGGGTTGATGCAGATGCTCGGTTTGTGATTTGTGGGGATTAAGAAGGGTGATGAAATCCCCACCAAACTTATCTTTGATCGTCTCGAGCAAACTAGTTTATTCAAGAGAAGGAGAAAAAGAAAGGAGAAAACTAAGCACATTTTCGTAGGCAAACACGATTGCACTGAGCACGTGCAACAAGCCGTTAAACCTCTAGGTGTCTCTAGTAGGAGGAGTGTTGTCTCCTGAGGGTTTTCAGCGGATTACACCCACAAAATCCTATAATAAAAGAGAGATGGTGAAATTTACATATAAAGATAAGAACCATAAAAGAAATACTTTGAAAATTTAGAGTTTCCAACTACACTAGCTTTTCTGTTGTCATGAGCCCTATCTTAATAGTCATGAAAAGATGTTAGAAATAACTCCATCCCTCAATAAAACATCGTCTTTATTCTTCATTCCTAACTTTCATCCAAATATCGATCATATAACCCTACGTGTGTGTAATGGACTTCCCTATACTCGGAGAATTCAATTCAAGCTATCATATTCGTGTCCATCTACCTCAGTACTTTTTAATTTGATGAATATTTAAGGATTTGCTCACACATTTTCATGCGACTGTTAATACTTCTTGAGGTACTAACCGACCGATTACTTATGTGCTTGCTGATTAGGTGATAGTATTTTCCTCGTCTTGCACCACCTGAGGCTTAGCAGTGACTCTCAAACCAGTTGGTCTAAAGCACTAGGTGATGAAGCACCCTTGCTATATTTTTTTATTGTTGCCTTGGCGATAACAAAACCAGCGTTCATTTTTCTTGCCACCATTTTTATATTTTCTTCATTTATTATTTCCTTCATACTTTGGCTTTTAGATAAGAGCATTTCAAGGTATCCTCTACTATCCCGAGTTTCAAGGGGTGTGTAAGTGTGTATAGTAGGATATCAACATTCAAATGTTTGGCTTCCAGAATAGGAACTATTTTTTAGACTTATTTTTATCCTTAGATTAGTGACTTCCTTCATCTTACTAACCCTTAGGACAACAGCTCATAACTACTTATTACCAGTTCGTTTAAGAAAACTTCTAATTTTCTTGGTTTTCTTAAACTATTCCTATCTTTTAGATGTAATTTTTCACTTTCTACTCTTTTGTTATAAAAGAAATTTTTTAAACTTTTTGAAAATGTTGTGCTTATGCAAAATATGATGCAAATTGATGTGTAAATAAGCACAAACCTCCCCCAAACCTGTTTACAGCAATGTCCTCACTGATGTCATCCGTTAAGCTCAAAAACCTGTAGACTTGGGAGGAGAAACGGGACAAGAAATAATGCAAGTGAAATCCTCCCCCAAACTTATTTTTGGCTCACAATCTTATAAAAATTCTTTTTCTTTCAAGAGCCAAAATATAACCCCCCCCCCCAAACTTGAATTAAAAAATGTTAATCTTTTAAAATCACACGAGAGGGTCAAGGTTATTGGTCAATGCCAAGCTTTGCAAAGACCGAAGGTCAACACCAATCATTCAAAAATTTTATCGATGAAGTACGAAGGTTGGTGGAAGAACATGTCACCTTTCGACGTGAAGAAGTGGGGAGGTGATAAGAGGTGTAATGGAAAAGGATTGCGTCTCAATTTGGAGAGACGACACAGTGATAGTAATGATGGATTACTCGCATTATCATGATTGTCCAGAAGAAGGGGTGGAGGTTCAATTTCTTTATCTTGGAGTTGATTCATCTCAACACCCGTGTCTTTTAAATATGCGAGTTCATCAGCGAAAATTTCCTCAAAGCTTTCATCGACACTCCGAAGAATAATGTCATCAGGAAAAACAGGGTGATCGTCAGACTCTATAAAAAGTTCCTCATTAGTGTTAGATGTTGACCCGGATAACTTGGTGGAAGAGTACATGGTTGGGTCATACAACAATATATGAAAAGAGTCAGTATCATGAGGTTGATCAAATTCGCTGCTGTCGACATCCATTAATTCGACAGAATACACATGAGCATAGAGTTCGGAGGGTTCACTTCCCAACTTGTAAATGTTAAGCTCAATTGACTTCTTTCCAAAGGATAGAGTCATACAGTTGTTTCTACAATTGATTACTGCATTGGAAGTGGACAAAAAGGGTCGACCGAGTATCACCGGGATTTGATTGCGTGGGTTTGCCACAGGTTGTGTATCAATAACGATAAAGTCCACAGGAAATATAAATTCCCCGACTTTGATTAACACATCCTCTAGCTCACCCCTTGGTTGGGTGATAGATCGATCGGCCATCTGAAGAGTGCAATGCGCCGGTTTTAACTCTCCGATCCCTAATTGCTCATAAATAGAATACGGAAGCAAGTTAACACTAGCACCTAAATCGAGTAGAGCACGATTGATATTTTTACCCCCAATGCAAATAGATATTGTAGGACTTCCGGGGTCCTTTCGTTTCATAGGTAGTTGTTGTGTAAAAGCAATGCTCACATTACTCGTAAGGAAAACTTTTTTAGGTACTTGAACTTTTCTCTTCCTAGTGTACAAGTCCTTTAGGATTTTCGCATATGACAGAACTTGTTGAATAGCATCTAGGAGAAGAATGTTTCTGTTAACTTGCTTAAAAATTTCCACAATCTTCTCCATTTGTGGACTTGGTCTGTTGCCCCTTAACCTGTTTGGATAAGGTGCTTTATCAATAAAGGTTTGGTCCAACATTGGAGAGGATTGTGGGGATGGAGTGGATCCCAGAATTGGATTGGGGATCATTTTAGGTAGATTCGAGGAAATGGGCGAAGGGTTCGAGCCTTGGGGAAAACGGAGAATAGGCTCGGATGAAGGTGGGAGACTAGACGAATTAGGGGAAGAAGAAGAAGTTGGGGTATCATTGGTGTCACTAACATCATCACATTGCTCACCCACTCAGTTATTCAGCACTCTCCCCGATCTCAACGTAGTAACGGCATTCACATTATGATTTTGTGAATGGCCAGAATTCGGTAGGGGTTGAGATGGGAGTTTCCCTTTCTCTCTCGCACTCATTGCGGCGTTTAACTGTGCAAGTTGGTTTTCTATTGATTTAATAATTTCACCGTGGGAGGCGAAATCTTGCTTTATGGTATCAATAGAAGACTTCATCTCAGCCGACATTTGAATGGTATGTTTCATAAACATATCCAAAGTTTGTGCGAGTGAAGAGTTGTCAGTACCGGCCACTTATGGTGTAAAAGGGTTGGCCGGATTATGAAAATTTTGTGACTGAAAAGGGTGCTGACTTTGTGGTTGTGGTTGCTGTGGAAGAGGTCTTTGATAATTGCTTTGTTGGTTTTGGTTCCAAGCAAAGTTAGGATGATTCCTCCATCCTTGATTGTATGTGGAAGAAAAAAGATCATTTCTAGGTCGCTGCTGAAAGGCAGCATTAGTTTGCTCGTGACCTTGAAACGATGCATTCATAGGACATTCTTCCGTCAAGTGTGAAGGATCCGAACAGCAACCACAGACGGTCTTAGGAAGCGTGACCTGATTTAGGGAGAATGATGAGAACTTGTTCTCGGTAGCATCGAGTTTCTTCTGTATCGCTGCCATTTCGGCTTTTACTGCGATGGAAATATCGAGCTGGTAAATACCTCCCCTAGATGAAGGTGGTCTTACGCTTTCCCACTGCAAAGTGTTTTCTGCGAGATCTTCCAAATATTTCAATGATTCACCGTCATCTTTAGACATGAAATTGCATTGACACATTATTTCAAGCATCTGTTTTGTCGCTGGATTAATGCCCTCATATATAATTCGACATAAATCCCATCTTTGTATTCCATGATGAGGACATTGGACAAGCAGATCCTTGAAACGTTCAAAGCACTTCCAAAATGGTTCATTGGGAAGCTGGGTGAACTGGTTGATCTCACTCCTAATATGGGTAGTCTTATGGTTTGGGTAAAACTTCTTAAGAAATGCAATTACGAATTCATCCCAGTTAGTGATAGAGTGTGCGGCAGTATTATAAAGCCATTTTTCTGCCAAGTCGCACAGTGTGAATGGGAGAAGACGCAAGCGCATATCATCCACAGTCAATTGTGAAGTACCCATCATTGCGCATATGTTTTCGAATTTGGTGATGAAAACGTACGCGTCTTCCGACTCAAGCCCGTGAAATTTGGGCAGCAGATTGATGTAGTGAGGCTTAATTTCGAAATTATCCCCGTTAGCTGGTGGAATAGATAGACATGTGGGAAGAGGACCACGGATAGGATAGCATCTCTCTTGAAGAGAGATGCGTGGTAGATTCTGCGCACCTACGGGCGGTGGCAGCATGGTGTTATAATCTGATGGAGTACCGTCCATCTCAGTCGTGGTGTGTATAGTGGTGAGTATTCCCGCCTGTCACGCGGGTGACCCGGGTTCGATCCCCGGCAACGGCGCCATTTGATTGGTACGAAAAAGTGTTTGTAGAATAACCGCTATCAATAACGGTGTCGTGTGTAGCTGGACCGAGATGAGTACAGGTCGTCCTCAGGGAAACGTTGAATCTTTTACTCTTACTTTAAATGTGTTGAAGAAGAAAAAGAATATTGTAAAATGGTTTCTAGATCTACGTTAAGCACTAATGCAAAATATAGATCTAGATTATTTATGGATGTAGTTAATATAAGAAGGGGCTTGTAAGGTTCGTTAGGATTTAGTAGTTATGGAAAATTAATTAAAAATTACCCTTTTTATCCTTTAATAGATTTAAAACTAGAACGACGGTGATGCATGTAGATTAGGGTTTCTGAAGGGAAAGAAATCCCACTCTTAACCCTTATCTCGATAAGGAACTCCGTTCATATCTAGCCTTTACCAAAACAATCGTTAATCTAATCTCTAATCGCGGTCGGGACTAACAATGAATTGTTAGCGTGCCCGATTAAGATGTTAATGATTGTTTTAATAAAGTTTATAAACTTTATAGGACTTAAAAAGAGTTTAGGGATGTTCATCATCCATTAGCCTACCCTAATCCTACGAACCCTAGCAAGCAAAGAATTACTCGCGCATGTTAGGAGAAAAAGAGATGGAGAGAAATTGCATAATTAAACTATGAAGAAATAGAATAAGAAAAAGAAAACTACCTTTATTAATCAACAATATGCATTACACTTTGATTCCTTAAAAAATGATTACAATTTCTAGTTGTTTCTGGATCTCTTCTAAAGAGGTAGATGAACCATTGATGATTAGTCTGGATGCGTGAGCTGTCTTGGACTTCGTGATCTCGTCGACTTGATAATTTTTCCAAGAGGCTCTCGGTCCTTATTTATACTCAAAAAGCCAGAACCCTAGCTTCCAAATTTGGAAGCCAACAGTTGTGATTCTCCCAACAAAATCCCATCTCCTAAATCTTCAGCTACGCGGCGGATCCACGGTCAACGGGTAGGTTTGACCACAGATCCGCGGTCTTGTATGTAGAACATTGGATTTGGTCTTCCGCGCTTTTCTCCTTGTGACATGTGGCGATCTCTGGAACCTTCGGAAATTGGAAATCTTTTCTTTATTTCTGCCAGATTTGATTTCTTAGTTTGCTTTTTTAATTAGGCAGGTTTGCTCTTAACAACTTTGATTCGCTTGATTTTTAGCCCTGAAAAATTCTGCACAATCTCAACAAAATAATATTAGTGGAGTTTTATTTTATTGAGATATTAATTTCACCATTAAGATTTGGTCAATGGTATCTTTGCATACATTTTCCTACCAAATGTTAATTATAATATATCAACACATAAAAAATAGTATTTTTACAGATAAACCCTCATATGTATCATATATTATAATAAACACATTTTCTAGTATAGAAATAGTAGGAAAAATGTAGTAACAAATGTGCAGTTTTATCAACTTAACAGTAATGTTCTAGGAGCACCGTTTGTACCGTAGAAGCAGAGACTTCTATGAAGATGGTAATAGGTATTCTTCTCATTTAACTCCTTCCTAGTAGTATTGTTAGCTGATTTTATATCATGTCACTTAGGTCTCCTATACTAGCCAGTCTACCCTCTAGATAAACTCTTCGTTGATTGTAGCACATTATTTCTAGATCTGATCTGGGACTTACACGGGAATGGAAAGATTGTTTCTAGAAAGGAGCATCTAGAGTGTCCCGTCGTAGTTGGTGGTCGGGACTTGTTTTGCGGCAGCTGCGAGATGGTTTGGGTATGGATTGTCTTATTACCTTTCATGCCCAAATTATTATTAGAGCAAGACTGTAACGTTTGCACCATGATTCATCCCTAAATCATATTCATTGAATTCCTTCCTACTTTTCCTAACAATCGAATCTCGACGGAAGGAAAACGAAATTGCGAACCTTTCATCACCGTCGATCGTATCATGTAATTTTCTTAATTCTGTATTCTTAAATCGTACTCTATTAAATCTGATAGTAGGGTTTTGCTAACTTAGATGGAGTTGTGTGATTGTAATCATGTACCACGGCATGATTACAATGTGGTACTCTATTTAAGTAACTTTAAGTCATACTCTTGATCCATTCCTTGATTTTATTGCACTACTTTGTTTTTCTTCTGCTCAATTACTTCTAAACTTATGTCTTACCTTGAAAGTTGAATCTGACTCCTTTTTCGATTCTCTTAAATTCCACTGGTAAGAGAAACGGTATGCCAAGTTGGGAAAATGCGTGTTTTGAATCGGTGAAATTAAGTGCTTGGGTAATAACATATCGGGAGATGAGATCACAGTAGACCGGAAGCACTGCGGCTACTTGAGTTTGGCCAAGTTTGAGGGAACGTCGCAATAAACATAAATGGGACTCACTAGTTGTTATCAGGGTCGTGCAATATTCCGCATGAATAACAGAGATGTTGACCACGTGAATCGAAAGAAGTAATCGCTCATTAGGTATGAGAAGTATACTCAAATGTCTGAGCCATGGAAACTGAAGTTGACAACCGTTTCTTTTCTAACTGTGTCGAATGGTTGCGTAGAGATAGTAGTTTCACAGAGACGCATCAAAAAATTTGGATGGTATATTGGTGTAGCAGGGACTGGTGATGGCCGAGGTATCGAACAACTGAAGATTTTGGAGAAGAATTGTCGATGCATTACTCAGAAATTAGCTGTAATGATATTCGCATTGGAGTTATGAAGACACTACTCTTTAGGCGAGAAGGTTGAAACATCCACCAATTGTAAAAGCCTAAAAGTACATGTTCACGTGGAAGGAGCCTATCGTGAAGCAACATAAATAGTTGGATCTAGTGACTGACTATAACCTGGATTTAAAAGTATCATCTGGACAGGAAGGTGTAGTACCGGATGCTGTAAGTCAGTTACTAACTGGAATGATATTGACGTTGCAAGAGGAGCTGATAACTGATTGTCGGAGACTTGGGTTGAAATTATTCTTACCATATTTTTCGGAGAGTTAAAGCGACTACAAGTGTAGTCATCATTGATAGATCGCATCAAGGATACTCGAGCGTAGTATATTTAATTGAAGAGCTTGTGAAGACCTGCTTAAACTTATCAGAGTAGCGCAGCGAAAGCGTGGTAAACTCATAAACCACAAGGCATGGGGAAGATTTACTAATTCAAGGAGCTGGGTCCTTATGGTATGGGAACCACATGTGTGTGCCAAAATGGGAAATTCGTGAAGAAATTATGAAGGTGGCATATAGTTCGGCATGCTTGTTACATTCGGTAGGCATTAACAGAGAAGCGTATGCAAGAGACTGTGAGTTTGTGTGGCACTTCCTTGCCAAAGATTGATGGCTTAGCACGATTTGATTCTCCTTATTACCTTACTCATTTGGTTTCATTCTATTCACTAGCACGGTTTAGATCAATATAGCGCATCATGATTAGTTTAGATACATTAGTGCATGCATATCTCCCTGATAAATCGTTTGACTTGTTTGGACATCCTAACATCTGTATTCTGGTCTAATTGTGATATTTGTATTCTGATCTCAGCGTGACATCTAAATTATGGTCGAGTAAGAATCTGTATTATAGTCAGAGAGGACATTTGAATTATGGTCGAATAAGACATCTGTATTATGGTCAAAGAAGACATTTGAATTATGGTCGATATAACATCTGTATTATGGTCAAAGAGGACATCTGAATTATGGTCGAGTATGACTTTTGTATTATGGTCAAAGAGGATATCTGAATTATGGTCGAGTATGACATCTGTATTATGGTCAAAGAGGACATCTGAATTATGGTCGAGTGGGTATCTGTATTCTAGTCAAAAGTGTATCTATATGTATCTAACTTATGATATTATTCCATCTGCATGTATCTGATTTATGGCGTCTTTCATCTGTATTGATTAAGATATGCTAACGAGATATCTTACATGTACGCTTGGGTAACATTCACGCTAAACAAAGCTCCATCATAGTCATGGGACACCTTTCGAAGATGTTCACGCTACTAACCCGATTCATGTTTTATGGTTTCAACCTAGTTATGAGATATTCTGGGGATACGAGAATGTCCATCAGCCAATTCATTACACACACACCTTATTTGACTTTTAGATAAGTATCCAATTCGATTGACCTTTAGATTGACACTTTTGACTCGATTATTTACATCTGGCTTGACATATTGATTATCTGCATTGTTTTTCCTATACGTTTACCTTCATGTATTCTTATTCATTTACAGCACATGTTTCCGCATTACTTTACGAACATATTTCCTCCTAAACTTGTTCACATGAATCCGAGTTTTTTTTATCTTGTCATTTTCTTGTTGTTATTCGTTTCATGTTCCCCTTGAATATGAGATTGATTGTTCTTATTATGTCCGTTGTTCATGTTCTTTTCCTTGTTTGTTCCTTTCGTTCTTCAGGAATTTCGATGACAAAATTATTTTTGTAGTTGGGTATAATGTAGCACCCTAGCACGATCATACGTTATTTAATTATATTAAGTAGATGTGTTGGGCACTTTGTATTATCTTTGTTACTGGGCTATGACTTGCTATTTGGATGGTTATGCATGATAATCATGTTTTTTTCTTGCCTTGATCCCTAGTTCTAATTGATAAGTTTCATGTTAATACCCCACCCGCATGCATATTAACCTATACTATTTAAAATCTTAATTTTGCCAAAATCCTTAAGAATATATTCAATGTAGTATATTGAATGTGTTATTTACAATCCAATTTTTAGTACTTTTAAATATTTTTTCATATAGCTTCAAAACTAATTGCTTCAAATAAAACTGGTTTAAACCTAATCAAGTATAATATTATAAAGGCCAAAGTATCATGTAACAAATTATATATATACAAACTAACTATTCATATCAGAATACAAATTCATGTAACAAACAAAATATAATAACCTAACATGGGTTTTGCTAAACCATTATTATAAACACTATATCAACAATAATACAAATCATATTTTCTATAAACTCACAAAACAACCAATAAAGGGGGGTTAGCTGCAAAATGTGCACAAACATTATTTAAACCCATCCATCTTCGTTTTCTTTCTCACAACCCAAACTCCTGTCGTCGCCTTCATCGTCTGCCTCATCATCATCACCTTCGCCCCATCTTCACCATCGCTGCCGACTTGTTCTTCTGCTCCTCCACTGAACCCAACTCCGAACATCAACCATCGAAGTATCCATTTCCTCTTTCCATCTAAACCCATCACCGGAGCCCCACTCTAAACCCGAGCACCTCCACCTCCACCTTCGTCTTCTTCCTGCAACCTCTAGCTTCTCACCGTGAACCAACAACCCATCTCACCGTCGTTTCCTTCTTCCCATCGACCCTGTTAGGAATATGTATGCCCTAGAAGCCATTATTGTATGATATAGTGGAAGCTTGGACATATATGTATATATATAAATATATATATATATAAAGGACTTTCTTACTCGACATAATAGTATACTATCTGGTTGCTCTTTATCTTAACATGTATACTTGTATTATTATACTGTCTCTCTGATACATGTTGATAAATCCTTTAGGATGTTTGCGTGACTACCAGGACTATGATGCAGATCATACTAATGGGACTTGTGTAGTCCACAACCATATCTTTTAACAGTTCCTAGTCGAGGGAGTATCGAGACAGGGCATCAATATTCCAGAGTAGACTAGTGTGTACGTTTCTTGACCCTATAAGGGGCGATAGTTGATCCCATAGCCATTTTGGTATTTGACATCAAAGATTGTACACAGGTGCTCATTAGAGAATGGGTACACCGAACAGGACTCGCCGAGAACTCCTAGATGGTATCATATCTATCGTCAGATAGCAGTTCTCTGGTGACACTGGTATAGATTAGTCTGTAGACCTTAGATCGTCATAGTGTCTTATGTAGTTCCCACTGTGCTTTGATTTTCTCCCTACTACAGCTTAAAGGAGTCATACAAATAGGTGGATTTTGGGTACAGTCCCGAGTCACATGGAGGCAGTGAGCGATAGAAAGGATTTAGTCTCTCCCGGTATTAGGAGTTGATGTTGCGCTATGCTCGATTGGCTTTAACAGTAAGTCCCTGGCCAGGGCTGATGAGATTTACTGGTAAGTGTTACCAGTAATTTCTCGAACCATTATAAGCCATACATCGGCATGACTTATCAAGTTACTAGGATCTAACGATTCCACCCCTAGACTCGATATGCGACATATCAGACGAAAAGACCGGATTGTACGGTAAGTGTTACTTATAGGCTTCATGGGTGTTTGGACAAGCTTGCTTTTTGATCTTCTAATCGCTCAATACCTGGGTAGCCGTTACGTCCAGCTAGTACCGCTGACGGCTTGTGGGTAACTAATGTGTTCATTACCTACTGCTGGCGTATTGACGAGCCTTTAGAGTCCCACACAGATGTTTCCTAGTTCAAGTGAAACGAAGTAGGGTATATATGCTGATATATGCAGGGGCCTGATTAAATACAAGTATGTGATACTGTATTCTAATCTGGCGGTTATTTGATATCAGTTAGGTTATATGTGATATAGCCGGATTATTGAATCAAGTTTTAATTTGATAATATGATATACAGATAAATGATATTAGTCGGTTATATGTGATATAACCGGATTATTAAATCAAGTGTTGATTTAATAATTTGATGTGTATTTATATTTGATATAATTATGCATTAACTAATATTATAGCTCGCTAATTATTTTCTTTTCTTTATATATATATATATATATATATATATATATATGTATATGTATATATATATGTATATGTATATATATATATATATATGTATATGTATATATATATATATATATATATGTATATATATATATATATATATATGTATATGTATATATATATGTATATATGTATATATGTATATGTATATGTATATGTATATATATATATATGTATATGTATATGTGTATATATATATATGTGTGTGTGTGTGTGTGTGTGTGTGTGTAATGAAGCATGGCATAGATTTTCTATTTTTCGAAGATAGAAAATGAGGTGGAAAATGGGGAGATATTTATGGTATGGGTGTGGCATGGCATTTACATTTGTTTATTGGTCTTGCAACACTATTGGAGTATGGTTGAATAAATTTATTGAAAATTTATCCATGCTTCAATAAGTGAGCAAGGGTGAGCCATTCTACACTTGATGATATTTCTTGAGCTCTTTTTCTCTCTAGCTCTCTCTCATTTTTCCATCTTCTTCTTCCTCCTACACAAAACCCTAACCCTCACATGTGATATGAATCATAGGATTTTGAAGAAACCTAAGTGAGCTTAGAACCCCTACTTCATCATCCTAGTTTAGATTAATACTTTAAACTAGGATGTTTCCTTCACTAATAAAAGATAAGTGGAGAGGTAGCTTCGATTAGTGGATCTTTGGGTGGATCATCTTCGGCACGAAGGTCACGGAGCAAGCTCGATCCTTCTTCAAGTGGAGCTACGAGGAGTCGTAAGGACTACTACCCGGAGCTTAAGAAGAGAAGGACACGCTCTACAAAGCTTGTAATCTCCAACTCCTAGAATAGTTCTTGTGATATCATATGTAAAACCCTAATCATCTAGTTTGATCCTTAGTTAGTGTAGCTTAGCACCAAGAAATTTTTAAAATTGCATGCTTGATGCCAGTTTAAACCTCATAGTGGTGCTAGGGTAGACTTTCAGACCCTACCACCTGCAACCAAAACCTACACAACAAGATCATCACCATCACCGCAGCCCGTCATCACCTCGACCATCTCCTTGCACCATCTCCGAACCCGACACCCAAAAACCTATTAGCCCTCACCATTGATTGTTAAGATCCCACGATCGCCGTCATCTGACAACCCATCACCTCGACTCCTCCCTCCTTCAACCTCCGAGCAGCCATCTTCATCGTCTCCTTTCATCCTCGCCAAGAACTCATCTTTCCTCACCTCCAAACCCATCGCCTTCCTCTCTTCGTGATCGCCAGAGCACCTAACATCAAAAAACACCCACAACTGACGACCCCCGATGCATCCATCGTCTTCAAGTGCTGCCATCGTCGTCGCCATTTTCTTCTTCTTGTTATTGTCATGATGTCACTCGGCAGAACCCATCAGGCCGAGACCCCCAACTTTGATCGCAGTCACCTCGTCGGCGAGTTCATCTTCTCATTGCAGCATCCATCCCTCGACAACACTATTAACCGATAGCACCTAGCTTGGAGTTTGCTTCGTTTAATGTCGTCGTGTTGTTTTAGTGACCGTCATCTCCGAGGCAAGTATACTAATACTTGCTTTACATGCTAGCAACGACAGTGGCCGTCGTAATATTATTTATCATTTAGCATGTGTTAGATTAGTTTAAATAATAAAAGTTTGCATCGATATTTAGATTGTAGATGTTTTACATCGGAACATTTAAATAAGTTCGTGGTAATTTAATATTAAGTAATATATATATATATATATAACCTATTTTCATTGGATATTGAAAACTGAAAACCATGACATAATCTTTTAGCATGCATTGTTCTATTTGAAAATCAAAATTGAAGTTTAAGTATATAACAAGAGATAGGATGCAATATAATAACTCTATTCTAGTTAAAGCGAAATATAATGTGTGATAATTATATTAAAATGTGTATCCTCTTTTATTGACATGCATAATACCCCTGATCTTGATATTATCCCGACTGCTTCCATGTGTTCACATTACTGTTATCGTTATCATTACCGGTATTATGATCATTACTGTTATCATTACCGTACCGGTAAATACTTTCCATATAATATTTACCAATGCTAACAACTCTTGATATTGACTTGATTGACTGGATCGATTGACCTGACATGTTGCCCTGATGGACGTATCATGTACCTGCTTGTTTCCGTGTTAGCATTAAGTAGATATTACTCCTATACTTGACATGAACATGAAAAGCTAGAGAAAAGGGGGAAATCAAGAATGAAAACTGACTTGTAACTCAAAAATTCACTACTTGCCAGAGACTAATCAGTCGATACGAGATTCGGGCTCTGGAATAACGATGCTAACATCATTCATCTATACATGATATTGTTTTACTGTCTAACGGCACGTCTCAGATTCAGCCCCGAGAATCATGTCCGTAGTCCCAGGCACGCACGAGATACTATTGAGTTACATCGAGAATTCCATCGATTGGTTTCGAAAACCTATAGGATAGTTAACTTAGCAACATGAACCTTTAGGATACACATGATATGGTTGATACTGATATCTTGCTTGTTGCATCACATGTACTGTTATCGCTTATTATTTAAACTCATGACATCCCGTTCTTACACATAGCATACTATATCATGTATTGTTTATATTATTGTTTTTAATTACTGATTGACAGCCTTAATGTGATTATGGAACACTACTACAATGAGGGGTTGCTCCTACGGATAGAAGAATTCATGGGGGCAACTTTTTATTGCCCCTACGGTTTACTCCGTAGGGGCATTGTTTGCCCCTATGGCTAAATCCGTAGGGGCATAAATAAATTTAAAAATATTAAAATGCAATGTCTTTAGTTGGCCCTACGGTGCCGTAAAAGAGAGCACTACGAATTAATCCATAATAGCAAAAAAGGGTTATTTAAAAAAATAAAGCTAAAAAATTTCCCACTGTCCCCCAAAATTTCCCACCAACCCGCACCACAGGCATCGTCGACCATCCTCGCCCATCGTCACATCCCCACTCTCGTCGCCGCCTTCCTCGTTACCGAGTTCCTCTTCCATCGCCGTCGATCGAGCTTGTCATGGAGTTCCTCGTCGCCGCCAATCGACTTCGCTGCCGCCAATCATCATCGTCGCCACCTCTACCACTTCGAGCTCTATCTTCCCGGTCTCCTCCACCCCGTCAAAGCCTTGCTCTCCACCTCCTCGAGGAACTTTACTCATCGGCAGAAGTAAGTTAATTTTGATTTTAATTTATAATTTTGTTGTTTTAAATTGGTGTTATTGTTGTTGATTTTAGGGTTATGGTAACCAGGCTGGGATAATTGGGGGTTAATTTAGGTTAGGGTTAAGTTTTGGGTGATGATTAAGGTTAGGGTTAATTAAGTAAAATAGGGTTAGGATTAAGGTTATAGGGCTGGGTTAATTGGGGGTTAATTTGGGTTAGGGTCACGCTTTGGGTGATGATTAGGGTTAGGGTTAGGGTTAATTAGGTAAAATAAGGTTAGGGTTAATTTTGGTTAATTAGGTAAAATAGAGTTGGTGATGATTAAGGTTAGGGTTAGGGTTAATTAGATTAATTAGGGTTAATTTTGGTTTAGGCTAGGGTTAATTTGGGCTAGGGTTTGGGTGATGATTAGGGTTAGGGTTAATTTGGGTTAATAAGGTAAAATAGGGTTTTTAGGTTTGCGTGATGATTAGGATTAGGATTAATTTTGGTTAATTAGGTAAAATAGAGTTAATTTGGGTTTGGGTGATGATTAGGGTTAGGGTTAAGGTTAATTTGGGTTAATTAGGTAAAATAGGATTAATTTGGGTTAGGGTGTTGATTAGGGTTAATTTGGTTTAATTAGATTAATTTTTGGTTAATTAGGGATAATTTGAGTTAGGATGATGATTAGGGTTAATTTGGGTTAATTAGGGTTAGGGTTTAAGGTGCACTAGTTTCTTCAGTAGGATACTCGATGATAACGTAAACATAAAATTTTACCGTAAACGTAAGAAAATCTTACCCTAAACTAAAAACTTCAAACCTTTAAAAACGAAACGTAAACGTAAAACCTATTTAAGTTAAATGTTTAAGTTAAAACAAATATATGATACTCGATGATAATATAAAACTTTCATATTCTCATCGATATTCATATGTGAAAATCAAAGCGTGACTTAGTCCCCGCCTATCGGTTAACATACGTTCGATATTCTTCGTGACATAGAACTATACAAAGGTTGTTAAATATTGGACGGTATAGTTCGGTACTAACAACCGTCGTGTAGTCTATGTGATGAGAAGATTCAATCGTATGATAACCGATAGATTTGTCCAGTGTGAACAAGTTAGGAAGGTATAAAGCAAACACCTGCATTCACTTGTGTTTTCATTCGTTTCGAGTTATTTCGTTGGTAATTTTCCGCTGGTTCTCCGTATATAAAGATAGATTAGATGTTCATTTCAACGTTATTTCACAACATTGAAATGATTATCTATTCTATTACAGTGTATTCGGAAAACAGCGAGGAGGTGCTGCCGAAATTTACTCGAAACTGATGAAATCACAAGCGAATGGGTCTCTACTCTATATATTATTAATAGGATAGAAGCCTTACCCCCGACAGCCGAAACACACACATACAACACGAATACACAACAAACGCACACACAAAGCACATACACACTAACAATCCTACACTTCAGCGAAAATCATAAATTGAAACACACATACACAGAATACAACTCATACTTGGGTATCTTCAAATCTAACTTTGTTAATCGATAATTTATTCTTTTCAACGGCAAACTTGTCTCTACGGATTTTCTTCTTTGTCAGTAACCATCTCATTCTTAGATTTCTCAATATAGTCACCATAACCTACAATTTATATGTTATACAGCCTAACAAGGCCCATGAGTATATCAGAGTTAAGGACTGGATGTACATGGATTGGCAACAATGCATGCAATCTAAGTTTGTCGCAGGAGTTGCTGCTTTTATTGAATTTGCACACGCACATAATAAGATCGTGTTGGAGAAGATTCTCTGCACGTACGATAGATGTGGGAATAAGTTCTGGCAGAAGGTAGAAATCGTAAAGCTTCATATCGTTAAACATGGTTTTACTAGACTTTATACAACTTGACTATATCACGGGGAAGGACAAGAAGAAGACGGTAATGCGGCAGAAGAAGGAGAAGACGATAATGAAGAAGAAGAAGAAGAAGACGATAATTTCTTTCCAGAAGAAGAAATGGAAGATATGGTAGAAGCTACCCTAGGTGATAGTATTCCTACCGAAGATGACATTCCTTCCAGTCAAGGGTCGCTTGCGGATAAGTATTAAAAGTTCATGAATGATGCTAGAAACCAATTTATGAGAATGCAAAGTATTCCACAATATCATAGTTCATCCAACTTTTCTAGATTAAGTACCTATATGGATGGAGCAACAAGTCATTCACAATGCTTCTGAAGTTCCCGAAAGATTCTATGCCCTCGAGAAATAACGTGTCTGACAGCTGGTACGAAGCCCAGAAAATGATGTCTAATTTGGGTCTGATGTTTGAGAAGATTCATGCATGTCTTAAAGATTGCATGTTGTACCGAAAAGAGAATTCAGATTTGAAAGAGTTGCCAACATGCGGAGAAGCCAGGTATAAGTTGAAAGAATCTGATAAGAAGCCCGATATATCTGTCAAGATAGCACGATACTTTCCCATAACACAGAGGCTGTAAAGGCTATTCTGGTATAAGAAAACAGCCGAGTCAATGATTTGGCATCACCGTGCTGCTTCAAGTGAAGATGGAAAAATGAGTCATCCAAGAGATTCACCGGCATGGAAGGATTTCGATAGGAGATAAGAAATATTCAGTGGTGATCCTCCCAATGTCAGGCTCGGACTCGCTAGTGATGGTTTCTGCCCATTCAACTATATGGCTGGAAGCCACAGCACATGGCCCGTTGTAATGATAATTTATAATCTGTCGTCTTGGTTGGTTATGGATCAATCCCACTTTATGATGCCTCTTCTTATTGATAGACCAAACTCACCGGGAAACAATATGGATGTCTATCTCCGACTTCTGATCGATGAGTTAAAATCTTTATTCATTGATGGTGTAGATACTTATGATGCAAACACAGAAATAACCTTCACAATGCGTGCGGCTTTAATGTTGACAATTAATGAATTTCCTGCGTATGGAATGCTATCAGGTTGGTCCATACATGGTCACAAAGCATACCCTTATTGCTACCAATATAAAACATCGAAATGGTTAAATTTTAGCAGGAAGGTTTGTTCTTGCGGTCATCGGCATTTTTTGCCACTAAACCATCCTTACAGGTTAGACGCTGCTAACTTTAATGGTCATCAGGAGCTTCTTGAGCCTCCAGCCTCATTTTCCAGAGAGGACGTGATTGCTCAGTGGGATGGATACAATAATGTGACCTTCGGAATAGATCCGGCAAAAAAGGTCAAACCACCCTACTGGAACAAGTTAAGCATTTTCTACGAGCTTCCGTACTAGTCAACAAATTCAGTGCGTCATTGTTAGGAGTCATGCATATACAGAAGGGAGTATCCGAGCACGTACTCAACTTGATTCTTTGTAAATACGGAAAATCGAAAGACAACCTCCGTGCTGGGATGGATTTTCAGGACTCGGAAATAAGAAATGAATTGCATCCTAAACTGATAGCAGGTAAACCAGACAAGTTTGTACTTCCCAATGCCGCGTATCATATATCACAACCGAAGAAGAAAAGGTTCCTGCAAGTGTTGTATGATTTGAAAGTTCCCACAGGTTTCTCAGGATCATTTAACAAGAAGATAAAAATTAAGAAAGGCAAGATCGATGGGCTGAAAAATCATGATCACCATGTTATTATGAAGCACCTTCTTCCATTAGCCCTCAGGACTTCCCTTTCCGAATCGGTTGGTCTAGTAATTTATGAACTTTGTTGATTTTTTAGAGAATTGTGCGCTAAAACCCTGGATGTTGTGACGGTAGAGAATCTAGAATATTCTATTTCATTGATATTTTGCAAGCTTGAGTGTATTTTCCCACCATCATTCTTCGATACCATAATATACCTAACGGTTAATCTTGCAACCGAGGCTAAGTTTGCCGGACCAGTACAATATCGATGGATATATCCCGTCGAAAGGTACGTAAGATTTTTCGTTTCACGCAATTTGTAAAAATATTGTTATCCTATATGCCCGTATTTCTTCATTTAACATATTTTTTTTAGGTAGCTCTACACTCTAAAAAAGTATATACGCAATAGAAATCGACCAGAGGGTTCTATCATGCAAGATTATCTTCTAGATAAAGTGACCACATTTTGTTCCCATTATCTGGACGAGAACATTGAGACGAAGTTTAATCGGCCTCGGAGAATTCAGGACGGGCCATATGGTAAAGCTGATTATCAGAGAGTAGACATTATGTTTATCAACAAGATATATCGGTTTATCCTCATCAATAGCATATGTCTTAAAAAAATTAGAGAGTATGTTTTTTTTGAATTAATTGTTATATTTGTGTTTGTGTGTGTATGAAATGATATTGTTGGGTTATGCTAGCGCCCTGGCCATCTCCCATGGCCGGAATGCGGAACAAAAATTTTCTAAACCGGTGCTAGAACAACCCGATAAAACCGGATCTGCCGTAAACCATAGATAACGATACTTGCTAAGGTACTAATCTACTATAAAGTGATTATACCTATATGAACCAAGTCCTTCGGGTTTTCAATCATCATCCTTATCTCCTTGTGGTGTCATGGAACAAGCTTGGTCGCCGGTCTCCCCCATCCATGATGATCCATCCGAGAGTGCCAACTTTGAGCTCCTACCTCTAAACCGAGATAACTAGGTTACTTAGTATGCTAATCTAAGTAGCCTATATAATGTAAAGTCTAATGATAGATTAATTAGTCTCATTACACCCTAGGTTTCTCAACACATGAGGCGTTTAGGGTGGAGGTAGAAGAAGAAATGAGGAGATAAGAGTGTAGTGAGCAAGCATGGAAAAAATTGTTAAGTGTTGTGAAGGCAAATGAAAAATCTAGCAACTCCAAAATATCTCACAACACAAACTAAATCATGCATGCCACAATAGCAACTCATGAGTCACTACATGAGTCATACCATGAGTCACCAATTGTGTCATGCTTCATTTAAAGCCAAACACACCTCATCCTCCACCTCATTTAATCATTTAACAAAAATGATTAAAACTAAAATGAGGTGTTATCTTCTAGAAGCAACTTGTAATGAATTACAAGAATACCCATTATTCGTATATACATACCCGTATCCGTATTCCGACAAAATACGGATACAATAAGACGAAAATAATCCAACAATATAATACTAGAAACCGGCTTAAACCAAAGCCAACTAGTATTATCCGTCCGAATCATAATACGTGCACAAGTGCACGTATATGATCAAACCCTGCCGTAAAACCATACGGCCTCTACATCGTTCCGCCCGAAGCAGGGAAACCCTCTGTGTCGGACTCTAAAGACTCGTCAATACGCTGGCATTGGGTTTAACCACAAGCATGTCAGCGGCACTAGTTATACGTAACGGCTACCCAGATATTGAGCGAAAGGGAGGCCGACGAGCAAACTCATCCGAACCCCTACTGAGCCCGACAGTGACAATATCCGTACAGTCCGGTCCGTTTGTCTATAAGTATCGCATATCGAGTTTAGAGGGTGGATAAAGTCAGACCCCTAATAACATGACATTTCGTATCGGTATGAAGCCCATCACCACCTGAGAAATTACTGATCCAAATCAGTAATTCTCGACTACCTTGGCCAAAGATTTCAGGTGATGGCCACCCGTGCACCGCACAACATCAACCCCCAATATCGGGAGAGACGAATCTCTAACGATCTGCTCACTGCCTCCATGTGGCTCAGGACTGTACACAACTAAAACCTATTTGCATGACTCCTTTGAGCCATGGTGGGGTAGTAATCAAAGTACAGTGGGGACTCACACGAGACAAATGACGATCTCAGGCCGACAGACTAACCTGTACACATGTCACCTGGAACTGCTAACTAACAATAGGTATAATACCAACTAGCATGTTCCCGGTGAGTCCGTACAGTGTACTCATATCCCAATGAGCACCTGTATACTATCTTAGGTGACTGACAGACGCCAATGGCTTGTGAGACCGGCCACCGCCCCTCGTCAGGGTCTGGATAAGTATACACTAGTCTACTCCGGACTATTGATGCACAGTCTCGATACTCCCACGACTAGAGACATTTAAGGATGTGCTTATAGACCACCCAGATCTCACGTATATGATCGTCATCATAATGCTCGTAGTCAAGTATGAATCCTATGGGCTCTATCAATATGTAATAGTGATCTGTAATACCACATAAAGCATGTACATGATGATAAAGACAAACCAGATAGCATACTATCATCTCAAGTTAGACTGTTCTATCCGTATAGGTCCTCCCTCAATCATCATAATCACCTGCCCGCAATTACGATAATTGCCTTGAGGGCACTATAGCCAACAATCTCCCACTTGCACTTAAGGCTAATTATTGCGGTGTCGCATACTCACGGCCCGTATGATACCGAATATCCAACTTCTTTAGCAATCAGTCTCACAAATCTCGTTTGTGAAACTATTGCGTTCGAGAAATAGCCTCAATGAGTGGATATGCCCCAAAGTTTCTATCTTTATCTCTCTTTATCTCAACTTCGTGGAGAAAGACTATCTCCCGAAATGAGTAATACCAGTCTTAGAATTTTTTTAGATATCTAATGGGACCCAGTTCATAAATGAACTCCAAATCTAACAAACTTCTTAGACTGTATCGTCCACACCCGTGCCATGCCTTCCACGGTATCCGCTTGGACAACATGTCTAACATACTGCCCCTCAAAAGAGGGAAAACTATAACTCTGACAGCCACTCTGTCATCCAGTTCATCTTGGAAGCCTGAAATGATAACCATATACCAAGAACATTCACTTATGTTTATAAACTGCTTCCCAATATTTCTCCAGGATTGGATTAATATATGTTTCTTGCAGCCAGTGCAAAAACAATATTTGGTGTTGTACTTGACATCTCATGATTGACCCAATTGCCTAAGCAAGTGATATGCCAATCATGCAAATCCCTTTCCCCTTTAGTCTGTAAGACATCCTTTAGAGAAGATGACTCCATCACCTGCAGGTACACCACCATGCCAGGAGTCGTCCATTCTAAAACACCTTTAGAATAGTGTCAAAGTACCTATATTGGAAAACTTCCCAAATCTAAATCTAAAACTATAGATCTAGTCACCAGAATCCCTAATATTTTATCCAGATCCTATATGGAGAAACACCTTGTGATAACCACAGTATAACCGATCGTAGTATAGGAATATCACTTCCTATTAAAAGCATGTCATCCAAATACCAGGACATCTTTCCCTGCCACCTTCTCAAATCTAGATCCATCTGTTGTTCTGATGAAGTCAAACTCTATGACCGTCACATCAAAACTAGATGATCTATTTCCGCTATACCTGCTTTAGTCTATAAATAGACATAAACTACTTGTCCACTATGCTTCCGCTGTTCCCACTGACTACAATAACCCTCTGGCAGAGTCATATACACGTGCACTTCTATAGCTAGTTTAAAACGACGTTATACTCATCCTCCTGCCAGGTCTCATAGTCTAGAATAGCAGTAGTGTCAAGTATGGGTAAACAAGAACCTCCTTATCACCGTCTATGAGAATACCGAAGTACCTCTCAGCTGCCTGAGATTACCCACTAAATCTGCGGAGTGGCTAATGGATCGTTGAAACCAATTGAATGCCCAGGTTCTATTAAATTTTCTGTAATCGTTTATGGTTCTGGAATCACTTCCAGTTCTACCATACTCCCACTAATGTTTCCTGAAAAGAATCCATTTTTACTAAAACTATGATAAGTCAAGAACAATATAACTATTGATCTTCCTAATGGTAGAAAGTTAATCCTCATCGAAGCCCGGGATAACCCACAAACTGCCATTACTGAAATGTGCGTAAAGTTTGTCCGGATTCTGGTTTTAAGCATCAGCCGGACTACTCCATATACGTTAACATTGTTAAGATATGAATCCATTCTATATACCATATAGAAACAAAGGCACTAATTTAATTGGAACCAGATTCAAAAACATGAAGCAGTTCCAGTGCATATCAACCAAATGGAAGGAGGCCATGCAGTATTACTCATCAAGGAATACATCCACGTATGAGTAATCTGAAAGAGAAGCAAGTTCTTAAAACTTTTACTTACTACGGAATACCAAATATAAGTATCTATATCTTCGATCACCTTGAAGAATCCTGATACTTGCAATATACGGTTCTCTACTTTATTCTTATACCTATAACTTCTCAAAATTTGGATCTTGTATTTCAACGAAATACCTGTCTAAAACTAGAGAAGTCATGAGTAAATAAAATATAGTACGAGTACCAACTCCTTTGTCCCAACGGACATTGGACAACATACAAGTATCTACATCTTCGATCACCTTGAAGAATCCTAATACATGCAGCATATGGTTCTCTACTTTTATTATTATACCGATAACTTCTCAAAATTTAGACCATGTATTTCAACGAAATACTTGTCTAAAAGTAGAGAAGTCACAAGTAAACAGAATATAGTACGAGTACCAATCACTTTGTCCTTTGAGTTCAACAACTCAAATCCTGTGCGTTGTACTTTGAAAAACTGTACTATGGTTAAGAAGAATTACACCGTAGTTGAATGCACCTTACCTAACCACCATCTAGTATAGGTAAATGTCACAGACATAATTTCAAAAAGTTATATCTCACTTTATAAAATAAACGTATAGATATATCAGTTTGAAATTGGTTCATAACAACGGATATTCAAAACCAAATATTTACTGTCAGGCAAAACCCAGGTGATTTCCTCAAATATCACCAATTACAACGAATTCCGATATATAGAGGATCTAATCACCCAATTCCTAATATCTTACTCTCACTCAACATCTGTAACGCCATACAGATGTGAGAATCAAATTAGGAAAACAGTTTTTAATTAACACCGCATAGTAAAACTGAAACATGAAAATATTTTGAAGGGGTAGCCTGGTATTCCTAGTAATATCTCTTCCACAATCCTGATTCATGACAGTAACCGTATACTTCCATGCTTTCACTCCAATCCCTTTATATGTATTTACTTATTACCTTCTGTATACCACACTCAAGCTAATTGGTTTTCTTCCTTCCCTACCTTTCGACACCAGCCTAAGGTATGGAAGAAGACTATATAATAAGCATAATAGGTGTACTCTCCTTATACCATGAGCCCTCGCAACGTGAGAGAAAGTAAAGGGAAAAGACAGCTGAATAATCCTATTTTATTTCTCCCGAACCAGAAACCATCCTCGAGCTGGAATAAGTTCATTCGAGGTTGTATGTAACTATACGATGGCATATCCAAGCAATATGGATGTTCGTAGTGATACGAAGTATTCTGGAGAAATGCAAAGTGCATGTTGGAGTGGCAGGGGTATACACGGTTTTGTTATTAATGATAGTAGTCGCAATTTCCTTTTGCTCTCAATCTAATCCTTTTATATGTTTTTACTTATTACCTTTTGTACATCATACTCAGGCTAATTGGTTTTCTTCCTTCCCTATCTTTCGGCACCTTCCTATGGTTTGGAAGAAGACTATCCAATAAGCACAATAGGTGTACTCTCCTAACAATAGGAGCTGTCGCAACCAGAGAGAAGGTAAAGGAAAAAGACAATCGAATAATCCTATTTAATTTCTCCAGAACCAGAATCCATCCTCGAACTGGAACGAGTTCCTTCGAGTTCGTATGTAACTAAATGATGGAATATCCAAGAAATGTGGATCTTCGTAGTGATACGGGGTGTTTTGGAGAAATGCAAAGGTGATATAGAAGTGGCAATGATATATGCGACTAAGTGACAATCCAAGAGCCAAAGTGTTTTAAGAAGGTTCAGTTAACTTAGTTTATGAGTTTTAGTTTAAGTCGGGTCATAGTCGCGGCCAGAGAAAGAGAGAGAAAACACTCAGCGTGCACTCTAACCTAGATCAGAATGGTTAATCATTTTATCTAATCATGATGGCTCCCACTATTTTCTCGAATTCTCCTCCAAACCCTAAAAAGAGAATTGGTCGGGATCATCTAAAATCACCCGAGGAGTAACACCTACTCATCAGTGGGAATCGGGATCCAACTATCATCGCATGATAACTTGATGGAAGCCACTCAAGTCACCACACTCCAGAAGGTATGCGCATGCCTGGCAAGATTCCTATGTTAGTGTTATATGCCCCAGAGGCCATTATTGTATAGTACTAGTTTGTATATTACATTTTGGAACCTTGGGATATATACACGGATTTATGACAGTCTTGCCCAATATAGTAGTATGCTACTTGGTTTGTATCTATCTTAATATGTGTATATGTTTCTTTTAACGTATCGCTAATACATATTGATAGAGCCCTTAGGATCTTTGCTTGACTACCAGCGTTATGATGTCAGTCACACTACTGGGGGCTGGGTAGTCTATAAGCACATCCTTATACAGGTCCCTAGTCGTAGGATTATCAAGACAGGGCATCGATACTCCAGATTAGACTAGTGTATACGCTTCTCATCCCAGCAGGGGAGATGGTCTGTCCCACAGCCATCAGTACGTCGTACTGGAGATAGTATGCAGGTGATCATTGGGTTATAAGTTACACTGGATGGACTCGTGGAGTACTACTGGTTGGTACTATACCTATCGTCAGGTAGCAGTTCCCAGGTGACATGAGTACAGCTTAGTCTGTTGACTTGACACTGCTACTTCGCCTCAGGTGTGTTCCCACTGTTCTTAGATTGCTGCCCTACCACGGATCTATTGATTCGTGCAAACAGGTAATAGCTGGGTGCAGTCCCGAAGCACTTGGAGGCAATGGCGGTTAGATAGGATTCGTCTCTCCCGGTATTGGGGGTTGATGTCGCGCTGTGTTTGGAACGCTATTACACAAAGTCCCTGGCCAGGGCAAGCGAGATTTACTTTTAGGTACTCCAGTAGTTTCTCAGGGTGTTTTGGGCTTTACTCCGACATGACTTATTTCTCTATTAGGGGTCTGACGTTTGCCGCCCTCCTAGGCTAGATATGCGATACTTTTAGACGAACAGACCGGACTGTACGGAGATTGCCACAGACAGGCTCAGTAGGAGTTTGGATGAGTTTGCTCGTCGGCCTTTTTATCGACAGATACCTGGGTAGCCGTTACGTGCAGCTAGTACCGCTGACGTGCTTGTGGTTAAACCCACTGCCAGCGTACTGTCGAGTCTTTAGAGTCCCACACAGAGGGTTTCCCAGCTTCGGGCGAAACGATGAGAGGTCGTATAGTTTTACGACAGGGTTCGTTCACATACATGTACTTGTGCGCGTATGATGTTCGAGCGGACAATACTAGTGGGCTTTGGTTTAAACCGGATCCTAGTATTTGATTGTTGGATTAGTTTCGTCTCATTGTATTTGTGTTTCTCGGAACACGGATGCGGGTATGTATATACGGATGAGAGGGGTATAGAAGGAGACACCTCATTAGGGTTTTGACCATTGACTTGATTAAAACAATTATGAGGTGGAGAAAAGTATTTGTTATTTTTGCAAATGATAATTGTGGCATGGCTACTTGTTTTTGACTACTTGACTTGGATTGACCATTTGACTTGGATTGACCACTTGACTTGGTTTGACTTTTGACTTAGATATTTTTGTGAGATATTTTGTGACCTAGATATTTTGATGAGATATTTTATTATGCCATGCTTGTGGTCATGTCAAGCTAGCCATCTCATTTTCTATTATCATTATCAAAAATCATTTCTCTTTCCTCAAGTGAGCTCTCATGTTAACTCTCTCCTTCTTCCTCTCAAAAACCCTAGTGTCTCATGTGTTGAGAATCAAGGGTTAGTGAGACTAAACTACCCAAAATCACACTCTACTCATTCTAGGTTACTTAGTTTAGCACACCAAGTGATATAGTTGCCTCAATTTGGAGGTTAAGCTCAAGGTTGGAACTTTCGGGTGGATCTTTTTCGACTTCGAGAAGCCTACGAGGAGGTGCTATCCATTTCCACTCAAAGGAGCTCACAAGGTGAAGGAGGACAGCGAGAAGACAAGAAGGACACGATTCTCCGAGGTATAACATTCATCCGAGTAGTTAAACCTCATATAGTTTGCTAGCTAGGGTTTTATGTTCGATCCTTGCTTAATGTCGATGTTGTGAAGCCCGTAAAAATCATTTTTTGCTAATTCCGCCTCCCTGCGAACACGTGAGGTGCACAACATTGACTAACATCATGTATGTTTGAAACTCCCGATGTGGTTTTGCCCCCTAAGACCCAAGTGACCTTGACTAAAAATCAAAATGTCAAAAGGTCCCAGTCAAGTTCTACCCGTCATTATCTTGATTGCATTAGACCTACCCGTACGAGCCTTGGCTAAAGATCAAAATGATCGCACGACTATCCTAACCAATTGCATTATCATGCAACGGAAAAGTATTACATAGCTACCGAACACTACGCCTCGACTAAAGATCGAAATGCGTAGCACGAATACTAAGCACTACCAATCCGAAATGACGGAGGGCTACGACTAGTTTTTGGCGAAAAACCTTTAACGTAATGAACTTGATATCGTTGAAGGAATCCAAGTGGTTTTACAAATATATAGTAGCGCAAACTTTTGCTAAAGATGTCACTCCCGATGAAGGGATCTCAGCTCTTTCCTAGTCGAATGAGATACAGGATATTCCAAACTGAATACCACCATGCAAAGCAAAAGAATCGACTATAGTGAAATTATTACGCTGACGTAAACTTTTGCCCAAGAGGTCACTCCCGGTGAAAGGATCTCGGTTCTTGCCTCGTCGAATGAGGTGCTGGATATTCGTAACCGAATACCACTATGCAAAGCAAAAAGAAGTGATAACAGTTTTTGAAAATTTGGTTCCAACAACATCATATAAGTTTGTTTTTCCTTGCATTGACCAGAATCAACGCAGTCCCATCAATTAATCCATATCACACCATAAAATAACGAAAATATAATGTATGTATATGCCATCCGCATTCGCCACTGGGCCTCGTTATCACCCGTTAGGTTACTTAACTAACGGTAGAGCGGGGGCTGGACTAGCTCGGTTTTAAAACATATACAACATCTACTAGTATATATATATATATATAACAATCATCCCAGGCATGAAATAAGCAACATCACATAATAGCGATAAGCATAACAGAACAAACGGATAATCTGGGAGCCTCGGGTTTCCTTTGAGCCGCAAGTGAAACCCGACGTTCCCCTGTTGTGTGGATAGCCTATGCAATAAAAACCTAGACCCCTATGAGCGCGGCAAATTACCCGCCAAAACCAGAAGTGAGGCAACGCCAATCAATAAAGTGAATAGGCCACCCAACACTTCACGGAATCCGGTAGCTTGAGCAACCCTCCTTGGGTCAACCTGAACCCCTACGAATACGGCGAATAGCCCACTAATTCTAGAGTGAGGCCCCCTCCGTCTCAACGCCATGAGATGTGGGCCCGTTTCCCTCTAGAATCTGGCTATTCGAGCACTCTACCGTGGGGTAATCCTAGTACATGAATGAAAAATATATACAGTGGTGACATCGACCTTAACCCGTCCGTGCCCGAATAAATGAATATACAACAAATCAGAAATGGAAATCCACATGTCGGACGCTCGCCCCGCAATAATGAATATACAAATGAATCAAAATTGTACTACAAACATTGCACAATATGATATCTAACATGACAATCCGACAATATCATCTCGAAGATATCACATCCAATACCACAGATAAACTAGATTGCCGCAACCCCTTCTAATCGACGTATAGCAATAAGAAGACGTTAAACAAAACATGTACGCATCACAAAAGCAAGTAAAGTAAACCATGACGTTAGAATTCCGCGCACAATTAGCAAACGAAACCAATTTCCAAAACCATGGGAAAACAGTGAGCTAAAGTTCCAAAAACCGACGTTTTAAGGCAATCCGGGAGTCAAAACGAACTCGAAACCCGCCCGAATCTTCGCGGAGGTGAAGAAGGAAAAATTAACTGTCGACTGGGGGGCCTCAGGGGGTACCTACCCTGGGAGGCCACCTTGAAGTGGCCCCCTTGGGTAGGCAGACCCGAGAGCACCCGGATGGGGTGCTCTCAAGTCACCCACCCACAAGGCCACCTTGTGGTGAGCTTGGAGGGTGGGCCCGGCCTCTGGTTCCCCCGGGGTATCCCGGGGTGCCGATTCTTCACCCTACGACTTCTCGGTTCAAACCGTAAGTCCGCGGGGTGTGCAAAACATCTCAAAACTTCAGAATCTAGAAAAGTTTTTATCGGCAGTTCGTGCGCGACAAAAACGGTAGATTTCTAACATTGCAACGAGTTATCTAAGGCTTATGGTGTGGCTCTGATACCATGTTGGGTTATGCTAGCGCCCTGGCCATCTCCTGTGGTTGGAATGCCGAAGAAAAAATTTTCTAAACTGGCGCAAGAACAACCCGATAAAACCGGATCTGCTGTAAGCCCTAGATAACGATACTTGCTAAGGTACTAATCTACTATGAAGTGATTATACCTATATGAACCAAGTCTTTCGGGTCTTCAACCATCATCCTTAGTTCTTTGTGGTGTCATGGAACAAGCTTGATCGCCGGTCTCTCCCATCTATGATGATCTATCCGAGAGTGCCAACTTTCAGCTCCTGCCTCTAAATCGAGGTAACCGGGTTACTTAGTATGCTAATCTAAGTAGCCTAAATAATGTAGAGTCTAATGATAGATTAATTAGTCTCATTACACCCTAGGTTTCTCAACACATATTTAGGGTGGAGGTAGAAGAAGAAATGAGGGATGAGAGTGCAGTGAGCAAGCATGGAAAAAATGGCTAAGTGTTGTGAAGGCAAATGAAAAATCTAGCAACTACAAAAATCTCACAACACAAACTAAATCAAGCATGAAACAATAGTAACTCATGAGTCACTACATGAGTTATACCATGAGTCACCAATTGTGCCATGCTTCATTTAAAGCTAAACACACCTCATCCTCCACCTCATTTAATCATTTAACAAAAATGATTAAAACAAAAATGAGGTGTTATCTTCTAGAAGCAACTTGTAATGAATTACAAGAATACCTCTCATCCGTATATACATACCCGTATCCGTATTCCGACAAAATACGAATACAATGAGACGAAAATAATCCAACAATATAATACTAGAAACCGGCTTAAACCAAAGCCCACTAGTATTATCCGTCCGAATCATAATACGTGCACAAGTGCACGTATATGATCGAACCCTGTCGTAAAACTATACGGCCTCTACATCATTTCGCCCGGAGCAGGGAAACTCTCTGTGTGGGACTCTAAAGACTCGTCAATACGCTGGTAGTAGGTTTAATCACAAGCACGTCAGCAGCAGTAGCTGTACGTAACGGCTACCCAGGTATTGAGCGAAAGGGATGCCGACGAGCAAACTCATCCGAACCCCTACTAAGCCTGACAGTGACAATATCCATACAGTCCAGTCCGTTCGTCTATGAGTATCGCATATCGAGTCTAGGGGGTGGATAAAGCCAGACCCCTAATAACGCAACATTTCGTGTTGGTATGAAGCCCATCACCACATGAGAAACTACTGATCGAAATCAGTAATTCTCGGCTAACTTAGCCAAGGATTTCAGGTGATGGCCACCCGTGCACCGCATGACATTAACCCCCAATACCGGGAGAGACGAATCCCCGACGATTCGCTCACTGCCTCCATGTGGCTCGGGACTGTACCCAATTAAAACCTGTTTGCATGACTCCTTTGAGCCGTGGTAGGGTAGTAATTAAAGTACAGTAGGAACTCACACAAGATAAATGACGATCTCAGGTCGACAGACTAAACTGTACACATGTCATATAAGAACTGCTATCTGACAATAGGTATAATACCAACTAGCATGTTTCCGGCGAGTCCGTACAGTGTACTCATAACCCAATGAGCACCTGTATACTATCTTAGGTGACTGACAGACACCAATGGCTTGTGAGACCGGCCACCGCCTCTTGTCGGGGTCTGGATAAGTATACACTAGTCTTGTATAGTCTACTCCGGAGTATCGATGCTCCGGAGTATCGATGCCCAGTCTCGATACTCCCACGACTAGGGACATTTAAGAATGTGCTATAGACCACCCAGCTCTCATGTATATGATCGCCATCATAATGCTGGTAGTCAAGCATGAATCCTATGGGCTCTATCAACATATAATAGTGATCTGTAATACCACATAAAGCATGTACATGATAATAAAGAAAAACCAGATAGCATACTATCATCTCGAGTAAGACTGTTCTATCCGTATAGGTCCACCCTCAATCATCATAATCACCTGCCCGCGATTAAGGTAATTGCCTTGAGGGCACTATAACCAATAGATATAATATTAATGCCATAATTTATTGTTGAGAATAGAATTCATATTAATGAGGTATGTGAGGGGCATCCTGATTGGAATGATGAACGATTGGAAAAATATCATCAGGATATTTTTTGCGATTGGGTTGCAAATCATGTAAGTTGTTCGAATAACATGTTATTGCTACCAGTCATAATCTAAACTTATATCGTTATGTATTTTCCATAAAATTTGTCTTGTTAGATCCACGATCCGAACTTGTTTGCATCATTAGAGAGAGATTCAAGATGTTTAGCTCAGTTTCCTAGTATGGAGGTTGTATATTATAAAGGATTCGGTGTCCTTGGATACAAATTTGAATTTAAGGACATAGAAACATCACGAACCACTCAGAATAGTGGAATTGCGACGACAGAATCGGATGATGTGATTTATTATGGATACTTAAATTGCATACTTGGTATCCAATATCCCGGACGATCAGAACCGTTTTATATATTTCAGTGTACTTGGTACGATACACGAACTGATACAGATAAGTGGAGAAACAATCTCGGGACTTGGAAAGATGAATATGGATTGACTAGTATGAACACACTTTGATTTTATGGTCAGGACGATCCATTTATCTTTCCGAACCAAGCATTCCAAGTATACTATTCTCAGTGCTTGAAGCATCCGGGATGGAGTGTCGTATGTCGTTGGAAACCCAGGGATGTTTATGATGTCCCAGAATTTGAGGATCATATGGAGGACAGCGATGAGGATGAAGAAGAGAGAAAACTTAGAGTACTCTGACCGTCTGTTTCAAAAGGCGGGTTGTTTTCGGCTGATCGTGAAGTTATGTGGGTTAGAAATGATATCGATGATGAAATCCAAGTAGATATGTCTAATGCGTTCAAGAAACGAAAAAGGTTATCAGTAATGTTATATTATTACTTCACATTTCTATGATCTATACATATATTGCATGCATATGTAATGATTGTACTCTTATCTAGGTTTGATGACGACGACTGGAGCAGCGAGGGGAAGCAGGAGCACCAGCCACGGCAGCGGCAGAGGCAGAGCGGTTCTACCGCCCGAAGAGCTACGTAGGGAGCTTCAGAGAGCTGGTCTTGCACCCCGATCGGTATCCCCTTCGAATGACTCCTTCCGTGTGGTCTTTTCTACACCTCCAGATACATTGCACGCATATTCATTTTGAATGTAATATTATAAATATACATGCATATTTATTTCAAAATTACGTATATAGTCAATATTTAATTGTCTAGCTGTTGGTGGTGCGTCCACATCAGATGCAGAGGCCACTACCACACCTGCAGTAATGTTTATATATCCTATAGTGCATGCATATTGATTTAGAGTGTTATATCATAAATATACACACATTCTTTTTGCTCTTACTTAGATAATCATTTTTTTTGATTTTCTAGCTGTATGTGGTGCCTCCACATCTAGGGCAGAGGCTACCACCGCACCTGCGGGTATATTTATATATTCTATATTGCATGCATATTGATTTAAAATGTAATATTATTGATATACACATTCTTTTTGAAATTACTTATATATCTATTTTTAATTGTCTAATTATAGGTGGTGTATCCACATCTGGCGCAGAGGCCACTCCCGCCACTTCCGTACCCTTCGCTCAGTCTGCAGGTTAGTATGAATAAATATAAAATATTTATTCATTTTACATATTCTCTAAGAATAAACATGAACTTCATGTAATTTTATCGTCAATATTTATTTTCTAGTTGGAGGGGATGCGTCCACGTCCCGGTCATCGGCTGTTCCTCCCGGAGGAACTATCTGTCGCTGAAGGTATATATCGCACTTCAATTTTTGTTAATCCTTAATTTCTTAATACCACTTTGTATTAATATTGCTTGTCTTGATATTTCTTGTAAATGCAGGGCAGCCCCATCTTGAGAAGGGGACTCGAGGGTCGAATCAGTCCCATAGTCTTAGGCCCGATAAAGCTTGGAGGAGGCACCATTTCCCTTCTTCTTTACCCTCGATTATCTCTATACTAGCGATTATACCGAGAGGTTCGGCCGGTATATGGGGATAAGACCCGCATCCAAAAGAAGTATCCACTTCACGTTGAGTGGGGCGATCAGCACCGGCGCTCATTTGCCCTCTTTTGGGATCAGGCTCGGGTATTAATATATATTTTCATTTGACTTATTCGATATATTTATTATTATTTATCACTTGCAATTTAAATACATTATTTTTTTGTATTTGCAGTTGGATTATGACTTTCAGTCTATACCCGATCCTGATCACCCTGAGAGAGTGCTCGATCTTCACGCTCTGTACCTAGGCCTGATGAAGAACATGCAATCAAAGGTCTGATACAATAAGAACGAGCTGAAGATCGACTGCTATTTAGTATGGCTGGAGACCCCGAGGCAGAGAAAGCGGCTCTCCTACATACTCCGGCCTTTGCGAGAGTCAACGTAGATACATGGACTCTCTTGTGCCAATATTATGATTCTTAGCATAAACATGTTTGCAATTTAAATGTAATTCATTATTTAGTATAAAATTTATTTTTTTGTGTTGCTTAATTAGAAAACTAAATCTGAATATGTTGTGCAGAAACAGGCCGATCAAAATAAGGAGAATAGGAAGTCAGCGAAGAGGGGTCGTTGTTCATATCATATTCTTGCATTATTATATTCTCCATTCTTATGCATTTTACAATAAAACAGGTACTTTTGACCCATGTCTGCTACATAGTACAGGTTACAGGTTCTTGGAGCGAAAACAGTGAAACAGACAAAAAACGATACAAAAATAGGACTTTTGACCAACGAATGGAAGGATCTTAGTCAAGCCTAGACGAAGAACAGTTCACAATGTATAAGGCAACGCGAGATCCAAGATGTCAAAGCGAACAGTTAAAAGACCACTACAAGTTTTCACTGACAGATCTATCATAAAATATAAAATATAAAATATAAAATATAGAAATTTCCTTTTTGTAATTTCAGGTTAATATAAAATATAAAAATCATAAAAATTTGAAAAAATTCAAAAATAAAAAATTATATCATCATTTATTGTTTGAAGGGTTTCTTGTGTAAATCTTTGCAGGATCGACGGATCTGGAGTGCGAAACAGAAAAAGATATATCAAAACAGAGAGGGATTGCAAGTACAGAACTGCAGCAACTTTTTGGAGACCTAAAGCCTCCATTACACCGCGGAACCGCGGCCTTGATACGCCCCAAACCGCGGAACCGCGGTCCTCTTGACTCTTCAGTGCGCGAAATTTTGTCGGTTTGATTTCTCAGTCCCTCCTCTGCCAATCTCCATATATCTTTTTGCCAAATCTTCTGCACGATTCTTTGCGCTTAAAAATCTTCCCCCTTCCAATAATTGATTTTCTGCAGGATTCTTTGCGCCGCGCGAAATTGCAAACTGATTGCAAGTGATTTACTGCTTTGCATATTTTAATCGGACTTTAAGGGGCTTTTGACCAATTCAGATTGATTGGGGATTTCATCACCCTTCCCAGGACCCCAGAAATCACTTAAAGCATTTGCATTGACCACTCTTAATTAAAAAATACTAGAATCAGCCCTAAGGACGTCGTGCTCAATAGGACAGAGGACTAGTTATAGGCATCGGCCATTTATCCTAACCTGACTTTACGGTGCCTAGGCAAGTATGTCAAAGGCTAGTGGTTATTAATTAGGCCCACTACTGTGGTTCTTTCCCACTTACCTGGCACTTATCTAGCCGCAATTGGCGGTGAAGAGGCGGTTTAAGGTCCTATCTCTAGCCCTTTGGAACAGTTAGGAGCTGTCAAGCTGACCTAGGTGACCCTAGACCTAGGCCTGATTGTGAATTTGTGGTTAATTGCATTAGTGTCAAAAGTCTTTTCTTAAAACTCTTTTTGCAAAAATCTCACATAAAAAATAGAAAAAAAATCTTTTCAAAACTTGCAACTTGTCGCTAAAGAAATCTTGCACCCTACTTACACCACTTCCTCCCATTGACGTTCTCTTACCTCCACATTCTGTCTTTCATCTTTTGACTACACTACCCCTTTTAGTGTATGTCCGGTTGGACTAGGGACACTAGCGCCCGATTAGTGTTAGTTATATGTATGCCCTAGAGGCCATTGCTGTACATTGGATGTATATTGTAGTGGATGCTGGGACATATATAGGTAGGATTTTCTTGCTCGACATGATAGTACGCTATCTGGTTGCTCTTTATCTTAACATGTATACTTTCTGTCTCTCTGTTACATGTTGATAAAGCCCTTAGGATGTGTACTCGACTTCCAGGACTGTGATGCAGATCATACTAGTGGGGCCTGGGTAGTCAATGAGTACATCCTTCAATGTTCCTAGTCGTGGGAATATCGAGACGGGGCATCGATATTCCAGAGTAAACTAGCGTATATCTTCTCGACCCATGTGATGGGCGATGGATGATCCCATATCCATTGGTGTTTGACATCAGAGATGGTATGCGGGTGCTCAGTGGAGACTAGGTACACTGAACGGACTCGCCGAGAACTCCCAGATGGTATTATACCTCATGTCAGATGGCAGTTCTCAGGTGACACTGGTACAGCTTAGTCTGTTGACCCGAGATCGTCATAGAGTCTTATGTGTCTCCCACTGTGCTTTGATTTCCACCCTACCACGGCTCTACTGAGTCGTGCAAACAGGTGGTTTTTGGGTACAGTCCCGATTCACATGGAGGCAATGAGCGATGGGAGGGGATTCGTCTCTCCCGATATTGGGGGTTGATGTTACGCTATGCTCGACTGGCCATAACAGGAAATCCCTGGCCAGGGTTGCAGTGATATACTGGTAAGAGTTATCAGTAGTTTCACGATTGTTATGGACCTCACGTCGGCATAACTTATCGAGCTATTGGGGCCTGACGTTTACCACCCCTAGGCGAGATATGCGACATATTAGACGAACAGACCGGACTGTACGGTAAGTGTTACCGGTTGGATTCACAGGAGTGTGAGCAGGCTTGCTTGTCGATCTTCTGATCGCTCAATACTCGGATGACCGTTACGTTTAGCAGACCGCTTGCGGCTTGTGGGTGTTTGATATGATCATCACCTGCTGCCGGCGTATTGACGAGTCTTTAGAGTCCTACACAGAGGTTTCCCGGCTCAAGCGAAACGAAATAGGAGCGCATATGAGATATGTGCGGGACCGAGAATAATGCGTGTATGTGATACCGTATTCTATTCTCGCGATGAATGTATCGATTGGTTGTATGTGATATAACCTAGTTATCGAATCAAGGATTAATTCGATAAGCCGATACGATATGACCAGATCGTTAAATCAAGTATTGATTTAGTGATTTAATGCATAATTATATATTTGATATATTACTTTGCATTAACTAGTATTGGTTCACTTTAAATGGATTTTCTCACTTGAAATTCACAAGTTGTATATGTGATATACTTTTGTGCACTAGTTTGTATCATGTTTGATGATACATGCAAACTTGGGTTTGTGTAAAACTTAAACCATGGTTATGTTAATGGTTAGGGTTTTGTTTATTTACTTATTCATTTATTTATTTATTCATTAATTATTTTTTTTGGGCAAGAATGAAATGGTGGCTTAGTTTGTTTCTTTCTTGAAAGTTCATGAAGCTTTGAAGCTTTGACCATTTTGTTTCTTAGCCTTAACCTAACCATTCAACTTAACCCTAGTTTATTCTCTACACTTAACCATGGTTGCAATATGATAAGGGTCACTTGATTTTCTATTTTAATTAATTCATTCTTATTCTTTTTTTCTTCTTCTTCTTCTTGATGAAAAAGAAAAGCTTTCTACAAAAATGGCAAGTGATGAAATCAAGTGAGAAACCAAAATCCAAAGTGAACCCACTTCCTATTTCTTCATCCTCTACCACTTGCCAAGTAGTATAGGGTGTTTTCTTCACAAGTTTCATGATTTGGTGAAGTTGGAGCTTGATCTTGAGTTGCCTCGACGTAGATCATCTTCGGCATCGAAGTCGACGACCTAGCCCGATCATTTCTTCGACGATACCATCGCTAGAGTCCGGGGTCCGATGATTGCAGCGGAGGGATGTCAAAGCAGAGTTATGGAAGTGGAGAACCGGATCTACAAAGGTTGTAGTCACTTCCCTTTTAGTTAAAGTTGTTAACTTGCATTGCATCGCCTATACATCTAGTTAACGATCCGTATTAGGGTTTGTAGGCACATGAAAAAAATTTAATTGGCCATGTTTGATCACTTGTGAGACCTCATTAGTGTACCTAGGAACCCTACAGTGGTATCAGAGCCTAACTAGAGTCTTAGGCGATGAGTAGACGGAGTTACAAGTCCGATCGAACCGAAACCCTAATATAAATTTGCTCTCTGTACATTTTTTGAAATCGGGGATTTTTGAGAATTAAAAATATGCAGAAAAATCAGCAGGAATTTCTAAGAATTACTGTGAAGCCCGTACTCCTGATTCCAACAAAGCGCGGCGGAACCGCGGCATTAGCATGGCTAATGCCGCGGTTCCGTGGCCAATTAGTCTCTTCAGTCAATGATTTTTGCACAGTAATTCCTATATTTTGGTGCTGTATTTTCTGGAAATTTTTAACTTCTACTCAAGAGTTGAGTTTTCTGGGTTGTATTGGGGACTCGGTGTTTCGATCGGATTGTCTAATTTTGTCTATGTGTTTTTCCGGGTAATTTTAGAATATGTTAAAAAGTTCGACCGGATATAAATACCCACTTTTTCCCCTGCCGGGAAATTTCCAAGTGTTGAATTTTTCCGTGGTTTAAGGACGTTCTGAGTAGTGCAAGTAACGCGATGGTCCCTCTAGAAGACAACAAATCTTAACTCGATTATGTGACTGTCTTGAACTGCCCTTTGAACCTTAAGGTTTGGGGCAGTACGGCGTGCCACATGTGAGACGTTGATTTGACCTTTCTACGGCTGGACCGTTGGTACTGAGGCATGAAGTGAATGTCTTTGAACTTATTTCATGTATTGAGCTGTTTCGGGAAAACTTGGGTGTTCAATTGTTCGATCGGAAAGTTTAACATTTTCTATCTTATCCGGAATGTGATACAATAATTGGAATTCACAAGCAGTTATGAGATAACTGAATGAATGTTATAAATCTAGCGGTTTAGTCTCACTTGATCGGTTGCCACGGAATTTTGATGTGATCAAAAGTCCGTCGCAATCACGTAGCGTACGCGGATACTCGCCGGGTAAACTTAATAGACAGCCTCACTCCATAGCCCCGACCAAGTGACTGTAGGAGAACCCCGTCACCAAAAGCATCCGTTTGGGTGCTCGCGGCAGCGGTGTTCCGCCTAGGTGCACTTCGTCGACGGTATCAGGGGTGCCGCCGCCTACTAAAGTTTGCGACGAGCATTCGATCAGGATGTCGAGGATCTTATTGAATTGCCCGACTTGATATTGAAAAAAGTTTTCGATAATGAGACTAAAATGCGGGGTTTATAATTGTTAGGCATGCGATGTCTAAGGAATTCATTTGATTAGGCATGCGATGTCTAAAGAGGTTGCGGATTCCAACTGTTGTAGTTTTACACTTTCTTTTCTGTGACCGTAAGTGTAGTATGTAGTGGTATTGCCGATTGTCGTTGCTATACGTCGACGACAATCGGTGTATGCATACTTACTTACGTTGATGACATGTGATGTTATGTGTTGCTGGATATGTTATATTGGATCGTCGTGTTCGAATAGCTAGGGGTTTTTTTGTGAGATGAGTGTTTTTCATTTTCATTCATGTAGAAAACTTGTATGTAATATTTTTTTATTGGGGCACTTCCAGGTTGCGGAAGATTTCACCTTTTGTATATTATTTACTTTTCTGCATTAGGATAGGCCCAAGGAGTGGAGCACAAGTAACCGGGTTCTAGGGTTCAGTGGGAGACCATCTCGAGGAGTCGAGTCCGGGTCTCCTAACCCTAGAATTGGTAGGGTTGCTTGCCGCTCTCGTAGGGGTCTAGGGGTGTGGGATTGGCTATTCATCACGACCGTAGAATCCGTGTTTTATACTGGCTCGTATTAAAAATACGGACGTCCTAGTATATCCAATATTTCATATGATATTTTCTGCTGCATTATCTGTGATGTGATCATGAGATTTGTTTAGATAGATATTGTATATAGTATATGATATATTATATAGACATTGCTTATGTCTTGCACCCGCGCTAGCCCTGCCTCGTTCTGGCGTTAGTTACCTAACCTAACGGTGCAGACGGGACATCGAGGCGAGTGCGGATGGCATAAGTGTACGTTATATTTATCTGTGATGTTTAGGTGGACTTAAATGATGGGATATTCATTAATGAGATTAATGAAAGAAAATAAACCTAATTGATGTTGTGGAATCGAATTTCAAAATAAAACAGGTAGCTACAGTTCTTGCTTTGCATCGCGGTGTTCATTATAGAACATCCTGCACCTTATTCGATGAGGAAAGGACCGAGATCCCTTCACCGGGAATGACTCCTTTAGCAATAACTGGCAGATGCTACACACTCGGTTTGTCTTTTGATCGCTTCTATAGTTTTCGCTTTGCACAGTGATATATATGATATATCCCGCACCTCATTCGACGAGGAAAGGGCCGACGATTCCTTCACCGGGAGTGACCCCTTTAGCAAAACTAGAAAAGCTTCAAAAACATTCCATTTAAAAACCATTTGATTCCGCAACGAGATCAAGTTCAAAGCGTTAAAGGTTTTCATAAAAACCATCCGCAACCCTCCGTCATTTTAGGAAGTAGAGTACTTAGTATTCGTGCTACGTTTGTCGACCATAGCCGAGGCGTAGTGTACGGTAGCTAAGTGATGTCTTCCTACACCGCATATGATGCGATTAGTTAGGACAGTCATGTGGCTTTGTTGACCTTAGCCAAGGGTCATATGGGTGGGTCTAACTAATCACGAAATGACGGGAAGAACTTGACTAGTACTTATGATTTGTTGACCTTAGCCAAGGTCATAGGTGCTAGGGGTAAAAACCATTATCGGGAGTTTCAAGTGTTGAAACTTGCAATGAGATTGCATACCTTCTATGTGATAGTTGGATCCCGATACCCACTGCGAGTAATTGTTACTCCTGGGAGAGTTTTGCACTTTGCAATTAGCCGATCAAGTAGGTGTCTAGAAAGGTGTCAACGGGGTTACGCCTCTGGGAAAACGAAGTTTACTTTAATTAGGTCCGGGCGAAAGCACGGGGAACCTCCCTCAAAGTACCGACACTGGCCTGGCTGAAAGATTGGTGAACTTGTAGAGTGTAATTAATCCCGGCTAGTCTTTCCTTTTAAGATTTGAAGGAAGATTTGATAAAAACAGTGGGAGCCATCCTGATTAGATAAAATATATAACCAATCTAGTCTTGCAAGAGCGCACGCAGAGTGTTTTCTTCTCTCTCTCTCCAGGTAGCGACCATATCACGCCTTAATCAAGATAATAATATGGATGTATTGACCGAACCCGCTTGTTATACTGAGCTGGGGAACGTTGGTCCCGCTCCAACTTATAATTGTTATAAAACAGAGCAGGAAATAGGGGAATACCAGAATTCCTATGCCGCCCAAACGAAGAAAGTGTATATGATGCATCTCCTTCGGGTGTGTTCATTACAAAGAACTGTTTCTCAGTATCCTCTGCATCCTGGGTATTTGATACCGAATCAGGATCCCAGATATGTAATCTGTTACATAGGTCTACAAAAAGGTAGAAAACTGAGAACGGGTGATAAGTTTCATGAGACAGAAAACGGAGCAAGTGTTGCAGCCAAGTCTGTTGGTCACTGTCACCCTGTATTACAAATACATTGATTCTGAACAAATGCTATTAGATACCGAACCTAATATACAAAATCATATCAGTCTCTTTATAAGTAAAGAAATGATAAAATTTTGTATTGTTGGATAATGTTTTGAACGTTTCCTATAGCAAAAGTTGATCGGTTCAAGCACGTTATCTAAAAGCATTGATGTTCTAAATCAAACTACAGTTCCTAGTATACAGAATACACACAAGAGGAAGAGTTCAGAAATGAACGAATCCTTCTTGAGGCATTGTAGACTAGGTCATATCAATACGACCCGACTGGCTGAAGTTACATTTTAGATGCATATTTAAATAAGTTTGAATTTACATCTTTTGAAACTTGCCAGTCATGTCACAAAGATAAGATAACCATAACTCTGTTTATTGGAAACAGAGAAAGAGTTAGTAAACTCTTGGAACTGATACATGATGATGTATGTAAGGTCCCCTGTCTACACATGCCAGGACCGGTTCTTTGTACTTCACTATATTCTATGATGATCTCTCAAGATTCAGTCATATGTTCCTGTTGAAACATAAGTCCGAACCTTTTGAGATATTCACAGAATATAAGTTAGAAGTAGAGAACCAATACGAGTATAAGTATTATGTCCTATGATAAGATCAGGGAGGAGAATACTTGTGCATGGAATTCCTGGACTATTCTAAAAGAAAATGAGATTCTCTCTCAGTATTACTCCTCTGAATACACCACAGCATAACGGTGTATCAGGGCAGAGCAATCGTACCGTATTAGATATGGTGTACTCTATGATGAGTACTACTAAGTTACCTATTTTCTTTTGGGATTGTGCACTTGAGAAGCTACATACCTATTGAATTAGGTTCGAATCAGATCACTGCTTACCACTCCATATAAGATATGGTATGGGAAGAGCCTATCTCTTAAGTAAGTTAAGATTTAGGATTGTTCGGCCTATGTCAAAAGCAAAATCCGGACAGGATCGAGGCAAGGTCAGTTCTGTAGAATTGGAAAGGTTCCAGCTATACAAAACTGCAGCTGATGATTTGACAGAACCAAAGGATTCAATAGTTCCCAACGAACCTCAGCCTCTCTGCCGATCTGGTAGGGTTCCTCATCCGCCTGAGAGATACCTCGGTTTCTCGATGACAGTGGGAGCGAGAAATGCATCATGAGATGATGACCCAACTAGTTTCGAGCAGGCCATCGAGAGTAGGGACTCTGTAAGAATGGCTGGATGCTTAGCGATCTGAGATGGAATCCATGTACACCAGCAAAGTATAGACTTTAGCTGCTATATCTGAAGGGTTAAATCCCCATCAGGAGCAAGTATATCTTGAGAAGATTACTTGGTGTAAATGGAAAGGTTGAGACTTTTAAAGCTAGCCTTATTAAAGTTTTTCGTCATCGACCAGGCATGGATAATGATGAAATCTTTTCCAGGGACTGTGCTTAAGTCTATCCAGATCCTACTTGCCATTGATACATACCATGACTACGATATCTGGTGGTTGGGTGCCATGACTACTTTTCTAAATAATGACTTAGAAGAGAACGTCTATAAGAACACAGCCAAAGGGCTTCGTAAACAGTGGGAGCAGCGGAAACGTGTGCAAGATGTTTTATGTGATAAAGCAGGTATCGCGGAGTTGGAACGTCTGTTTTGATGTGGTAGTCAAAGTGTTTGACTTCATCAAAATGGTAGATGAACCTTGTATATACAAAAAGGTAGTAGGGAGTATGGTAGTGATCCTCGTAGAGTACGTGGATGACATACTCTTGATAGGGAAGGAGTTTCTTATGCTACGCACGGTCAATCTCCTCTTATCATAAGGATTCTCCAAATAGGATAAAGGTGATACCTCCTCGATCCTGGGGAGAATCACTGGAAAAGTTCCAGGGTGATAAGGACGGCTGAATGTCAGTCACAGGCATTGTCTTTACCCTCGGTAAAGGGACGGTATGTTGGAAGAGTTCCAAGCTAGATATCGTGGCAAACTAGACGATAAAGGCTGGTAACATCGCTATTAAAGATACTACCAAAGAGGAAGTTTGGGTGTATATTGGTTCATAAGATGAACTAGGTTCCTACCATTGTATGACAATGGAAGTGTAGCTTTGGCCGGGGAACCCAGGTCCCATCAATGACCCAGACATATTCTGAGGCAGCATCACCTGATCATGGAGATAGTTGATCTCCAGGGTGATCGAGGTTAGGAGAGTAGACTCAGAGGACAACACAGCGGATCCACTCACAAAGGCTTTTTCCCAGAGAGAGAGACGTATATGGGATGGTTAAGTATGTGATACTGCAACCACTGCTACAGATGGCCCTAGTGCAAGTGGGAGATTGTTAGTTATATGTATGCCCTAGAGGCCATTGCTGTACATTGGATGTATATTGTAGTGGATGCTGGGACATATATAGGTAGGACTTTCTTGCTCGACATGATAGTACGCTATCCGGTTGCTCTTTTTCTTAACATGTATACTTTCTGTCTCTCTGTTATATGTTGATAAAGCCCTTAGGATGTGTACTCGACTTCCAGGACTGTGATGCAGATCATATTAGTAGGGCCTGGGTAGTCAATGGGTACATCCTTCAATGTTCCTAGTCATGGGAATATCGAGACGGGACATCGATATTCCAGAGTAGACTAGCGTATATCTTCTCGACCCATGTGATGGGCGATGGATGATCCCATATCCATTGGTGTTTGACATCAGAAATGGTATGCGGGTGCTCAGTGGAGACTGGGTACACTGAACGGACTCGCCGAGAACTCCCAGATGGTATTATACCTCACGTCAGATGGCAGTTCTCAGGTGACACTGGTACAGCTTAGTCTGTTGACCCGAGATCGTTATAGAGTCTTGTGTGTCTCCCACTGTACTTTGATTTCCACCCTACCACGGCTCTACTGAATCGTGCAAACAGGTGGTTTTTGGGTACAGTCCTGATTCACATGGAGGCAATGAGCGATAGGAGGGGATTCGTCTCTCCCGGTATTGGGGGTTGATGTTGCGCTATGCTCGACTGGCCATAACAGGAAATCCCTGGCCAGGGTTGCAGTGATATACTGGTAAGAGTTATCAGTAGTTTCACGATTGTTATGGACCTCACATCGGCATGACTTATCGAGCTATTGGGGTCTGACGTTTACCACCCCTAGGCGAGATATACTACATATCAGACGAACAGACCGGACTGTACGGTAAGTGTTACTGGTTGGATTCACAGGAGTGTGAGCATGCTTGCTCGTCGATCTTCTGATCGCTCAATACCCGGATGGCCGTTACGTTTAGCAGACCGCTTGCGGCTTGTGGGTGTTTGATATGATCATCACCTGCTGCCGGCGTATTGACGATTCTTTAGAATCCTACACAGAGGTTTCCTGGCTCAAGCGAAACGAAATAGGAGCGCATATGAGATATGCGCGGGACCGAGAATAATGCGTGTATGTGATACCGTATTCTATTCTCGCGATGAATGTATCGATTGGTTGTATGCGATATAACCTAGTTATCGAATCAAGGATTGATTCGATAAGCCGATACATTGGATATTAGTCGGTTATATGCGATATGACCGGATCGTTAAATCAAGTATTGATTTAGTGATTTAATACATAATTATATATTTGATATATTACTTTGCATTAACTAGTATTGGTTCACTTTAAATGGATTTTCTCACTTGAAATTCACAAGTTGTATATGTGATATACTTTTGTGCACTAGTTTGTATCATGTTTGATGATACATGCAAACTTGGGTTTGTGTAAGACTTAAACCATGGTTATGTTAATGGTCAGGGTTTTGTTTATTTACTTATTCATTTATTTATTTATTCATTAATTATTTTTTTGGGCAAGAATGAAATGGTGGCTTAGTTTGTTTCTTTCTTGAAAGTTCATGAAGTTTTGAAGCTTTGACCATTTTGTCTCTTAGCCTTAACCTAACCATTCAACTTAACCCTAGTTTATTCTCTACACTTAACCATGGTTGCAATATGATAAGGGTCACTTGATTTTCTATTTTAATTAATTCATTCTTATTCATTTTTTCTTCTTCTTCTTCTTCTTGATGAAAAAAGAAAAGCTTTCTACAAAAATGGCAAGTGATGAAATCAAGTGAGAAACCAAAATCCAAAGTGAACCCACTTCCTATTTCTTCATCCTCTACCACTTGCCAAGTAGTATAGGGTGTTTTCTTTACAAGTTTCATGACTTGGTGAAGTTGGAGCTTGATCTTGAGTTGCCTCGACATAGATCATCTTCGGCATCGAAGTCGACGACCTAGCCCGATCATTTCTTCGACGATACCATCGCTAGAGTCCGGGGTCCGATGATCGCAGCGGACGGACGTCAAAGCGGAGATATAGAGATGGAGAACCAGATCTACAAAGGTTGTAGTCACTTCCCTTTTATTTAAAGTTGTTAACTTGCATTGCATCGCCTATACATCTAGTTAACGATCCGTATTAGGGTTTGTAGGCACATGAAAAAAATTTGAATTGGCCATGTTTGATCACTTGTGAGACCTCATTAGTGTGCCTAGGAACCCTACAATTAGTCCATGTTTCGTTGGTACCGACCGACGAACTTTTCGACTCCGAAGTCGAAATCCTTTCCACTTCTTCACTTTCACCTTCACATTCTTCTTCCGAAGGTATGTCGGGATACAATCCTAACAACACCTTACCGACGGAAATGATTCCACCTCCGTTAGGTGCGAATAACCCGAATCACCCGCCTGTTGAAGCGCCCACACGAGTCGCGCTCCAGAATCTCTTCTACCCCATCCGCACCGCCCTTCCTACTTGTATTTCCCTCCCACCGGCAAATGGGGACAATTTTGAGATCAAACCCCACTTCATCAATATGCTGCCTAAGTTTCATGGTTTGGAATCCGAAGATGCATATATCTTTATCAACAAATTCCAAAACGTTTGCGCTATGATAAAAACAACCCAATTATCCGACGATGCTATAAGGCTAAGGGTCATTCCTTTCACCTTATTTGACTTAGCCGAGAAGTGGCTATACAGCACCGCGTCGCATTCAATTAAGAATTGGGAAGGGTTTATGAAAGCCTTTCTTTAAAAATTCTATCCTCATCATAAAACTGCTAGAATTCGTAATGAGATATTTTCCCAGCTTCCTTCCGAACCATTTTGGAAGTGTTTTGAAAGATTCAAAGACCTATTCGTTCAATGCCCTCACCATGGGATAGAAAATTGGCAACTTTGCCAAACATTATACGAGGGATTGAACCCGGCAACGAAGCAGTTGCTAGAAACAATTTGTCAAGTTCACTTTCTCTCCAAATCTAGTGAGGAAGCGTGGCAGTTTATTGAGGATCTTAGTGAACAAACAATTCAGTGGGAGAGCACCAAAACCACATCATCTTCTTCCAGTGGTCAATCTAGGGCAGGCATACATCACTTAGATATGTCGATTGGTATGAAGGCCGAGATGGCCGCTCTTACGAAAAAGCTAGAAGCGATTGAGACCAAAATCTCATCGCCTTCTCCTGCCCCTGTTATGTCTCCACGAACTGTTTGTGCTTGTTGTTCGGATCCATCACATCTCACCGAAGAGTGTCCTTACACTGCATCTACTCAAGGACATGATCAAGTCAATGCTGCCTTTCAGTAACGACAAAAAAATGATCCATACTCTTTGACATACAATCCGGGATGGAAGAGTCACCCAAATTTCGCTTGGAACCAAAATCAACAATTCCAAGGAAACAACAATTTTCAAAGGCCTCCTCCTCCACAACAACAAGCACCTCCACAAACTCAATTTCAACAACCTTTCCAACAGCAACCTTACCTTAATCAAGTGAACAATTTTGTGCCTAACACTTCTTACCCGCCAAACAATTTTGTTCCACCTCAAAATGACAAGGTTAGCTCGCTCAAAAGAAGTCTAGATGCGTTCCTAAAGCAATCTACATAATCCGCAGCGAGATTAGAAACTTCTATTCAATCTTTGGTGCAAAACAGTGCCTCACACGATCAAAGCATCAAATCTATTAAGGCACAAATTGCACAACTCAATACTGCGTTGAAAGAGCGAGAAAAAGGAAAGCTTCCGTCTCAACCACTGCCAAATCCCGGTCACGCACATGTTGCATATGAACAGCAGAATCATAACGTAAATGCTGTGACCACGTTGAGATCCGGAAAAGTGTTGCAAAACAATGTGGGTATTAGCCATGACACCCCTGCCGGTGGTCCTTCTTCATCTTCTTCACCTTCTTCTTCTTCGTCGTCGTTAGAGCCTATTCTCCATCCTTCACACGGCTCTACTTCTTCTAGCTCGAACGGACCCATTTCTCACAACACGAACACATCTACACGGGGATCCGTTCCAACTCCACAATCTGATCCGCAAAAATTGGACTCAACAACTTTTCAAAATATTCCTTTTCCAAACCGGTTAAGATCCAATAAACCAACTCCACAGATGGAGAAGATTGTAAAGTTGTTCAAACAGATTAGCATAAATATCCCTCTTTTGGATGCAATCCAACAAGTTCCTTCATATGCAAAAATCTTAAAGGACTTATGCACCAAAAAGAGGAAGTCACAAGTACCAAAGAAAGTTTTCGTGGCTAGTGCTGTTAGCGATGCTCTTGTCCAATCTTTACCCTAAAAACACAAGGACCCCGGTTGTCCTAGTATTTCAATAACAATTGGGGACAAGAATATCAATAGAGCACTATTAGATCTTGGTGCTAGCCTCAATTTGCTACCTTATTCTTTGTACGAGCAATTAGACGTTGGAGAGCTTAAGCCCACTCATTATACTCTCCAAATGGCCGATCGATCAATCACCCATTCTAGGGAAGAGTTGGAGGATGTGTTAATTAGAGTAGGGGAGTTCATTTTCCCCGTTGACTTTATTGTTATGGATACACAACCTGTCGCTAACCCCCGGAGTCAAATTCCGGTGATACTTGGTCGACCATTCCTTGCGACTTCTAACGCGGTGATCAATTGTCGTAACGGTTCAATGAATCTATCTTTTGACAATATGATAGTTGAACTCAATATTTTCAAGTTAGGAAGTCGGCCTTGCGAGCCTAATTCTAGCGTACTTGATGTTTGCTCGATCAATAAGATCGCGGAGGAGGACTGTAAGTTCGAAAAATTTATGTTTGATCACAGCAGTGTCGACGCCACTAGTGCGTTCCTCCTAGAATCCAACACAGCTTTCACGACGGATAAAGATTATGAGTGTTTCACCCTTGTAGACGATTTTGAAGACTCTCCACCTGAGTTTGAGTCTTTTACTTTTTCGGATGAGTTAGTTGAACCATCCGACTCGGTTGCGTACACTTGATTTGAACCTTTGATGGAATCCTTCGAGTTTGAAACAGTTACTCCATTGTTACCATCTATTGTTTCACCTCCTAAACTCGAATTAAAGCTTTTGCCGTCGCACCTAAAATATGCTTATCTAGGTGAGAATGAGACATTACCCGTTATCATATCTCCTCTCTAGCTCTCGAGCAAGAGAAGGCTCTTTTAATGGTCTTACAAAATAATCGGCAAGCTTTTGGCTGGTCTATGGCGGACATCAAGGGGATTAGTCCCCTCATAGTTGAACATCATATACACTTGATGGATGATTCCAAGCCGGTAAGGGATCCACAAATACGCCTCAACCCCATTATGAAAGAGGTTGTAAAGAAGGAGATTGTTAAGTGTCTTGATGGTGGTATCATTTATCCTATCTCGGATAGTCAATGGGTTAGCCCCATTCATGTTGTGCCAAAGAAATCGGGCATCACAGTCATTACCAATGAGGCAAATGAGTTAATTCCTACTCGCACCCAAACTGGGTGGCGAGTTTGCATCGACTATAGAAAACTCAATGCCGCGACAAGGAAGGACCACCTTCCTTTACCTTTCATTGACCAAATGCTAGAACGATTGGCTGGGCACGAGTTCTACTGTTTTTTAGATGGCTATTCCGGCTATAACCAAGTCCCCATAGCCAAAGAGGATCAAGACAAGACCACATTTACTTGTCCCTTTGGCACTTTTGCTTATCGTCGCATGCCCTTTGGGTTATGCAATCACCAGCTACATTTCAGCGGTGTATGATGGGGATCTTTTCGGAAATGGTTGAAAAGTTTTTGGAGATCTTTATGGATGATTTCTCCATTTTTGGTGACTCCTTCGACGAGTATTTATGACATCTTGACGCAGTTCTTACCCGCTGTAGGGATAAGAACCTAACTTTGAATTGGGAGAAGTGCCACTTTATGGTACGAGAAGGCATTGTCTTAGGACATGTCATCTCGCAAAATGGCATAGAGATTGATAAGGCCAAAATTGAGGCCATTTCTAATCTTCCTCCTCCTAAATGCGTCAAAGACATCCGAGCTTTCCTTGGCCATGCCGGTTTTTATAGACGGTTCATCAAGGATTTTAGCAAGATTGCTAGACCCTTGACTCTCTTATTGGCTAAGGACACAACATTTGATTTTGAATTAACTTGCATAGAAGCAATTGAGTCTTTGAAACACTCTCTCATTTCTGCGCCCATTCTTTCATCTTCAGACTGGACGCACCCCTTCGAAATTATGTGCGACGCATCAGATTTTGCCATTGGTGCTGTTCTTGGACAGCACATTAATAAGATGCCGCACATGATTTATTATGCTAGCCGAACACTAAATGAGGCCCAACTAAACTACACAACGGGAGAAAAAGAGTTTTTAGCAGTTGTGTTTGCACTTGAAAAATTTCGGCCTTATTTAATCGGCTCTCCAGTTATTGTATACACTGACCATTCAGCTCTTCGCCACCTTTTTGCGAAGAAGGATGCCAAATCAAGGCTAATACGTTGGATCATCTTGCTACAAGAGTTTGACCTTGTCATAAGGGACAAAAGAGGATGTGAAAACGTAGTGGCCAATCACCTTTCACGACTTCCTTCTTCGCCTACACTTGAACTTCCAATCAAAGATGTTTTTCCCGATGAGCATCTCTTAACCGTTTCTTGCGAACCATGGTTCGCTGATATCGTAAACTACTTAGCCACCGGCTTGATACCTAAATATTGGTCGAAACAGGATAAACTTCGATTCTTGTCCCAAGCAAAGCATTTTTACTGGGATGAAGCTTATCTTTTTAAATACTGTTCCAACCAAATCATTCGTCGGTGTGTACCGGAAAACGAGTTTAAGAGTGTGCTGTCTTTTTGCCACGATCAAGCATGTGGCGGGCACTTTGGCCCAAAGAAGACAGCCGAGAAAGTCTTGCAGTGTGGTTTCTATTGGCCACGACTCTTCAAGGATGCATATGAATACTGCAAGACTTGCTCCCGGTGCCAACACTTGGGCCGGATATCGCGGAGAAACGAAATGCCGCTCCAATCAATTTTGGTTGTGGATGTTTTCGATGTTTGGGGAATAGACTTCATGGGACCATTTCCCAATTCTTTTGGCAATGTTTATATTCTTTTGGCTGTTGACTACGTTTCAAAGTGGGTCGAGGCTGTGCCTAGCCGAACGAATGACAGTAAGGTTGTCGTTCGATTTCTTAAAGAACATATCTTTTCTCGATTTGGGCACCCTCGAGCGATAATAAGTGATAATGGTTCTCACTTTTGCAATAGGACTTTTGAGTCCTTAATACGCAAATATTCTATTACCCACAAGCTATCAACGCCAGACCATCCCCAAACATGTGGGCAAGCCGAGGTTTCAAATCGGCAAATCAAACAGATCTTAGAGAAAATGGTTTCTAAAAACCTTAAAGACTGGTCACTCAAACTGATCGATGCACTATGGGCTTTCCGTACTGCATACAATACCGATCTTAGTATGTCTCCATACCGGCTTGTTTACGGGAAGGCTTGCCACTTCTTAGTAGAAATTGAGCACAAGGCATTTTAGGCTATCAAAGAGTCGAATTTATATTAGGAGATGCGGGCAGCAATCGAAAGCTGCAGTTGAATGAACTAGAAGAGCTGCGGGATGAGGCATATGATGATGTCGTAATTGCTAAAAACCGAACTAAGGAGTTCCACGATAAACACATTTTGCGTAAAACATTTAAATCTGGTCAACAGGTTTTACTCTATGATACTCGGTTACATTATCACCCCGGCAAGCTCCGTTCTAGGTGGAAAGGACCGTTTGTAGTTTGCACCGTTTATCCGCACGGTGCAATCGATCTTGAAAATTCAGAGGACAGTACCTTATTCAAAGTGAATGGATATCGATTGAAACCGTTCCTCACGGCGGACCCATCGAAGGAGCTCCTGTTTTTACAGGAGCCGCTCTACACCGATTAATTCTCCTCCACTTTCACCCCCGAATTTCCATTTTTTTTCAATAACTTAATTTCAAATAAGTTTGGGGGTGTGTATCATTTGTAAATACATAATTCCAAAATACCATAAAAAATTAAAAAAAATTGAAAAAGAAAAAAAAATACTTTTTGGACCTAATTGTAAAATTTCAGAATTAATTAATAAATAAATTTTTTTACAAATAAATTCCTTCTTTTGGAGGGTGTTTTCTACAAATCTCCATCTTTTCCCCTATTTATAAGACCCTAGCCCCCCTGTTCTCTGAACCCTAAAATTTCTTCATCTAAAAAACCCTAGCGCCGCCACCTATCAGCTCCCAAAAGATCTCGCAGCGCCGCCGTAGATCGACCGCGCTTCCTCCGCAGGAGGCCGCTAGTGCCGCCCTTCCGCCGCGTGACTGGCGCTTTACCCCCTGAAACTTCAGGGGAGGTACTCTCTGTTAAATTCCTCTCTGTTTCTTGCATATTTTCATTCTGTAAAATCACAATGACACACCGAATGCAATTTGAGAGGCATTTCTCTCCAGTTTTCTCGCACGAACTTTACGGTAGCTAGTTTGCACACGAAATTGAGCGAAGGGGATGGAATTTTCTGATCTACAATCACCCCTCTGCATTTGCTCTACCAGATTTAGTCACCCATTTTTATGAATCCATGGAGGATAGATGTCTCGATGACTTAGGCTATATAAAATTGAATTGGGGAGATCGCATAATTCATATTGATAGGGATTTAATCCACGAGGTCACACTTATACCTCATTTGCCTGCACATGACCACCCGCTACAGTTTGAGGATTACCTACCCTTGATAGGCAACGATTGCTCAAGCGAGCCGCAAAAGGGTATCCAACCAAGAACCCTTTTCGCGAATGTTTTCACTGTGTGCCGGTGGGCACAAAATAACATTTTTGGCAGCTCTCACAACACAACTTTTTTCACCCCCTCCTTACATGTAGTGCACACACTTATGACGAAGAACCCACGATTCGATATGTGCACTGTTTTGCTTCATTTTATAGGTGCGAGAAAAGGGGCTGCAAACTACCCCTGTCCTATGCTAGTCACCCAGCTTTGCCGTTATTTCCTCCCCGTCGAGGAATTTAACCTTTACATGATGGGAGGAATTCCGGTTCGACTACTTATTGAGGGCGTTTCTTCGTCCTACTCTAGACTGACTGATATATGGTCGCGAACCGAACCGGCAGAGAATGTCCCCGCTCGCACCCCTAGCTCTAGCTCGACTTCGAGTGAGAGCGAGATGACCCCTCAAGAGCATGCACGCTTAATGAGGAGAGCTGTGAGGGGAATTGATACTTTGAGGGAAGAGTTTAGGACGACGGCACGAGAGCACAACCGTCGACTGACGGAGATTGAGAGGGGTATTCAAACCCTATTGGCTAGAGAGGAGCGATCACGTTCACGCTCAAGGGCGCGACATGGGGCCGGGCAGTGAGGGCACTGCTTTACTTAAGTTTGGGGGAGATGGTGGTGTATATAATTATCTTTTGCATTGCATTGCATATTTTCATTTTTGTATATATTTTTCTTTTCCTTTTGCATATTTAATTTCCGCATTGCATCTTTATATAAAAATCATAAAAATTTGAAAATTTTGAAAAATAAAAAATATATATAAATAAAAAAGAAAAACCCATAAAAAATTGAAAATTTTCAAAAATTATAAAAATTAATGTATTCAATTTTGGCCTTATTTGATTTGAGTTGGACAAATAGGTTAACTGGTTAGGAACAACTAGATCTTAGACTTAGTAAACTAAAAACCCTAAAAATAACCTTTCTTAAACTTTAACGGTAGAAAGTATATGCTTTTGTAGTTTATTTAGAAATAGGCAAATTTTGAGTTCACTTCTTAGGCTAAGTCGAAACAGAGGAAAAGTATTGATATTTTATTAGAGTATAAGTTTGAAAAATAATTCCTAGCTTAAGTCTAAATTCTGAAAATATATACCCTACAAATTGCACAATCACGCACCTTGAAACTTGGAATAGTAGAGGATACCTTGAAATACTCTTGTCTAAAATCCTTAGTACGAAGAAAAAAAATACAAGTGTGAATAAAGAAAAAAATGAACACTGGTTTTTGTGATTACTTAAAGCTAAAAGATAGAAAAAATATTTAGCGAGGGTGCTTCATCACCTAGTGCCTTAGACCAACTGGTTTGGGAGTCACTGCTAAAAGCCTTAGGTGTTGCAAGACTAGGAAGTGCGCTTTAAAGTGCTAACGCATTTTGTAATCGATCGTTGGTACCTCAAGAAGTATTAACGGTCGCATGAAGGATGTGTAAGCAAAATTCATTTAAAAATTCATCAATTAATAAGTGTTTTGGACAACGGACAAGAGTATGATTGCTTGATTTGAATTTCCAAGTGTAGGGGTGATATTTACACACACGTAGGGGTATGTGATTGGAGTTTAGATGAGAGAAAGGAGTGAAGAATAGAACTTGTATTTTTAGTAAAGTTGATAAAAATTCCTAAGTGGAGATGGAACCCTAGAAGGAAAACTTAAGAAATGCCGAAAGCTAAGTAAGTTTGTAGAGCATATATAATCTTAAGTTAAATAATGAGGAAGTGTGAAGAATATGGGTGGATAATTTACGAGTCAACGATAATAGAGTTCCTTGTTAGAAACCCTAATTGGAGAATTAAAGTCGAAAAGCCAAATTGGTAGGATTTTGTGGGTAGTATCCGCTGAAAACCCTCAGCAGTCAACATTCCTCCTACTATGGACACCTAGAAGTTTAACGGCTTGTTGCACGAGCTCAGTGCAATCGCGTTTCCCTGCGAAAGTGCGGTTAGGTTTTTATCGTGAGTAAAAATAAGTTTGCTCGAGGACGAGCAAAAGATAAGTTTTGGGGTATTTGTTCATATCATATTCTTGCATTATTATATTCCCCAATTCTTATGCATTTTACAATAAAACAGGTACTTTTGACCCATGTCTGCTACATAGTACAGGTTACAGGTTCTTGGAGCGAAAACAGTGAAACAGACAAAAAACGATACAAAAAAGGGACTTTTGACCAACAAATGAAAGGATCTTAGTCAAGCCTAGACGAAGAACAGTTCACAATGTACAAGGCAACGCAAGGTCCAAGATGTCAAAGCGAACGGTTAAAAAACCACTACAAGTTTTCAAAGATCTAGAGAAGACCTAAAATCCAAATGGAGAAAAGAACCAAAGAATCAGAAGCCCAAAATGACCCAGAAGCAAACCCCAAAGTTTCAGCCAACAATACTTTCATTGGGCCGCAGAACCGCGGCCCAAACCCTACCCAGGCCGTGGTTCCGCGGCCATTAAGAGCCCAGGGTGCGTGAATTTTTTACCATTTCGTGAGGCAGCGCTGACCGGTCAACCTAAGGGCAAATTTGTAATTGCAGATGTGCGAATCAATTGTAACCTAGGGTTTCTATGTCCTATAAATAGAACCCAAATCATTTTATTTTCTCATGACTCTATTCATCAATAAAATTTCAGTTTTCTTTGAAGTTGGAGAGCATCAATCGTAAGTAGCTTTATTTTTCTGCCCTGGTTTTAGTTTTACTTTCTGCCCTAGGTAATTTCTTTTCTTGCTCTACTTTAATATAGTTTAGAATTTTTATTAACTTGTAGTAGATCTTTCATCTCTTTAATAAAAATAAAATAAAAATTATGTGTTTCATAGATCCCTCAATGAGCGAATAGTTTCCTCGCTTGTTAGGGTTAGGAATAGGGAAGGGTTTGAGAGATGAAGATCTCTCATCTATTTTCTTTGCCAATCTTATATGAACATTAGGACTCCATGCATACTTTCATCTTCCGCTCCCTACGGCACTCTACCCTCGAGGTAACGGTGATACCGTAGTATAAAGTCTCGGATTTGAAGGTTTTCTATGGAGATTAGGGTAAAGATTAAGAAAGGAAGGATAAGGATCTAGAGGAAGAAACATCTTCCCAATCATCCTAATCCCCTTTATTAATATTTACCATAACCCTTAATATGATATTTAATTGAAGGCATTGGAAAGAGGTGTAGATTTTTGTTTACCAAACTTTACCTAAACCTAATCCTAGCAAGTTTCCTAATCCTAGTATAACTCAACTTCGTTTTTAGGTTTAATTATAAGACCAAACACCATTTGGAATTAGCTCGTAAGAACATTTAGGTGATTTACAACATTCATGTGAACCGACCCGTATTCACCGGTTAGCTACCAAGCGACGCCGTTCTTGATTGCGGTAATATATTTTTGATCGATAAAACATCTCTAAATCAGTCGCCCCACTTATACAGGTGGCTCGAGGAACATTACTCGTGTCATAGAAGTATCGATAAATTACAATAGATCTATTATGATATAATGTAATATTAAGAGTTATTTTATATTATATGTAAATTTTTGGCGAATTGCAGAGTGCTCAGACCCTAGTGTAGGGTGGTACACTGAGCGCGCTGACCGCGTATCTTGCCGTCCACGTCACCTCGACGGATCCCGCCACAGGAAAGCTTCAATTCCCCGACACCGCTATCCAGGAGTATTGCGTAAGTGTTAATATTTATTCTAATTCGAATGAAATTTTTGTTTCGATAAGTTCAAATTTAAATGATATACTTATATTTAATAGTTAATATGGGTGTAGGAGCGGGTGGTGGAGCAAACGGAGACATCGGGGATCGATTTTAGTGGACAGACCGATCCGATGCTACTGACCCCAGTCCTAAATGCCGCACACGAAGGGCACCACGGAGGTTGGGAGAGAGGCCGAGGACTGGGTTCTAGCCGGGCCCATATGAGATTGGTCTCCACTCCAGCGGTTACTTCCCCTACCCCCATGAGCGACGTTTAGAGCATCATGTTGCCGTCTTAAAGACCACCGTCGAGGAGTTGAAGGAGATGTTGGTACGTATATTACTTAATAGTAAAATATTATATCATATTATAAATAGTAACATATGCAATATTAGTAGCCTGAGCTTATTTGGTTGTAGATTTATCTTTGATTAATCATATTTACATAAAACTATCTAATTAAATAAACTACGGTTTTCCAAACTAGATACCCAAACGAGACCTAAGTCCCTAAGTATTCTTAGATTGGGGTTTCGCAATAACCTGATAATGCTACGAATTCGACCAAAATCTAATACACCGTTCTTACTCCTTTATTACATAAAAAATTTAACAGATACGACAAGCTATTTCGGCTGCGGCTCCGCAAGCCGCTACTTCGGCTGCGGCTTTGCAAGCCGCTACATCGGCTGCAGTTGCGCAGACCACTCCTGCAGCTCTACAGCCCGCTCAAACTCCCACGCAGTCCGCTCCTTCATTAGTCGAGTTTTTGATGACTCAGGGCTGCACCGAGGAGCAGATGCGCCAGATTACGGCGATTATTAGAGGTGGATAAGCTGGACCGAGATAGGGTAGCTTTTTTTTTATATATATTTTTGAGGATGTATGTACTTATCCGATACATTTTGTATATATTTTAGACGATATTGGTGTTTGTTTATTTGTTCACGATGATTTAGATTGATATCGTATTCTGTTTGTTTATTTCGTTTATATATTATGCATGAGATATTGATTATGAATATTTCTGTATTTGGTTATATGATGTATATATTATTGTGCACAGGACGGGGAAAAATCAGGAAGCCCATTTTTATAAAAAAAACATATATTTTGTCCCTACGGATTAATCCGTAGGGCCATCTATTGCACCTACGGATTCATCCGTAAGTGCAATGTTTACCCTTCCATAATTAGCCGTAGAAACAAAATATCACGATACCTAATATTTTGTCTCTATGGAATCAGTAACAGGAGTAAAACTTACCCCTACGAATTAATCCGTAGGGGCATTTATCTAGACCTACGGATATATCCGTTGGGGCATTTATTAGGCACTACGGATAACTCCGTAGATACACGTATTTTATTTTAACAACCAATAAATTAAATAAAGATTATGGCCCTACGGGGTAATCCGTAGAGATAAATGTCCCTACGGAGTAAGGCGTAGGGGAAACTATTGCTCCATAGGGGCATGTTCGGGACGACAACTTGTACATGTGGCATTTAGACCTACGGAGTAATTTTAGGTCCCTACGGATATATCCGTAGGGGCAGTGGTTTGCCCCTACGACTAAATCCGTAGGGGCAACCCATTATTGTAGTAGTGGAAGGTTATTTTCTTACCGTAAATAGGATGGCTGTTCGAGTTACATCCTAAAATTTTGGTACATTGGGAAACAGGACGTGACAGGAAATCTCAAAAAAAATTCGGAGGGCTGAATCTAATTTTCCGGGCCAAAATTATTGAGCTCAAATATCTGGACTGAGGATTTAAATGTAAATATCGATTAAAAAAAATGGGGGCCTTACAGCTAATTTTTAACAATATAACATAAGAAAATTAACAGCAATCAATACTTATCCCCGAGCCTGCCACACTAGAGTCCAAAAGAAGCAAGCCCTCTCAGTTTAAAGTGTGTCCAAATATTTAATCAAGTGCCGTCTTTTCTCGCAACACTATTTGTTGCCTTCTCTAAACCCAAATTATTGAAAAATCTCTTGGCTCTTTCACACATGATATCTTCTTGTTGGTCTTCTTCAAAACACACCAAAACCACTCCTTGGTTTTCCCGGCTTGTCCGGATCCTTCTCGACTTAATTAAATCCGATTACCAAACCATCCAACGTTTCCGTCTGTTCAACGGTACTTTCTACTTTCTGTCCGTTGGTTTTTATATAAATTGAACCAACTATCACGAAATTCTTAAATGCATGCCTGATATATAAAGAGAAGGACAACTTGACGATAATTAAGGCTAAAAAGTGTAAATACGATGTCAGGAGGTTTTAGTGATAGATTTTATCTTTAAAGGATTTTGGATAAGTTGAATAAACCACGGTATGATAACAGTAAAATAACTCAATTATTTTTTGCTCAACAAAAAACGAAAGGGACCAGCTATCATTATCTGTGGAGGATAAGCTTTACTGTTTTTAAGAGCATGCCACAAATGAGACAAGAAACGTTTTCTTTCCATAAAACATTTCAAAAGTAATTGCAGATAAGCTTGGCTAATTTAAGCTATATTTCTCATTTGACATACTTTATTGCATTGGTTAGTAAATTTGAGAAGTCAGAGACCTGTACAAGACTTAAGAAAAATATCATATATATACTCTATATATAAAAGATAAATAACACTATCTTTACGTGTCAGTTTCTCAAATACCATTGGTTATTTTCTTATCCGTTGTTGGGTTGTTGCTATGTTAATTAGTCACCATGGGACCAACACGTCTAATTTTTCTTCAAATTGTTTATGTAAATAACAAGTAACTTTTCTTGCCTTTGTTTTGAATATATATATATATATATATATATATATATATATATATATATATATATATAAAAGTGATCATTGCAATACGGTCGTTTTTTAAATAAACAGAAACTCCCGATCTACGATATATTTTAACGATCGCATCCTTTCAAGTTGATCACCTTACCCTCACGTGTGTGTGTGTGTGTGTTTTAATATTTTCCTTGATTTGCTCTGGTTTAATGGGGGGATTATAAGATAGAAGAGCCAACCCAACTAGCTAGGGTTGGGAAAGCAATTTAAAAAAAATAAAATAAAAGTACAGTATTAAAATACGGTTAAATGATGAGTTAAACAAATGGAGATAGCTGTGGTAAGATGGCTCTAGTCGACATCTTAAATTTTTTTGTGCAAAAACATGGTATAATTGATCTGTAACTTATATAGTATTTATATGATAAATGGTGAAAATTTATGGTATTTTAGCGTAAATCACCCATAAACGATACGGCTATCAGCTCTCAAACAGGACAGAGAATGCAAGACAGTGCAAAGGACTAAATTGTCTTAACTGCTGCTTTGGTTATTGGTTTTCATTGGTGATATTTATTATTAAAAAATATCCTGAAGCTTTGGTGGAGGAGGTTCTCTCGAGACACGTGTCTCCCACTGATTCATCCCAAGCTGATCAATTCATAACCCTCACGCTTCTCCTATTCACTTTTGTCACCAACCCTCTTTCACTTAATTCAAATTCACTCATCCCTTTTGTTTTTCATTAGATTTTTATTTTGCACCTGTGATGCTGATCTGTCCATGAAACCGATTGTTTCAACCCACTTCCCACTGACACGTATTCTTAACCATTTAGTTCATGCTCTTTTTTTTATGCAACCTTTATTTTAGAAGACTTTCTCTCCACTGCCACTACAATAAATAAACACTTATTTCGACGGCAATCTACCATCGAAATAAGTCTATTTCTTCGGAAGACACCAAATAGCCACAAAGAAACACCGACGCAATAGGTTGTGTCGCAATAGGTTATTTCCACGGCTAACGTTAGTGGCAATAATCATATCTATTTCGATGCCTATTTCCCATCGAAATAGTTTGTTTCTCGACGGGTGCTTTCCGTCGAAATATATAATTTTAAGTTAAAAAAAATTGTTTCAGGAATCATTTTTTCTATTTCAACGGGACTTACCCGTCGAAATAGACTACTGCGACAGGAAATAGCTATCGAAATAGAGTACATTACAGTAAAAAAAATTTAAAAAGTCAAGAAAATCTCCAATCCAATCTATTTCAATTTAATATCGATTCCATTCCATTCAAATAACGATTCCAATACAAAATCCATTCCACTCAAATAACGATTCTAATACAAAATCCATTTCATTCAAATATCGATTATCCAAATATGATTACAATACATATTACGCATTCCATTACAATCTTAACATCATAAATTTATAAAAGTGGGAAATGAAAAATTAACGGAGGAAGAACACGGGAGGGAGAGTCGATCGCGAAGGTGGCGTTCATGGATTTCCGGGATAAAAACCCTGCGATTAAAATTTTAAAATATATGAATTAGTATGGATATTTTATATTAATTAAATATGTGTGGGCACACGTGCTTGTTTGTGTGCGTATGTGTGTCTGTATGCTTGCGCGCGCGCGCTTGTTTGTGTGTTTGCTTGTGTATGTGTGCACGCGCCTGTTTGTATCTGTGTGTATGTATGCATGTGTGTGCACACATGTATGTGATTTGTGCATGTGTGTGTATGTGATATGTTTTTGTATGTGTGTGTGCGTGTGTGTATGTATGATTGTGCGTGCGTGTGATATGTGCGTATGTGTGTATGTATGATTGGTTTATCGAACTTGCCAGAGGTACTGGCCTCCTAATTTGGACATACACGTCGATAAGATTAAGTCTTTGCTCGAAAGTCCAGCCAGCAAATAGATCAGCAGCGGGAGCGACAGTAGAGGGAGCGGCAGTCGATCGGTGTGAGGAACCGCTGGATTCCGGCATCCGCTCCTGGGGCAATCCATGAAACACAGGGGTCTTGGTCCTAGAGGCCCTGGTCTGTATCGGCATCTCCGATGCCGATTCGTCTGCCGGCTAAAACTTAGGAGGTGGATGTCTGGTCGGCTGGAAAGGAGTGTTATATTGACGCGGAGTGATCTTGAAGGACACGCACTGTACTCTCCTGTGACGATCCGGACTAAACGCCGCGAAATCCCTATCTACGATGAATGTTCTCTGCGCGTCATCAACGGGGTGTCCCTGCTCCGCCTCCATCAACTGGATCAACCGATCTCTCTCAGCCGCCATCGCCGTCTGTTTGTAGAAAAAATGTATTAATGTCATTCTGAAAGCTGCACAATAATTATTCTGAAATAATTAAGAAGCTCGGCATATGTGGAAACTTACATATATCCCCTGTGCCTCAATCGATGCAGGCGCACCGTTGTCCCGTATAAATTGAGCCCGGTAGATTTCGATACGATCAAGAGACTCTCCACCATGGCTTTCTTCCTGCATATAACATTTAGAAAGTTCATACATAAATTTCTAAGATAATTTTAACGTATTAATATCAAATACGATACTTACGTGTTCGATGGCAATCTGCTGGAAACTCTTACTCCCACCCCGATAAACATCATGCAATTGAGCGCGGGATATTTTATCTCGCCCGCTCTTCTCCTGCAATTACATCAAATATTTTTTACTGAGTTGCTATAAAATAATAAAAAGGTATCGTCAAAGACATACCCTAAACTTTTCGGACAAGAAATGATCGACCAAGGTATGCCAGTATTCGTCGGACCAATCTGGATCCGGCTTAATCAAATACATCTCATCCGGTGAAGCGCAGTTTTCAAGATTTCTAAATTTTTTGTTCTTATGGCCTTTCCAATTCTTCGCCATTTGACTGCACATCTTATCATAAACTGCGTGTTCATCGCAAACCCCCTGGGGGGCCCTATAAGCCAACCCACCGGAACTCGAACCGAGCCTGCGAAACTGAATAATTCATCATTGTATGGGTATTTTATAGTAATTTAGTAAATGTGTATGTCACGCCCCACCCCCAATACAGAGAGTATTGTCAGCTCTGGCCGAAGCCGCACGGTTTTGTCCTTCGGGGCGAACCGGACCCGGCCAGGGGCCACTTCCCAGGAGGTCACCCATCCCAGAACTTCCCAGGCTCGAGCACGTTTAACTACGGAGTTCTCAAGCACCTGTGGTGCCGGTTCACTTAAAAGGCGCATCTATATTAAGGAGCGGTATCATTCCATTTATAGTACAGATCTGTCCCCTTTCGGAATGTATTCCGAAGATTCCCCATTATTCTACAGTGGGTGCCGCGGACTCAAGAGGTGGCCCCCACGGATTCAAGAGGTGGCCCCCGCCCACTTAACATGACACTTGGCGTGGCACTTTGTTCCGTGTGGCACTTTGCTCCGTGAGAAAGAACCGGGTCCCGAAATTCTCCCCACTTTTGAACAATGGTTCGTCCTCGAACCACAGACCTACTATTGAGGGACCAGCTCTGATACCAACGAAACCATGTCACGCTCCGCTTCCCAAAATACGGAATACGAGGGATGACTAGGCCAGCCATGCTCCTACGGTCAGGGAATAATCACGCTATAGTCACATTTCGGCTTCCAGCATTACATGGTAGTCAGTAATCAGTACTTGAGTAAAGGAAAATCATAGTCCATAACTTTATTACATAATGTCGGGACCCAGTTCATGCTCACGGAGCAAAGTGCCACATGGAACAAAGTACCACGCCAAGTGTCATGTTAAGTGGGCGGGGGCCACCTCTTGAATCTGTGGGGGCCATCTCTTGAGTCCGTGGGACCCACTGTAGAACAATGGGGAATCTTCGGAATACATTCCGAAAGGGGACAGATCTGTATTATAAATGGAATGATACCACTCTTCAATACAGAGGCGCCTTTTAAGTGAACCGGCACTATAGGAGCTTGAGAACTCCGTAGTTAAGCGTGCTCGAGCCTGGGAAGTTCTGGGATGGGTGACCTCCTGGGAAGTGGCCCCTGGTCGGATCCGGTTCGCTCCGAAGGACAAAACCGTGCGGTTTCGGTCAGAGCGGACAATACTCTCTGTTTTAGGGGTGGGGCATGACAGTGTATGTGCATGTGTGTGTGTGTGTGTTTGTGATATACGCGTATGTGTGTGCACATGTGTGCATATAAAAAAAAAGTGCAGTATTGAATTGTATAAAGAAATCCGACCATCATCTCCCATATAGCGACTTGTTTCTTTTAGCCCTAACACTTCGCTGTCCCAATTTAGGACCTCCCACTCGTCATCTTCGTCCTTCAACAAATGAGGCATGCGGTCCTCGCTATTCATTATCGCCGACATCATTTTCTTCACTTGTTCACTGGCTCCTGTCGTAACGTCCCCTGTGAACGTAAGGTATATAATCGGCTTACCAAGAGCATGTGGCATCCTCCTCCACATATCATTGGCCCGTGTGGGCCCTCTTCCAGTCCATTTCTTTTCTGAGAGGACTGCCCCTCGTCCCCGGTAAATTGATCGGTCCTGTTATCTGAACCTGACATATCTAAAACAACATCTTAGAATATAGTTTAGTATGTTAGATAAAAAATAATAGAGAAAATTATTACCGAAAAGAATATCATACATGAGCAATAAATGGTGGAAATAATATGCAATGAAAAATATGAAATGTAGGATATTAGAATTCTGGCCCAACAACAGAACACATATAACCAGCTTATATAACCTCATATATAAATTAACTTGAAAATCTCTGTAAATTAGAATTCAAAACTATAGGAGATAATATGCGAAAAGAAAGATACAATAAATTGTAAGTTTCACATTACTTAAATTATGAGTATAATACAAGAGCGAATTAATATATCAAGATGTTTAAAGTTTTAAGTAGACTTCTGGTTCTACTACCGCCGATGGCACATCAGAGACTATTTCCGGCTCTATGTATATTCTTGATAAACCGCTGTTGAATTCGAGAGGAATATCATCATCTTATATAACTAGGATTGTAGGACAACTAATCTCTCTTACATCACTTTCACCCATGTTGTAATAGTCTCGAAGATTTATCACAACAGCAACATCCCACTGGGCATCCATAGGGTCTGCAACATAAAAGCATCGGTGGGCTTGGCTGGCGAGAATATAAGACACTTCAACAAAAGCGAGTTTCGATGAATTGAGTAAAAGTAGACCATTTTCAAGTTTGAACCCAGTATGTTCATGATGGACATAGTACCATAGACACTTGAACAGGACAACCGTCTGTTCATGATAACGCACCCGAATTATTTTTTTAAGCACCCCGTAAAAGTCCAATTTTCTCATGGTTAGATTTGAATCTCTAGAAGATGAATATTCAGTAACGGTGGATGTGACAAAGATGCCGCAATTCTGAAACTTGTTATTTTGATCTCTTTTTCTGGTGTGAAATCTAAACTCGTTAACAACGTAACTGGAGAGGTACTCAGCTTGTTCATCCAGACTATATGCTAGTGCTTTTATTTCTTCTGAAATATGTCCATCATTGGTATTTCTTTCAACCTATTAGAGTAAAATGAATTAAGTTATGTATGTGTGTGTATCAACATGAGTTGTAGTTTGGTTTTTATAGTTTACAATTTACACATGCTTTCAACTAAGCGGGGAAAGTGTTTATGTCGCTCCTTAACGATATCCCATTGCCGAGTTCGTTTAGTAGATGGATGGTATTCAGCATTCCAAACGTTGTATATATTGCAAATAAACATTTAATTTTGACTTGAAGATTTTCTATAATTATGTTAAAAAAAAAGTAATAAATACTTACCCGATAAAATTGTTCACATCTGAACAGTTAAATAAAACGTAACGGTAAATCATGTCGAGCTGCTCAGATGCAGTGTGACCCGACTTCATTTTACCCAGTTCCTTTCCTTGGGCCCGGAAGATGGATATTATAGGTCTATTTTCAACCATGTCCTCATTACGTCTCGATCTATTAAATGCAATCTCAACACCTTCTAAATATATAAAATAGAACGTCATACATTCCTCTACTAAAAACCCTTCAGCGATTGACCCTTCAGGCTGACTCCTGTTACGGATATACCGTTTTATTTTGTATATGAACCTGAGGGATGCAAACAAATTTAATTCGTTTTATTATAAGTATTCGATTTATTATGAACAGTAAAGAGTTGTTATGTTAGTTTTACCTCTCGAACGGATACAATTCATGGGACCACCTAAAAGTGCCTCTTGAGCAAGGTGAACTGTGAGATGCAATATTACTGTGAAAATAGAAGGCGGAAACAAAATCTCCATTCTACAAAGTATGCGGGGTATTTTATTCTCCAGGCTTCTAAAATCGTTTCCCGGGTAATCTTTGGAGCATAACTCTCTGAAGAAATGACACAGATTAGTTACAACTGATACAACGTCGTTATCTGGTAACGCCCTAACAGCAATGGAAAGCAATTGTTGTATAATCATATGACAGTCGTGACTTTTCAGGCCGACGAGAGTTTTCTTTTTCAAGTTTATGCATTTACTAATGTTCGCAGAATATGCATCCGGTACCCTTACTTGTTTAAGTACTTTAAGGAAACTCGGCTTCTCATTATCGGATATCGTGTGCTTTGCTGGTGGAATAGCCCATTTACCATTCTCTTTCGGAGTTGGATGCAATTATGGCCATAAATTCTTTGTAGCAAACCATTGTCGTATCACTAGTGTGTCTCTGTACTTAAATTTGGTATTCAACGGGGTACCCAACAAGAAGTCACAGACATTCTTCTCGATGTGCATAACGTCCAAATTATGGTAAAGATTAAGAAAACGCCAATACGACAAATTATAAAATATAGATCTCTTTCTCCAGTTATTTGATATATCATTCGGAATAGTATGTTTATGTTTCTTACCAAAAACAATATTGATGTGCTCTACGTCCACAAATGCCTTTATCCCATTTGGCTAAGGAGGAGGGGGTCGATTTTCCTGCTCACCATTGAACTTGATTCCATTGCGTCGATAAAGATGATCAACATCTAGCCAACAACGATGTCCAGTGTAACAGAAAAACCGATTTACTGGTGTTTCACAGACGGTGTTCTTTTCACAACAGGGGCAAGCACGATAACCTTTCGTACTCCATCCTGACAACATGGCATATGCTGGGAAATCGTTTATTGTCCAAAATAACGCTGCACGCAGTGTGAATCTCTCCTTTTTTGGACATCATAAGCAATAATGCCGGTCTCCCATAACTCATTCAACTCATCAATCAACGGCTTCAAATAAATATCGATATCAATACCAGGAGAGTTGCTTACAGGGATCAACAGAGACATTTGGATGTAAGATTGTTTCATACTCATCCACGGTGGGAGGTTATAAACTACTAATGTAATGGGCCATACACTGTAAGATGCACCTTTTTTAAACGGTTCCAATCCATTAGCAGATAATCCAAGTCTCACATTACGAGCTTCCACAGCGAACGCGGGAAATTGAGCGTCAAATCTTTGCCACTCTTCACCATCAGCGGGATGCCATAAGACTCCATCCTTCATGCGACCATCTGCATGTCATGTCATATGTTCGGCGGGTTTAGACGACAGAAATAACATCTGTAGTCTTTTCTTAATAGAAAAAAGCACAGCACCTTCACAAGAATTTTCAGAATTGACTCCTCATCCCTTGAGGGCCTTTTTGGTAATATCCACCTCGATCCCCACAAGTTCTAAACTTATTTAAGTTCCTATCATCATCTGTCATGAATAACATGCATCCATTTGGACATGTATCGATTTTTTGATAACTGAAACCGATGTCGGTAATAATCTTCTTCATCTCTTGAAAATTTGCAGGGAGATCGGAATTCGGGTAAACCTCCTTCTCTATCTTTAGAAAGTCATCGACTGACTTGTTGCTCCATAAACTTTTGCATTTAAGATGAAACATACGAACCATCCAATCCAACTTCGTCATTGTTGCACCCTCGTAAAGAGGTTTCTCAGCATCCTCCATATACTTAAAAAAAACTAGCAGATTCGGAATCTAGACCCGCATCATCCGTAGGGGTATCATCGTTTATACCATCATATAACTCGTCCATCATATCATTTAAACCGGTTGTTGATGGGGTTCTCATAGGAGGCGGCAAAAGATGATGTGCACTGATTCTATAATCCACGACCTCTCCATACAAGTGCCAGATAGTGTAATCTTCACAAAATCCATTAGCAAGTATATGCAGTCAAACCGTCCCTCGACTATTACAACATTTCCTACAGGGACAATGGATCCGACTGCCACCCACTCTTGACGAGAATTGCATGAACTCTTCTACACCGATTTTAAATTCAGATCCAAACTTGTTTTTATTTATCCAAGTCTTATCCGATACGTAAAACCTAATACAGTTCACAATTAATTATTATATCATAACAAATATTTTAAAATCATGCACGATATTAACAATTTTATACCGCAGTGAGAAAGCTAAGAACGAGATGGTTATAGACAAAGAAGAGAATAACAACAGTGTCTCGGAAATACATTTGAGTGATTTATCATGGCTGGAAATAATATTAACGCTTCTATCTTAGATGTCAATGGGTAACGACTGTCAGGGGTAAGGCTTCTATCCCATTAAGAATGTATAACGCATACACCCTCTGGACTTATGCTTTCATTCACTTCAAGAAAATTTTGGCAGCACCTCCCCGCTGTTCTCCGAGTACACTGCAATAGAAGAAATAAACATCTCAATACTATCAGTATTGAGATGATCATCTCATCTATATTTGTACACGGAGAACAAGAGGAAAGGTACTGACGAAACTCATCTCGAAACGAATGAAAAGCATAAGTATGCAGGAAAGTGTATACGTTATACATTCCTAATTTGTCCGAAACGGGACAAATCTATCGGTTACAGTGCGACTAGTATTCTCGTCGCATAAACTACGAGATGGCTGTCAATGAAGAACGATTAATGTTCAAAGTTGACAACGCACGCGTAGTTTTATGTCACGAAAATAACCGTACGCATATAACTGATAGACGGGTTCTAAGTTGCAATATTTTTTCAATGTGAGATACTCGATGACAATATGTATCGGTTTAATTTTTTTCATCATCGAGTAGCATGCTTAATTAGATTGGTTTTGAAGGTTATCGTTTCCATATTGTCAGCTATTGAAGTATTTAGTTTAGAGTTTTGGAATTTTCTGTTTGAATGGTAAATTGCTCAAACAATTGATATTATTAACGAAGTTTCTGAATTCATTAAAACAAACACGCATCCATACAACGAGTATTACATAAAAGGGTTAGAGTTGTGTACCGGAGACTGACGTATATAGAATGCGAAGAAACAGAGGTAATCACGCCGACGTCAACCCTACAATCATAAAAAAAATTTAATTACAACTGTTCAGTTTAGTATTTCCCTTCTCTATAGATAACAACAATATATATATTCTCTTAGCTATATTTAACTGAAATTAACAACAATCTAAGTCTAACTCAGTTAACTAAAATTAACAACAAATTAACCAAATTAACCCTAACCTAACCCTAAATTAACCCTAACCCGAACCTTAACCATAAATTAAATCTAATCCTAAATAAAATTAACCCTAACACTAACCCTAAAATTAATTAAAATTAACAAAATATTAACCCTAACCATATAATTAACCCTAACCCTAAAATTAATCTTAATCCTAACCTAAAATTTAATTAAATTTAACAAAAAATTAATAAATTAACTAAATTAAAAAAAACTACTCATCGATTCGGCGTCAGAGGCGGGGGGAGGGGTGGCTCAAAGGCGGTATATCGAAGGCCAGGGATCGGAGAGGAGGCGACTAGAGGCGAAGTGGTGGAGGAGCAGGAGAAAAGGGCTCGAAGGATGCTTGGAGTGACTCGGAGGGGATCGGAAAAGGGTGGAGGCGGGAGATCAGAGGTGCTCAGAGGAGGGTGCTCGGAGGTGGGCCGGATTGGAGGCGGGAGGCCGGATTGAGTGGAGGCACGGGTGGAAATATTTGGGAGGGGTAAAGAAATTTAGGGAAAAATAGGAAAATGCACGGGAAATGAAAAAAATGGGGAAAATTAAGGGGAAAGGAACGAAAAAATTTTGTTGACTTCGGTCAACAATATTTCGATAGTATTTAGACGTCAAAATAACTGTTGACCGAAATCAACAAAATTTCAAATTTTTTAGCCTATTTCGATTGGCATATGCCGTCGAAATAAATCTTAAAAAAATTCCCGTCGAAAATACACCGATTTTCCTGTAGCGTACATTTATTTGTTTACTATATAATGCAACTGTAATGAATGAAAAAAATCCAAAAAATGCTATTTTAGCAATTGTTCTAAAGTAGATTAACCATCTCAAATTGGCTAAAGGAGATTCTCCATCTCGAATCGGGTTTATCTATCGTGTACGTATCAATTGGTATCAGAGCATAAAAAACGAGAACATTCCGTCCCTCCACGACGGCCGATAATGATCCGCCGAAGCCTGAAGCTCCAAGATACTGCTTAAATGGTGCACCGTGTCATAAATACTCACGATCACTATCATGGATTTCAACCTTGAGGACATGGTTGTTTGAAGAGTGGTGGTTTGATGTGTGCATGAAACCCATTATTCCAAACCACTCCCCGCTAACACATGTTCTCAACTATTTAAACATGCTTACACTTTCTTTTATGCTACCTTTATTTTAGGAGCTTATCTCTCCACTACTTTTATTTTCTTTCTATATAATGCAATTGTAATGAATGTACGAAGGTAATGAATGAAAACCCCCCAAAATACTTTTTAGCAATTGTTTTAGAGGAAATTAGCAATCTCGAATCGGCTAGAGAAGATTCGTCATCTTGAATCGACTTTATCTATCGTGTACGTATCATTTGGTATCAGAGCTTCTTCGATCCTCCATGATAGCCAAAAACAATCCGCCTAAACTTGAGGCTCCGAGATATCGTTGAATGGTTCATCAACAACAAGAACGCTCCGACTCTTCATGACGGCCGATGAAAATCCTCTAAAATCCGAGGTTCTGAGATGTCGTTGAATGGTGCATCAACAACGAGAACACTCCAACTCTCCATGACAGCCGATAACAATCTGACGAAAGCCGAAGCTCCGAGATGCTGCTGAAATGGTGCATTATGTCATGAATACTCACGATCACTATCGTGGGTTTCAACCTTGAGGACAAGGTTGTTTGAAGAGTGGTGGTTTGATACGAAATCCATTATTCAAACTTACTCCCCATTAACACATGTTCTCAACTATTTAGGCCATGCTTGCACTTTCTTTTATGCTCTCTTTATTAGATTATCTACTTTTATTTGTTTTCTATATAATGAAATTGCAATGAATGTAAGAAAGTAATGATTGAAAACGCCCAAAAATGCTATTTTAGCAATTGTTCTAGAGGAGATTAGCCATCACACATCGGCTAGAAGAGAATCGCCATCTCGAATTGGTTTTATCTATCGTGTACATATCAATTGGTATCAGGGCTTCTTCGATCCTCCAGGATGGCCGAAAAAAATTCGCCTAAACTTGAGGCTCCGAGATGTTACTGAATGGTGTATCAACAACGAGAATGCCCAGACCCTCCATGACGCCCAATAACAATCCGTCTAAATCCCAGGCTCTGAGATATTGTTGAATGGTGCATCAACAACGAGGGTAACAATCCACCGAAGCTTGAATCTTCGAGATGCTTCTGAAATGGTGCATCATGTCATGAATACTCATGATCACTATCATGGGTTCGCTATCATGGGTTTCAACCTTGACGACAAGATTGTTTGAAGAGTGGTGGTTTGATGTGCGCACACCCCACTAACATATGATCACAACTATTTAGGCCATGCTTGCACTTTCTTTTATGCTTTCCTTTTTTAGGAGATTATCTCTCCACTGCTTTTATTTGTTTTCTATATAATGTAATTGTAATAAAAGCAATTGTTCTAGAGAAGATTAGTCATCACAAATTTGCTAGAGGAGATTTGCAATCTCGAATCGGATTTATCTATCGTGCACGTATCAGATGCATGTGTGTATCTTCATCGTGCTAACTAAAGGCCTTTAGAACTCTATCATCAACATTAAAAACCATTAAAAACCTTTTCAAATATTTCATCTATAATGCTAAAATACAAAATGTTGATAATTTGGACAAGAATAATGGAGGAAAGAGGCTCTAAGAGGATTTTTCGTCAAGCGGTGTTTAAAATCTATATCCTCCGCAACTTTTTCCGATGATAGGCACCCATCATCATCATCTTTATCATGCAAGATGTGGATACACCAAATTTCATGTGATTCCATTACTTTTTCACCGTTGAATTAGGAATGTAAAAAGTTTTATTATCGGTAAACAGTTAATTTTGCACCCACTAAATCAACGGTGAAAAGATGTTGGAATCAAATGAAATTTGGCGTATCAATATCTTAGATGATAAAGATGAACATGATGAGAGCCGATTGTCAAATAAAATCGTGGAGGGTATATTTTCTTGATGCCATAAAAGAAATTCCCTCCCATGGCACCTTTCCTCTTTATTCTCAATTTGGACAATCTTAGAATTGTAAGAATTTTGTGGTTTTTTTATCTAAATATTTGGTAGCAAAGTCATAATAGTAGACGTAATTCCATGTGTGTTTTTTATTTTATTATAGGAAAACAGAGCACCCAAGTACAGGATCAAAATTCCCCACGCATTGGGTACATTACACGTGCCACATGACACCACATTCACTGCCATCATCAAAATTTTGTAAGCTTGTGTTCCATACGTTAAAGCTTGTATCTCTCGTCCCCTATAAATTTCAATCTCCATCCTCATTGATCAAGAAGAAAGAAAGAAAGAAAGGGAAAAAAAAATTAAGCAGGCAAAAAAAAAAAGAATGGAATTCGAGTTGTATGAGAGTGATGTTATGTGGGCAGAGGAGCACTACCAAGATGGTTCTCTCACGGCCGGCAACACCCCCAACATGTATACAGAGAAGCTGCTGGTTGCGAATTTCTCGGTCTCAACGCCGGTGAATATACCGTCCGCAAGACGAATGTGTGTGGACCAGTACAACGTCGATGATGACGTGGAGCTCGCGCCGCCTCATATTTTGGCATCGCGCAGCCGTTCCGGAGAGAAGATGGCGTATTCGGTTTCAGCGGGGCATGGAAGGACTCTCAAGGGAAGAGACCTGAAAAATGTGAGGAATTCCGTTCTTCGGATGACCGGTTTTCTTGAAATATAGTAGTTAGAGTTGCAACGTTTGGTATTTTGTGAGAGTTTTTTATTTTATTTTTGGGAGTGTAAGAAAGCTCAACTGAATAATTATTGTAATGTATATAGTCTTGGGAATATTTAGTGCTTATGAAACACATTTTTAATTATTAGACTTGTCCTGTGACATAAGCATCTATTTTATTTTACTAATCAACTAATTCTCTCCCTAATCTCCTTTTGTTATCATTGATCTCTTCTTTATGATAATGGAAGGCTTAGTTATCATTAATTTCTTGTTTCGTTGTTTGGCAGAAGTAAATAAAGATGGGAATGGCGAATCAACGCGTAATTAAGTTATCATATACTTGGTGAGTATAAAGATGATCACCTCCATGTTACACAGTAAATCTAGAGTGAGAAATATAGAGAAAATTTTAGAAAGGGTGGTGACATAACTAAAAGATTTGATTTAAGGGTAAATTGTCAAAAGACCCCGGACCGCTTCAAACTTGTGTAAGAACCTTTGGGCCTTTTGTTCTTATTAGTATCCACTGGGCCCATTTAAAACCCCTCTATACTAGTTGTCTATAATATCTAAACAGTCAGATGTAATATTTAAAAATTTGTATGTAATATCTAAATAGATACCTGTAATATCTAAGCAGTTGGAGAGAATAAAAGGCTAAATGAAATACGGCCCGGGGTTTTTCGCAAAGATTTAGAACAATAGGCATTTTCCAATAAATTTTGAAAATATCAGCAGTTTTTAGATAACTCTCGAGGAGCGGGCCGGGGATTTTTAGACAATTTACCCTTGATTTAATATTATTTGTGCTGATGTGGCAAAAGTTGGGCCCAATTCCAGAAAAATAGTGTGAACTTCTCCAACAGTCAAATCAAACACTCGGCTTTTTTTGAGCACATGTTGGTCAACAACACTAAACACTTTGACACTCAGATTATATTCCTCAACACCTAGGGCCAACTATACACAAAGGAGTATCACATCTTCGGATACCCTTTATCTGAGGAGGTTATTTTTAACATTAGATGAAAATGTGCAGGTCACCTCAATAGTATACCAATATGAAGTAGCGCAAAAGAGGTAGATATCGTTCTACGGACGTCGTTCTGCGAACACGGTGATAAAACCCTAGTGCAAATCTAGGAAGAGAAATGTTGAAATTTTATTAAAACGAAAACTGAACTGCAAAATAAAATCCTTACGTCTTTAAATAAGCAAATCCTAATAACAGAAAATTACCAAAAAGTCCATAAAATGAAATACATTAAAATAATTAATAAAACCCTAAAAGACAAAATTACCGGATTGCATCATAAAAGCCTCCGTAGATTTTCTAAACAATGTTGGATTGCAATTCAGCAGGCCATAGGGCGGTAGTAGCGGAGTGGCCCATCCGTCAGAAATAATGAACGCTCGGCCGTCTTCAAATTGCCGAAGAACATGTTTATCGTACCTTTGGATCAAAAGTTATAGCAGATTGAAGATGGACCTAAGGATTGTGTTTCCGATCTGCCCGTTTAGAATTCTTTCAATCCAAATGAAACATATATTCTTTTTCGATCTGCTCTGCGTCATATATAGTAAAACACTAATTTACTTAAAATTAGTTATCTTGGTGAAGAAAGAAAAGAAATTACAAAATAATATAAAATGTTTCAGAGCTCATCTTGAAATGTGCAAAAATTCGGCAACTTTCTCAACTTCTCTTTCATTCCATTCGTTGGTCGCTGGCATTGCCCATAACCTGAAAAGAAACTCAAAATTTAACGATATGTCGCACAAGTATAAGTGTTTATTACGGAAGATTATTAAGTTTTTTTGTTCTACATGCAAAAGCAAATAATAATAATTTTATTTTCCCAGCATAAAGAAACCCCTGAGTTTGTGTCGCAACTTAGTGATTCCTTTTTAGGAGGTTCTTCACAATGCCATGACTGAGACAAGAAACCTTCCTTTCATTTTAGGTGTGATTATTAGAATTTAGTACATTAGGGAGCATTAAAATGGAAAAGAGGGACTGAGAAGTATCAAAATTAGATGACTAATTATTTATAAACTAGGATTTTATGGCCGTGCTTTGCATGATATAAATTTATATTACTATTATTATTATTAAAAAACGTCCATATATATATATATAAAATTTAACATAGAGTTGTATTGCTCAAAATTAAACATCATCAAAAATTTATTAGCATTGTCAACATAGAGTTGTATTGCTCAAAATTAAACATCATCAAATAATCATTACCATCGTCATCCTGGATCCATCTACTATTTCAAGCTGAATCCTAAAGCTGTTCAAAATATAATGTATAAAAAAAACTTTAAAAAATTCATTCTCAATCAAAAGCGATTATCATGAATTTTTTATTCATCCTCAATTTCAACCTCTAATCTAAACCTATTTAAAAAATAATGCATTTAATAATTGCGAAAATCCTCAATTAACAACAACTTATCATGAAATTCTTTACCTTAGTAGTTTATGTAGTACAAATCTCTTGCAAAAAACACACCACAGCTTTGAATTGAGCGGAGTTAACTTTTTTCTTGCATGTCTCGCTTCATGAAATATAATACCAGCTGTATAAAATAATCTACCAGTGCAGAGAATAAAGGAAACATAATAAACAAATAGAATTATAGCATGATTATTCATGTAAATAAAAGTATTAAAATATTATCTATGATACCAAAAAAATAATCATGGATACAATGAATTAGAGCTTTACCTGTATTAAGATACAAACTTAATATAAACCGTTGACTCTCTTAACCTTATACATAAGGTCTTACATAGAATACAAGGGAGTAAGAGAAGAGATTTAACGGTATAAATTATTAGAGACACCAATTGTTGACGGATATACATAGAAAGGAAAGATTAAAGGGTATTAAATTATTATTATACTCTGGATTTAAAATCTACCCAAGAGAAGTATTAATGGCAAAAATCTAAATTTTTTTTTGCACGATTAGTGGCATTTTTATACTTTAAATTGATATGCCAAAAATTAATTTTAGGCCATTCCCATTTATTGCACTCGCCAAATTTCAAATATGTTTTTATAGGCTAAATTTCAACTTGCTACCATGAACTATATGCATTTTCCCCAAATGATACCATACACTTTCAAAATAATAGATTGATACCATATAATTTCAAAGGTATCAAAAAAAACCTGAGGAAAATTACAAAATTACCAAAATATCTCTCCTCTTTTTTGCAAATATAGGAGGAAGTGTATTTTGGTAATTTTGTAATTTTTCTCAAGTTTTTTTTATACTTTTGAAAGTTTATGGTATCAATCCATCATTTTTAAAGTTCATGATATCATTTGGGGAAAATACCTACAATTCATAGTAGTAAGTTGAAATTTAGCCATTTTTGTATATATATGTAGATATAGATTTATGGAAAAAGCTCAAATTTCAAATTTATTATATATATATATATAATATTACTTGATTATTAAAAAAACCCAGATTGATATTTACACATATCTATATTTACAATTAATTAATATATTCACATATCTATAGATTTACTTTGTATTTTTCTATATATCTCTTCTCAACTATATTAATGCCAAAGAAGAGATGTATAGAGCACGTGCAAAACCTCCCCTCTAATTTATCGCCACCTGAGCAGCGATGACGTGTCAACTTATTATGGTATGTGCAATGCACATAATTAAATTAATGAGATATAGAAAAGAGAGATTTGTTAGTTTTTTTTAGTTTAAATCGCTTAATTTTTTGTTTAAGAAATATCATAAATAAAGATATTAACGATTTTTAAAAATTATTTAAGATGGTAACTTATTAAATTTTAAAAAAATTAAAAATCCATAGAAAAACCTTTAAAATCTATATTATTTTAACTAATTCTTTTAAAAAATTCTCAAATCTTTGCCATTTTAAAATATACAAACGTGCATCGCATGTGCTAAATACTAGTATGTATGTATATATGTATGTGTAGATTATAGATTAGCTAATTGTAAAATCAATTATTTTCATTCATTTTTATATCTTACACATATCTATAGATTTATTTTGTATTTTTCTATATATACGTAGATATAGATTTATTGAAAAAACCCAAATCTATATAGAGTAACTAATTTTTCTATATATATATGTGGATATATTGATTTGAATTAATAGAATGTATATTGACTAATTGAAAAATCAATTATTAAAACCTTTTCATTTATTTTTGTATTTTTTTTTATATACATGTACATTTAGGTCTATGGAAAAAAAACCAAATCTATATTTAAGGCTATTGCTACTATTACTATTGTTAAAACATTACTATTACTATTACTATTATTGCTTCTATTACTATTGTTAAAACATGACTATATATTATTAGTATCATTGTTAAAACATTACTGCTGCTACTACTACTCCTGCTACTATTATTATTAGCAGCAACAGTAGCACGACTAAGAATATAAGACGCATATTAATGGTATAAACCTAAATTTATTTATAGATATAGATTATTAGTATTAATATTATTATTATTATTATTATTATTATTATTATTTACTCTTACTATTACTAACACGACCAAGAATATAAGACATGTATTAATGGCAGATACCTATATATATATATATATATATATATATATATATATATATATATTATAGATTATTATTATTACTACACACACACTATATTTTTTGTATGTGCCACACACATGGTTTGATATCTTCTTGCAAATATAAAATATTATTTGATAATCTGTATGCATTTATCATCCATTCATATAATAATTTTAAAGATGTTCTTAATGGAACTAAATTAATCCTAATTTTAGTCAATACATGCCATTACATGAAGGGTCTTTATTAAAAAAATTAAAAATAGAGCATTGATTTATGAAACAACAGTCTTCTTATCTTCTTAACCTTTTAAAAATAATTTTAAAAGTAATTAAAATCATATCATATATTAAAATTTTTTTTTATCAAAACCCTTGCCATGTTTTCCCGCTAACAAAAAACCCTTGGGTCCGAAGCGGTTGTCTAAAATCCTGAAAAAATTTCCTTCAATATTTTTATGAGGCTTTTTTTGACAATTGAAAACTTTTTCAAGGACTTTTGACAACCGTTTTAGGCCACTGTATTTTGTCAGTGGGAAAACTTGTCTGGTTTTTTTTTATAACAATTTACCCTTTAAAAAAGAAGCAAACTTTTAAATAAAAATAAGCTTATTTAAATTTAACCACCATATGGTTTACCTAAATTTCCTAAAACCACATGCACGTTTAAACTCATCACCAAATCCCCCAAACTCTTAATTCGTTGCATATAAACCCCCTTTCATTTGATTTTAACGTTGTTAGCAAATGTATCGGTCACATGACCCATCATATGATTTCCTTTTGTATTTTTATTCTGATATTACCTCACTTCGCACTATATTATAAATGAACGAGATCGAATCTATCATTCATTCATGAATCGAGCCTTCCGTACTAATCATTAACGTCAATATTTCAATAGATTTTTATGGATTTTTATCAACGTCAATGCTAGAAATTAGGACCATCGCATTTGGGAAATTAAATGATACGAACAGATGAAGTCTTATTAGGGAAAGAGAGTGGTATTTAGGTCTTATTTCAATAATTAACGACAGGGGGTGTTGTGTATAAAATGAAAGTTTGGTGGTTTTTGGTGACTGGTGAAACATGGAGGTTATGTTAGGCAAGTCAAGTAAACCATAAGATGGTTTCTGTGAAATAAGATATAAAAATACAATAAAATAAAAGATAAAAAAATATTAGTTTTACACAATTAAAAATCAAATAAAATACTTATTATAATGTTAGTGTTATGTATGCCCTAGAGGCCATTATTGTATATTATAGTGGATGCTTGGACGGACACACACACACACACACACAGAGAGGATTTTCTTGCTCGACATGATAGTATGCTATCTGGTTGTTTTTTTATCTTAACATGTTCACTTATATTATTATGTCTCTCTAATACATGTTGATAAAGCCCTTAGGATGTTAGCTTGACTACGAGAACTATGATACAGATCATACTAGTGGGGCTTGTGTAGTCCGCAAGCACATCCTTTAACAGTCCTAGTCGAAGAGATATCGAGACAGGGTATCGATATTACAAAGTAGACTAGTGTGTACGTTTCTTGGCCCAGTATGGGGCCGATGGTTGATCCCACAACCATTGGTGTTTGACATCAAAGATTGTACACAGGTGCTCATTAGAGAATGGGTACCCTGAACAGGACTCGCCGAGAACTCCTAGTTGGTACTATACCTATCGTCAGATAGCGGTTCTTTGGTGACACTTGTACAGGTTAGTCTGTAGACCCGAGATCGTCATAGAGTCTTGTGTGGTTCCCACCGTTCTTTGATTTCCTCCCTACCACGGCTCAAAGGAGTCGTACAAACATGTGGATTTTTGGTACAGTCCCGAGTCACATGGAGGCAATGCTTGATAGGAGGGGTTTCGTCTCTCCCGGTATTGGGAATTGATGCTGTGCTATGCTCGATTGGTTATAACAGCAAGTCCCTGGCCAGAGCTGATGAGATTTACTGATAAGTGTTATCAGTAGTTTCTCGAACGGTTATAAGCTACACATCGGCATGACTTATCAAGTTACTGGGTCTGACGATTCCACTCCTAGACTTGATATGCGACATATTAGACGAAGAGACCGGACTGTATGGTAAGTGTTGCTTATAGGCTTTGCGGGAGTTTGGACAAGCTTGCTTGTTGATCTTCTATTCGCTCAATACCTGGGTAGCCGTTACGTCTAGCTAGTACCGCTGACGGCTGTGGGTGATTGATGTGATCATTACATACTGCTGGCATATTGACGAGTCTTTAGAGTCCCCCACAGAGGTTTCCTAGCTCAAGCGAAACGAAGTAGGGCACATATGGTGATATGTGCGGGAGCTTGAATAAATACATGTATGTGATACCGTATTCTAATCTCACGATATGTGATATCGGTTAGGTTATATGTGATATAACCGGATTATTGAATCAAGTGTTGATTCAATGATATGTTATATGTGACATACATATACTTGATATTAGTCGGTTATATATGATATAACCAGATTATTGAATCAAGTGTTGATTTAATAATTTGATATATATTTTTGTATTTGATATATTAATATTTATTAACTAATATTGTGCTCACTTAAAGATTTTTTTCTCTTGAAATACATTTAATATATATGTGATATATATTTATATATTGTGTCATGGTGGATGATACATAGAACATGGGTGTATGAGACTCATACCAAAACTAAGGATAATTTGGGTGAATATTTATTTTGAGTTAATTCAAAATGAGGTGGAAACGAGCATGGCTTAGATGCTTGTGGAAGATGTAGAAGTCATGACTCATCCCACTTGTTTTTTTTTGCACTCTAGATATTTTTATAACCCTAACCATTATCTTTAGCCTATGGTTAACTCTCACACTTATCACTTGAGATATTTCCCTCACCCCAGTTCTTCTTCTTCCTTTCATTAGCTCTCTAGGTTTTTCATAAGGTGAGAAAAGAAAAAGAGAAAGTGATTTCTAAAGTGAGCAAAATTCATATTTCATCAACCCACTTTCATCTAGCCCATAAGATTAGGTTGTTTGCTTCATTAATTTCTTGATTAGTGAAGAGGTAGCTTGAGTTAGAGTAACTTCAAGGTGGATCGTCTTCGGCCTCGAAGACGACGGAGCAAGCTCGTTCTTTTCACCAAGTGGAGCCTAAGAAGAGTTCTATGGACCACTACTTGGAGCTTTAGAAGTTAAGGACCGGTCTACAAAGGTTGTATTCTCTATTCACGAAGTGTAAAGTTTGTTTACATGTTATCAAACTCTAATTTTCTAGTTCGATTCTAGATTGGTATAGCTTAGCCCATTAGATTTTTTAAACTTGCATACTTGATGCCTCTAAAAACCTAGTAGTGGTGCTAAGACATACTTTCATGGTATCAGAGCCAAGCTAGAGTATTAGGCTTAGTCTAAACGAAATTAAAGTGTTCGATCGAGTTTCGAAACCCTAAAATTCACTTGTTTCTGTCCATTTTTCAAAAAGTTGAATTTTCCAGATTAAGAATATTCAGAATGTCATGCAGGGTTTTTTATGGAGTCCCAAGAAAAATAAGAGCCAAACTCGTCCAAGTGGCCGCGCAACCGCGGCATAACCATGGGTTTAGCCATAGTTTCGCGACATGCTTGGTGAGTTTGGGACTCCATTTTCTTGTGCTGCTCCGTAGTGTGATTTTGCACTTTCTAGGTATTTTTAGTGAGACTCAAGTTGTTGAGATCTCTGTGATTTGTGGCTGTTTGATATATCGATCAAAATGTTTAACATCGTATAGATTTTTATTGATATGTGATACAATATTTGAAATCCACATTAATTAGTTTTGTAAAAACTAGTTTGTGTTTTGTAAATCTCGCGTTTTAGTCTCTTTTGATCAATTGCTACGGAGTTTTGATTCGGATCAAAACTCCGTCGCAATCTTTATTGTACGCGGATAGTCACCGGGAAACACTACTAGATAGCCACGCTCTATAACTCCGACCAAGTGACTATAGGAGAACCCCGTTGCCAAAAGCATCCATTCGGGCATAGTCACAAATTCGTCGTTCGGGTATAATTCGGCGAGGTCGAAAATTCGGATTCGGAGAACTATTCGGAAAAAATCGGCAGGTATTCGGGAAAGATTCGGTAAGTGTTTGTGAAGGATTTCGAGTAAGAAATTAATATATGAGACGCTAGGTTTTGATTTTGTGAATTATTTACTGTTTTTTGAATTATTTGCTGTTTTTTCACATAATTGAATAATCCACGAATAATTCACGAATTATTCGGCCCGCCGATTAATTCGGCGATTAAGTCGGCTGATCAAAAATTCGCGAATTATTCGCGAATTCGGCGAATAATTCGTGAATTATGTGACTATGCACTCGGGTGCTCGTGGCAACGGTGTTCTGCCCAAGTGCACTTCGTTGACGGCATCAGGGGTGCAGTAATCTACTAAAGTTCCCGACGAGCATTCGATCATTTAATCGAGAATCTTGTTGAATTATCCAACTTGATATTGAAAAGTGTTTTCAATTCGAGACATAAATGCAAGATTTAAAATGTTAGGTATGAAATACGAGATATGAGATATTTCGGGTTTACGATGTCTGAGGATACGCGGATTATAATTATTGTAGTTTTCATTTCTTTTCTGCGACCGTAAGTGTAATATGTGGTGTATCCCGATCTCATTGCTATACGTCAACGACATTCGGGATACACATATTTACTTATGTTGATGACATGTGATGTTATGTGTTGCTGTGATATATTATATTGGATCGTCGTGATTGAATAGCCGGGGTTTTTTGCGTGAGATGAGAGTTTTTTTATTTTCATTCATATAAAAACTGTATGTAATATTCTTTTATTGGGACACTTCCGGGATGAGGATGATGTCACCATTGATATATATTATTTACTTTTCCGCATTAGGATAGACCCAAGGCGGGGAGCACAAGTAACCGGGTTCTAGAGTCCAGTGGGAGACCATATCGAGGAGTCGAGACCGGGTCTCCTAACTCTAGAATTGGCAGGGTCACTTGCCGCTCTCGTAGTGGTCTAGGGATGTGGGTTTGGCTATTCATCACGACCGCGGAATCCGTGTTTTTCATTACCGGCTTAATTTAAAACACGGACCTCCTAGAATATCCTATATTTCATATGTTTGTTTCTGCTGCCTGAGTTCTGTGATGTGATCTGCCTGAGTTCTGTGATGTGATCATATAACCACGTGAGACGAATTATCACGACTCGAAATTTGGCATGTGACGGCACTTAAACCATGTAACGTCTACAGGTGTAACGCAATTCAAGTAAGCCGAAAACCCAAAAATCTAAACCATCAAAAGTAGTAAGTGATAAGAACATTGTAAATTTTTTTGGGAATATCAAGTAAAAATTCTTTAAGTCCAATTTACTTTCTTTAAAATTTTGGCAGCACCTCCTTTGTAAAAACTAGCCCCGAAAAGGGGGTACAAACATAAGATATAAGTATAGCATCCCCAAACGGGAGCAAATCTCGCCCAAAGACGGAAACAACCACCACAAGCATAAATACGACGCCGTAGCGAAGAAATAGACGATATAAAGTGAAAACAGAATAAAGGAATAAAGCTGCATAACAAAAGCCGGCTCATACGAGCACGACACCCAGGGTCACAAAATAATATACAATATCGTCCTCACATCTCGTCTCTAAGTCAATACATGAAAGTAGTATATGGAGAATACTAGATACAACAAGATATACAATAAGCATTATCGGATAACTGCAAAACTCACCTATAGCAAAACTGCTCACAGTCAGCCGTAGCGGTATCCGCTGCAAAAGATAATATGATAAGAAGAAGTCCTGCCGCTACTACTCTCTGAGGGGCAACCTGCAAAACACTGTGGCATAATAGGGGTGAGTTGCCAACTCGTGAATAGTTAATAACATCATGCAGGAAATCGCAGGTATGCACGTACTGTGATAATTTATCACATGCAAACTGATAGTATAATATGGTAATATGTATATGCAACAGTCATGAAATTTTTGAGTGGGGTATATCAAAATAACCATACATTTTTATCTTGAATGCACTTAGGCTGACCAGCAACATCATCTGAAAAAGAATCAGAGAAATGGTAAGGCCCAAAGAGCGATATCAAAATACCTTGTTATACTCTATCAGGTACTACTAATACATGAAGCAATGCATATCAAATGAAAGCTAAGTATGGGATAAAACATATCATCATCACGGAATCCTCATCGTGGAAAAACCAGTGTCCATCAACGACACTCCAAATCCCAATACCTCAGGCACTGCATCCTCAGATCGGCCCTCATATCCTGTAAGTCTCATGGAACTTGAGTGTCCAACATCGACACTCGAAAATATCATGAAAACTAGTGTCCATCAACGACACGTAAATACTCATATCACGGGCTCTGTCTGCGGGATCGGCCCATGGGCTCCGGCAGAACGGTCGGTCCATGTCCATCTCATAACTCCGGTCGGTATCTTCCAGATATCCGCCGAGTCCAAATACTGTCACCGGTAAGGTAGTACTCCCCTGCCTAAAACTCAACCCCATCACCTGCGATCTTCTTGCCCCGGGGTATCTCCAGGCCCACCATGTACCCGCAGACGGTTCCTCCATTCCTCGAATCGGGTTTCACATGCCAATCTCAGAACCGAGAAAATTCATGGTTGACGCACTGAAATATCATATCAAGAGAAACCGGGTTTTTCAAACAATGCATAATTTCTTGAAATACCACGGTCCTCAAATCCATAAAATCATATGAAATCCATATCTCAATGCGTAAATCCATGAAATAAGATATATGCAAAATAAAACAGTAATATGAGCATAAGAAGGGAAAACCGCTATTTAAATGCATCAAGTTATTAAATATATCATGCGGTTCCCAATTTCTCTGAAATCTAATGCAACATTATATAAAGGTGAACCTGTAGTTCTAGCAAGGTATATATGTAAGCATGTAGATATAACAAGGTATATATGTATGCTATATTTCATATGCACAATGGAATAAGAATCAATGTCTCAATTGTCCCTAACCAATACAATATCACATATGCATATGTGTTGTGCGTGTCATGGCAATTACCGACGGTGTGCGTGTAGCATACAATTTGTGCTCGTGCAACATGAACCATTAATAATAGTGTTGTGTCTCATTAATACTATGTCCATATGCAATAGGAAAATGAGGTATGCAACAATGGTACACATGCACAATCAATGTCCATATACTTATAACTAATAATCATATCATTGAATCTAGTCCAGACGCATAACGCCATGCGGGCGATTCCCCTGTAGATGTTAAATCTACTCACCGAAGATCTTGAGCTAAGTAAAACCAACTACTTGCTTTCCCTTCTTCACAGCGTCCGAAGTCCCCGCCTGCGATCCTAAAATCATATAACAACATAACAAGTGCATATTAGAAATCGACCAATAACACGTACAAACTATGTTTGACTGACACACTAACTCCAAACAAACTCTCAAGTGTTCGTCTAGTGGCTAACGGCTACACAAGAACACGAACCGTGTTGGATAACGTAACGCGCGTAGTCGAAACACTAGAAACAAGCAAAGTGATCCCAGATTTTGCTACACAAACAATTTGTGAAAGTTGCAAGTTCCATGAGACCACATACAACCCCAGAGACCCCTAGACCAAGACTCAAGAACCCAGTCCCCATTCTGGCCTGAAATTGCGGCCAGAAGCAATAAAATTGCGGCCAAGTTAGAAGGGAATGGTCTCAGGTTTTTATGGTAGCTTTTAGGTCACAAAACTAGGTCACTGTGATGACAACTTTTCCAATAAACACCTAGTTTGATAGCAGATTCATCCGAGACCCAAAACTACACCAAAATACGATATATGCACAAAAACCAAACCTTTAGTGTTCTAAACTGAAACTAATAAGCAACACAATATTAAAAACACCTACTTTACAGTTAGAGAGCACTACCTTCCCAAACTTTCTCAAAACCCTAACTTTCCAAGCTCCAGGTGATCTCCATAGGCTCTACATTAAGTTTAATAAAGGGTTTAGTGAGTTTTGTGAAGAGTAGTGAGGATTGGCTTGAGTTTTGTGATGAACATGAAGAGGTTTCAGTTTGAGAGAAGAGAAGAAGAAGAATGATTGAGAATGAAAGAGAGTATGAGAGTGTGAGGTGTGATAAAGATGAGAGGGTGAGTGTAGGGTGAGTGTACCCTTACACTTACTCTCTCTCTCTCCATCATTAATGCAAGTATTAAAGCCCTCCATGACTCACCTAGCCACTTCTCCTCATTCCAAAACACAAGGATAACTCTCACAACAAATATCTCACACAAATATCTAAGTGCAAGTTAATCATGGCATGTATTTGTTTAAAGTGTCATGGCCACTAAACAAGGTTAACACTAAACAACCCCCATGTTAACATGCACAAGTGTGTGCAAGCCAAAGCAAATAATAGAAAAATATTAATTAATCTATATAAAATGCGAGAAAACTATTTTGGTAAACTTTTTACTAAAAACCCGCATTATCGCTTAATTAACACTAATCGCATTCTAAGGTGTTACAATCTCCCCCCTTAAAGAAATTCGTCCCTGAATTTAAAATTCTTACTATGCGTACCTTCAAAGAGATGAGGGAATTCTTCCGCATCCCGCTCGCAGCCTCTCAAGTGATCTCCTCATAAGACGAGCTACGCCAAAGAACCTTCACAGATGGCAAGACCTTTGACCGAAGTTTCTCCACCTGCCGATCCAATAACTATCGGCCGCTGGGTGAACGAAAGATCGCATCCTAATTGAATGGTCTGGTGCTATTTCATGTGAGAAGGGTCATGAAGGAATTTGCGAAGTATCGACACAAGGAATACGGGGTGAATATCCGAAATCTGGGCGGAAGTGCAAAACGATAGGCAATGGTACCAACTCGCTCAAGGATCTCAAAAGGACCTACAATCTGGGACTAAGCCTCCCTTCTTCCCAAAACTCATCACGCCATTCATCGGAAAAATCCGTAGGAATACATGATCTCCCACCGCGAACTCAAGTCTGCGATGACGACGGTCGTCATAAGACTTCTGTCTGCACTGGGCTGCTCTTATCCTTTCCTGAATCAACTGGATCATATCTGTAGTCTCTTGACTAGCCGGGGTCCAAAAATCCTGCTCTCGTAGAGTCGGTCAAATAGACTGGCTATCGACACTATCTACCATACAAAGCCTAAAAAGGTGCCATCTGAATCGTCTCTTGATAACCGTTATTGTAGGAGAACTCCATCAATGACAAGTGACGATCCCAACCGCCAAGAAAATTTAAGTACGCACGAACAAAGCATATCCTCTATAGTCAGTATAGTCCGCTCTGACTGACTATCGGTCTATGGATGGAAAGCGGAGCTAATGCTCAACCAGGTATCCAAGGCTTCCTGAAGCTTCTACCAAGGGCGACTAGTGAACTGGGTGCCTCTATTGGATACAATGCATGAAGGAACTCCGTGCAAACGCACAAACTTATCGAAAAACAACCGAGCATACTGAGCATACCCGAAAGTGGTCTTCACTGGAAGGAAGTGCGCCGCTTTCGTTAACCGGACAACAATCACCCAAATGGAGTCATACCCTTGACTAGACCTAGGTAGACCCACAACGAAATTCATGGAGATCTGCTCCCATTCCCACTCCGGAACGGTTAAAAATTGCAACTCTCCTGCCGGTCTCAAATGCTCAACCTTAGCTCGCAGACAAGTCAGGCACCTCGAAAAGAAATCCGAAACATCACTCTTCATCCCTGCCCACCCGTAACTATCTCTCAAGTCACGTTACATCTTGGTAAAACTTGGGTGAACACTAAAAGCTAACAGATGTGCCTGCTCTAGGATCTCGCATCTCTATCCATCAGTATCAGGTACACACAAACGAGTCCCTAAACGTAGCACACCCTGGTCATCAATCAAGAACTTTGAATCTCTACCCTGTCGAATATGCTCAAGAATTTCAGACAAATGGGCATCGGCGGGCTGTGCCTCACGAAAACGATTAAGTAGAAGTGGATGGGCGCGGACATGAGCAAGCTATCCCCCCGTGGAGGTGAACTTAAAATGTACTCAGCTGTCACACAAGAACTGTAAATCTGCAGAAGACTGTCTCTGAACTGTGCTCAACTGGGACAAGCTAACCCCGGGCCTACGACTCAAAGCATCAGCTACCACATTCGCTTGCCCGGGTGATAAAGGATCTCACAATCATAATCCTTCACAAGCTCCATCCAATGGCGCTGTCTCAAAATCAGATCCCGCTGCAGGAAGATGTACATTAAGCTCTGGCGGTTCGTGAAAATCTGACACGACTCTCCGTACAAATAGTGTCTCCAAATCTTCAGCGCAAGACCTCCATAGCCATCTCAAGATCATGAGTGGTATAATTCTGCTCGTGCTCCTTCAACTGTCGGGAAGTATAAGCGATAATTCTATCATGCTGCATCAAAACACAATCGAGCCCCACTCGCGAAACATCACAGTAAACGACAAAGTCGCCCGATCCAGAAGGTAAAGATAGAACTGGTGCAGTCGTCAACCGAGTCTTCAACTGCTGAAAACTCAGCTCGCATGCCTCAGTCTAAAGAAAAGGAACCCCCCTTCCTGGTCAGTCCGGTCAACGGTGCAGCGATACTCGAGAAATCCTGCACGAAACGGCGGTAAAAACCGGCTAAGCCTAAAAGCTGCGGACCTCTGTCACTGATACAGGTTTGGGCCAAAGCTGTACGGCCTCGATCTTCCTCGGGTCCATAAGAATACCGTCTCCCGTAACCACATGACCTAGGAAGTCAACACAATCAAGCCAGAAGGAACACTTCGAGAATTTAGCAAACAGCTGGTACCCTCTCAATGTCTGCAAAGCCATCCTCAAGTGCTGCTCATGTTCCTCTCCATGAACGTCGCTGGGGCATTGGTGAGTCCAAACGACACCACCAAAAACTCATAATGCCTATAGCGCGTACAAAAAGAAGTCTTCGGAATGTCATCATTCCGAACCCGCAACTGATGATGACCTGATCACAAATCAAACTTAGAAAAATGTCCCTCACCCTGGAGCTGATCAAAGAAATCATCAATGCGAGGTAAAGGATACCTATTCCGCACCGTAACTCGGTTCAATTAATGAAAATCAATACACAAGCTCAAACTGCCGTCCTTCTTCTTGACGAACAGAACAGGAGCTCCCCAAGGCGAAACACTTAGACGTACAAGTCCCCTAACAAGCAACTATTGCAGCTGATCCTTAAGCTCCCTAAGCTCCGCCGGCTCATCTGGAACAACGTTGGGAAACTCTCGCACGATAGGAATCCAGTCTAATGAATCTACTGTGGCTCTGGTATCACGAATGGAAGCCAAGAATACCCGGCATACTCTCCTCAAATGCCGACTAGCGAAAAAGGCTGAAATCAAACTGTGAGGGGCGGCACCATGGCCCCCCTGCACAACAAGAACTGACTCGCCGGGAAAAAAACCCTGATTGCCTTCTCACGGCAGTTCACAGATGTATAGCACGTAGCTAACCAGTCCATGCCCAGGAGAACGTCAAATTCCAACATACCTAGAAGGATCAAATCGACGGACGAATCTCTATCTCCTATCCGATTGGCACATGACCGAAACACGTGTCGCGCAACAAAATAATCGCCAACAGGAGTAATCACGACAAACGGCTGATCTAGCATACACAACTCTCGGCCCAAGCTCGGCATGAAGTGTATAGAAACATACGAGTGCATAGATCCTGGATTAAACAAAATGTGTGCATCAAAAAGAACATACAAAAAAGAATACCAAAAAACTCTGCATTGGACGCCTGCGCGTCCAGATGAGTCAAAGCAAATGCTCGTGCCTGCCCTCTACCTGCAACTGGCTGTCCTCCTCCTCTGCCATCCTGTTCTCTCTGAACAAACACTCCGCGGCCACGACCTCTCTGAACATAAGTTTGACGCGGATCAACAACAGGCGCAAAAGGCAACACTCCCTGAGGTGAAGGTGGTAAGGTAACATATGGTACGGCTGCCACTTTCTGGCGTATCTCAGTACAATCTCGAATGCGATGATAGAGACTCCTACACCGGAAACATCCATACGATGACTGCTGACCCTCCTGGGGATAAGAGATAAACAACCGACCTCGTCCCAAGTCTCTGCTACTCCCGCGACCTGAACGAAATCCGTCGCGGCGTCTAAACATCTGTCTCTGGGCTGATACACCTGTACGAGTCCTCCTCGGTTCCGGAACTTCCAAAGTCTCGGAAAGACGCTCCTCAACTAGTAGGGCCGCGTCCACTGTTGCTGTATATGTGTCCCAATGCTGGGCGCCGATAATAACGAACAACTGGGTGGTCAAGCCTCGAACAAATCTCTCGATCCGCATCTCCTCCGTGTCCACCAAATATGGAGCATACACCGATAACTGGGTAAACTGAACATCGTACTCTGCCACCGTCATGCCCGAAGTCTGGCGTAGCGACTCGAAACTGCGCGCTCGAGCATCTCTGACGCTCTGTGCTCGACTGTCCTCAACTAACAATCCCATCATCTGGCGCAAATCCTGCATATCTGCCTCGAGCCTAGCGATATGATCTATCGAAGGCGGATCAATCTGCTCCTGTACAGCGAGCGTACCGTCCTGGTCAGTCCTCGTCTCCGACGAGCCAACTCTGACCTCGGCTCTCGTTGCCTCTCTTTGATCCCTCATAGTCTTCGGCGGCATAATGGTTAGAAATGGAACAGGATTCGATAAGAACACGGAAATCGAATCACAAGAATGTATATAATCATGGAAGGAATTTCAAGCAATAAGTATTAAGGTCACTTAGGCGGAGTACCATGTCGTAAGTATGCCGCGGACATACACACGCTACGTCACTCTACTTAAGCTACCTGTTCCATCATACCAAGGCCATCCTACACTCCGAAAGGTAAAACCTAGCGCTCTGATACCGACTTTGTCATGACCCGAAATTTGGCACGTGACGGCACTTAAACCACGTAATATCTACAGGTGTAACGCAATTCAAGTAAGCCGAAAACCCAGAAATCTAAACTATCAAAAGTAGTAAGTGATAAGAACATTGTTAAAATTTTTGGTAATATCAAGTAAAAATTCTTTAAGTCCAATTTACTTTCTTTAAAATTTTGACAGCACCTCCTTTGTAAAAACTATCCCCGAAAAGGGGGTACAAACATAAGATATAAGTATAGCATCCCCAAACGGGAGCAAATCTCGCCCAAATGCGGAAACAACCACCACAGGCATAAATACGAAGCCGTAGTGAAGAAATAGACGATATAAAGTGAAAACAGCATAAAGGAATAAAGCTGCATAACAAAAGCCGGCTCACACGAGCACGACACCCAGAGTCACAAAATAATATACAATATCATCCTCACATCTCGTCTCTAAGTCAATACATGAAAGTAGTAGATGGAGAGTACTAGATACAACAAGATATACAATGAGCATCATCGGATAACCGCAAAACCCACCTATAGTAAAACTGCTCACAGTCAGCCGTAGCGGTATCCGCTGCAAAAGATGATACGATAAGAAGAAGCCCTGCCGCTACTACTTTCTGAGGGGCAACCTGCAAAACATTGTGGCACAATGGGGGTGAGTTGCCAACTTGTGAATAGTAAATAACATCATGCAGGTAATCGCAGGTATGCACGTACTACGATAATCTATCACATGCAAACTGATAGTATAATATGGCAATATGTATATGCAACAGTCATGAAAGGTAATCTATCAAGTACTACTAATACATGAAGCAATGCATATCAAATGAAAGCTGAGTATGAGATAAACCATATCATCATCACGGAATCCTCATCGTGGAAAAACCAGCGTCCATCAACGACACTCCAAATCCTAATACCTCAGGCACCACATCCTCAGATCGGCCCTCATATCCTGTAAGTCTCATGGAACCTGAGTGTCCAACATCGACATTCGAAAATATCATGAAAACTAGTATCCATCAACGACACATAAATACTCATATCATGGGCTCCATCTGCGGGATCGGCCCATGGGCTCTGGCAGAATGGTCGGTCCATGTCCATCTCATAACTCCGGTCGGTATCTTTCAGATATCCGCCGAGTCCAAATACTATCACCGGTAAGGTAGTACTCCTCTGTCTCGGGCTCAACGTCATCATCTGCGATCTTCTTTCCCCGGTATCTCCGGGCCCACCATGTACCCGCAGACGGTTCCTCCACTCCTCGAATCGGGTTTTACATGCCAATCTCAGAACCGAGAAAACTCATGGTGGACGCACTGAAATATCATATCAAGAGAAACCGGGTTTTTCAAACAATGCATAATTTTTTGAAATACCACGGTCCTCAAATCCATAAAATCACATGAAATCCATATCTCAATGCGTAAATCCATAAAATAAGATATATGCAACATAAAACAGTAATATGAGCATAACAAGGGAATACTACTATTTAAATGCATCAAGTTATTAAATATATCATGCGGTTCCCAATTTCTCCGAAATCTAATGCAACATCATATAAAGGTGAACATGTAGCTCTAGCAAGGTATATGTGTAAGTATGTAGGTATAATAAGGTATATGTGTATGCTATATTTCATATGCACAATGGAATAAGAATCAATGTCTCAATTGTCCTTAACCAATACAATATCACATATATATATATATGTGTGTGTGTTGTGCGTGTCATGGCAATTACCGACGGTGTGTGTAGCATACAATTTGTGCTCGTGCAACATAAATCGTCAATAATAGTGCTGTGTCTTATTAATACTATGTCCATATGCAATAGGAAAATGAGGTATGCAACAATGGTACACATGCACAATTAATATCCATATATTTATAACTAATAATCATATCATTGAATCTAGCCCAGACGCAAAACGCCATGCGGGCATTCCCCTGTAGATGTTAAACTACTCACCGATGATCTTGAGCTAAGTAAAGATAACTACTTGCTTTCCCTTCTTCGCAGCGTCCGAAATCCCCGCATGCGATCTTAAAATCATATAACAACATAACAAGTGCATATTAGAAATGTAGGGTTACTAGGCACTCTAACAAGGGTTAAGAAAGCATCAACAATGCCCGATTAAAATTTTAGCCATGCCTAACAACCCTAAACAAGATCTTTGCTAGATTATTAGGGTTTCACATGCAAGTAAATATCATTACAACTAAGTGAATACGAAATACAACCTTTGTAGATCGGTTCTTCACTTCATAAGCTCCTTGTTGTAGTCCCTTCGCTGCGATCATCGAACTCCCGGACTCTCAGACGGCTCCATGAGAAGAGGGCAACGGTTTTGCTTGAAGTCTTCGAGACCGAAGATGATCTACGTCGAGGGAATACGAACTCAAGCTTCTACTTCACTAACTAAAGAATTAGTGAAGCAAACACCCTAAATTAAAGTGCTAGTCTAGTAGAGGATGGTGAAATAGGAAATGGGTACACTTTAGAATTTCTTTTCTCACAATATTTCTCTCTCTTTATCAAACCCTAGCAAGAATTTGAAGGAGGAAGAAGATGAGCTCAAAAATGAGAATGAAAACTAAATCAAGAGAGAGAGCTAACCATGGGTGAGTGGGTATCATATATTAACTCATGTAGAGACATAACCATGGCTAATTATAGTGGTTAGGTTAATTAATATCACAAGTAAAACAAAACTAGTGGACTAAGTCAATGCAACCATAAGCTTCATGAAGCTTCATGCACTTGAGCTTATCATCCACTAATTTTAGAATTACTTTAAATATAAAAAACCTAACACTATAATTAGTATGGTATAAGTCTTATACACCCATGTAAGTTGTATCAACAACCATGATACAAAATGAACACAAATAAATATATACCACATATATATATTAAGTTGTGCACAAGTGAGAAAAACAAATGCTTAAGTGAACCAATGTTAGTTAATGTAAATTAGCATATCACATATACAATTATACACTAAATTATTAAATCAACACTTGACTTAATAATCCGGTTATATCACATATAACCGACTAACATCCAATGTATCGACTTATCGAATCAACCCTTGATTCGGTAACCTGGTTATATCACATATAACCGATCGATACAAACATCGCGGGAATAGAATACGGTATCACATACATGCATTATTCTCAGTCCCGCACATATCACATATGCGCTCCTATTTCGTTTTGCCTGAGCCAGTAAAACCTCTATGTAGGACTCTAAAGACTCGTCATTACGCCGGCAGTAGGTGCTGATCACATCAAGCACCCACAAGCCGTCAGCGGTACTAGCTGGACGTAAGGGCTACCCGGGTATTGAGCGATCAGAAGATCAGCAAGCAAGCCCGCTCCAACTCCTGCAAAAAGCCTGACAGTGACACTACCGTACAGTCCGGTCTCCTCGTCTGATATGTCGCATATCAAGTCTAGGGGTGGTAAACGTCAGACCCCAATAACCGATAAGTCGTGCCGATATGAGGCGCATAATGAGCCGAGAAACTACGGGTAACGCTTACCAGTAAATCTCTAAACCGGCCCTGGCCAGGGACTTCCCTGTTATGGCCAATCGAGCACAGCGCAATATCAACCCCCAATACCGGGAGAGACGAACCCATCCTATCGCTCATTGCCTCCATGTGACTCGGGACTGTACCCAAAAACCACCGTTTTGCACGCCCTCTTGGACGTGGTAAGGTGGAAATCAAAGCACAGTGGGAATCACACAAGGCTCTATGGCGATCTTGGGTCTACAGACTAACCTATACCAGTGTCACCAGAGAACTGCCATCTGACATGAGGTATAATACCATCTGGGAGTTCTCGGCGAGTCCGTCCAGTGTACCCAGTCTCCACTGAGCACCCGTATACCTTCTCTGATGTCAAACACCAATGGATATGGGATCATCCATCACCCATCTATATGGGTCGAGAAGCTATACGCTAGTCTACTCTGGTATATCGATGCCCCGTCTCGATACACCCACGACTAGGGACCTTGAAGGATGTACTTATGGACTACCATGAGTGATTCATCTACATGAGTCATTAACCATTTATGATGCATTAATGACATGGATGAATCACACAAATGAGTCACTAATCTCATTTAATGCTTATGCCACCTAAACCCCCAAGTCACCATCCTTCTAGAAGCTTCTCGAGAAATTACGAGAACGCCCCTCCTATCCGTGAAAACACGGAAAAACTTTAGACTGTATAAATCCAATAACCCGATACTAGAATCTGGCTCAAACCAAAACCGTCTAGTAAAAACTGTCCGAATGTCGTACGTGCGTAAACACACGTATGCGTCCGAACCCTTGTCGTAAAACCATACGACCTCTATATCGTTTCGCCTGGAGCAGGGAAACTTTCTTTGTGGGACTCTAAAGACTCGACTACTACGCTGGCAGTGGGTTTAACCACAGACCGCAAGCGGCACTAGCTGTACGTAACGGTCCCCAGGTAGTTGTCGATAAGAAGGCCGATGAGGAAACCCATCCGAACTCCTACTGAGCCTGATGTGACAATCTCCGTACAGTCCGGTCTGTTCGTCTAAGACTATCGCATATCGGGCCTAGGGGGCGGCAAGCGTCAGTCCCTTAATAGCGGTATAATTCGTGTCGGAGCGTAGCCCATTACACCCTGAGAAACAACTGGAACCTACCAGTAAATCTCGCTTGCCCTGGCCAGGGACTTTGCGTAATGGCTCTCTGACACAGCGCGATATCAACTCCCAATACCGGGAGAGACGAATCCTGTCTAACCACCACTGCCTCCAAGTGCTCGGGACTGCACCCAACTGCTACCTATTTGCACGACTCCTTTGAGCCGTGGTAGGGTAGCAATCTAAGAACAGTGGGACACACTCGAGGCGAAGTAGCAGTGTCAAGTCTGCGGATATGCTGTACTCATGTCACCTGGGAACTGTTAACTGACGACTGGTATAAAACCAACCAACAGTTCCCTGCGAGTCCTGTCCAGTGTACCCGTAACCCAACGAGCACCTGTATACTATCTCCAGTATGACGTACCGATGGCTGTGGGACAGACCATCTCCCCAACTGGGATGAGAAGCGTACACACTAGTCTACTCTGGAGTATTGATGCCCTGTCTCGATAATCCTACGACTAGGGACCTGAAAAAGGATGTGCTTGTAGACTACCCAGCCCCCACTAGTGTGACTGCCATCACAACGCTGGTAGTCAAGCAAGATCCTAAGAGCTCTATCAATACGTATGCTCACATATTAAGATAGACAAAACCAAGTAGCATACTACCATATTTAGCAAGACTGTTATATAACTGTGAATATCCCAAGCTTCCATTAAGTAATATACAAGCTAGTATGATACAATAATGGCCCCTAGGGCATATACACTAACAATTTCCCACTTGCACTAGGGCCATGTACTGGCATATCGAAGACCGATGATCTCGAGTAGCCTCTCGAACTGAATCTGAGGTAGGGCCTTTGTGAATGGATCAGAAATGTTCTCTTCAGTAGCAACTCTCCGGACCTCGATCTCCCGGCGATCTATGATCTCCCTGATCAGGTGATGCTGCCTTAAGATGTGTCTAGACTTCTGATGGGACCTTGGTTCCTTCGCTAAAGCTATAGCTCCGTTGTTGTCGCAATACAGAGGTATTGGATCAACAATGGTAGGAACCACCTGAAGTTCTGTTAGGAACTTCTTCATCCAGACCGCTTCTTTTGCGGCATCGCAAGCAGCAATATACTCCGCTTCCATCGTCGAGTCAGCAACGGTGTCCTGCTTGGAACTCTTCCAGCACACCGCCCCTCCATTGAGGGTAAAGACATAACCTGACATGGACTTGGAATCGTCCTTATCACTCTGGAAGCCGGAATCAGCAAAGGCCTCCATCTTGAGGTCTTTTCCGCCGTAAACCAAGAACATCTCCTTAGTCCTTCTCAGGTACTTGAGAATGTTCTTTACTGCTATCCAGTGCTTCTCCCCTGGGTCTGAATGATACCGGCTTACCACGCTCAGTGCGTAAGCTATATCTGGTCTGGTGCACAACATCGCATACATTATAGAGCCTACCGCAGAAGCGTAGGGTATAATAGACATGCGTTCCCTTTCCAAATCAGTTTTGGGAGACATCTCTTTGGATAGGGTGATTCCATGACAAGCCGGTAGATTACCGCGCTTAGAATCTTCCATACTGAATCTTTTCAGTATAGTGTTGATATACCTGGACTGCGAAAGTCCCAACATCCTCTTGGATCTATCACGATAGATCCGGATCCCCAGAATGTAAGAGGCATCACCCAGGTCTTTCATGGAGAACCTGTGTGACAAGAATCCTTTGACAGATTGTAGCATAGGAATGTCATTTCCTATCAATAGAATGTCATTCACGTACAAGACGAGGAATACGACAGTTCGTGCTATAACTTTACTATATATACATGGTTCATCTGGATTTTTGATAAAGTCATATTCTTTGACCGTTTCATCAAAACAGATGTTCCAACTCCGCGATGCCTGCTTTAGTCCATAAATGGACTTAAGCAACTTGCATACTTTCCCGCTGCTCCCACTCTGATTGAAACCTTCTGGCTGATCCATATAGACGCACTCTTCTAAATTACCATTCAAAAAAGCCGTCTTTACGTCCATCTGCCAGATTTCATAATCATGGAAGGCAGCAATAGCAAGAAGGACCCGAATGGATTTGAGCATAGCCACTGGAGAAAAAGTTTCGTCATAGTCCAAACCAGGTCTTTGACGAAAACCCTTTGCAACAAGTCTAGCCTTATAAGTTTCCACCTGTCCATCTACACCAATCTTTTTCTTGAAGATCCATTTGCATCCTATGGGTTTTACCCTATCTGGAGCAAAGTCCAAAGTCTATACTTTGTTGGTGTACATTGACTCCATCTCGGTCCGCATTGCATCTAGCCATCATACCGAGTCGCCGCTCTGGATGGCCTGCTGGAAGCTAGTAGGTTCATCATCATCAATGATGCAATCCTCTCCATCCCCATCTATGAGAAAACCGTAGTATCTCTCAGGCGGATGAGACGGCCTACTACTCCTGCGGAGGGGTGCGGGAATGTCCTGTTCTTCTTGAACTACTGGTTCTACCAAACTTTCAGTAGTAGTTTGTGGTTCTGGAATTTCTTCCAGTTCTATTTCGCTCCCACTTATTTCCCTTTCTAAAAACTGATGTTCTAGAAAATGGGCATTACGAGAAACAAAAACCTTTTGTTCCTCTGCGTAATAGAAATAATATCCCTTTGAGTTCTTTGGATATCCCACAAACTTACACTGTACTGATCGTGCCTCGAGCTTGTCCGCATGCTGCTTTTTAACAAAAGCCGGACATCCCCATATCTTCAGATGCTGAAGATGGGGTTTCTTCCCACTCCACATCTGATATGGCATGGTAGGCACAGTCTTAGTAGGAGCCCTGTTCAGAAGATATGCCGCTAATTCTAGCGCATAATCCCAGAAAGATCGCGATAACTCAGCATTACTCATCATGGAACGTACCATATCCAATAGGGTTCGATTCCGTCTCTCCGATACACCGTTATGCTGTGGAGTGTATGGAGGAGTAAGCTGAGAGAGAATTCCTTTCTCTTTTAGGTAACCTAGGAACTTGGCACTTAAGTATTCACCACCTCGATCAGATCTTAGTGTCTTGATACTTTTGCCAGTTTGGTTTTCTACTTCATTCTTATACTCCTGGAATTTCTCAAAAGCCTCGGATTTATGTTTCATCAGATAAATGAATCCGTACCTTGAGTAATCATCCGTAAAAGTAATGAAATAGGAAAAACCACCTCTTACATGTGTAGACATTGGACCACATACATCGCTGTGTATGAGTCCTAAGAGCTCGCTCGCTCTTACTCCATGTCCAGTGAATGGAGTCTTTGTCATCTTTCCTTTGAGACATGATTCACAAGTGGCATAAGTTTGATATTTGAACGAGTCCAAATATCATTCTCTATGTAACTTAGTTAACCTTGTCTCATTGATGTGACCTAGTCTACAATGCCATAAGAAAGCTTTATTTTTATCTGGAGACTTTTTTTTTAAGTGTTCTGGACATTGAAAATCTGGAGTTGGTTTAAGACATATATACCGTTATCCAGTGTACCGGACCCAATCAAACTATGATTAAGGTGGATGTTAACAACATTGCTTACAAACATGAAATCATAACCTTTATTTAATAACAAGGAAACTGATATGATATTACACGTTAAACTAGGCACACAAAAACAGTTATGTAAAACCAAAATATGTCCACTCGTCAATCCCAGGTGATAATCCCCGACGGACACAGCTCCTACGCTAGCTTCGTTAGCAACCTTTAGGGTCATATCACCATCCTTCAGCACTCTACGGTTTCTCAGTGCCTGCAATGAATTGCATATATGAGATCCTGATCCGGTATCCAATACCCAAGAAGTAGAGTTGATTGACAGACAATTCTCAATTACAAACACACCTGAAGTCGAAGCCACAGCTTGCTTCGGTTCCTGGTTCTTGGTGTTCCACGCCTTGCAATCTTTCTTCCAGTGCCCTTTCCTGTGACAATGGAAGCACTCATCCTGGGCCACTACTGGCACCGCAATCTTTTTCGTTCCCTTCGCTCCCACCTTACTTACACCTCCTCTAGGTTTGGTGGCGGCCTTCTTCTTCCTTCCTTTTGCCCTAGCCTTGGACCCGGAAGAAGAAGCTCTGCTAACAAACATAGCGGGTGTTTCCCTTGCCTTCTGCAAGGTGCCCTCTGCACTCCTCAACATGTTAAGGAGTTCTGGAAGTTCAACTTCTTTTCTTTGAATGTTGAAATCTTTGAATGTTGAAATTCAGAATAAACTGGGCGTAGGTGGAAGGAAGGGACTGGAGAATCAGGTCTGTATAGAGCTCATTATCCAAAGTCGTCCCAAGGTCTGCGAGCTCTTCAATATAGCCTATCATCTTTTGGACATGTTCTCCTACTGATGATCCGATGGCCAACCTCGCTCGAAACAAGTTCTTTGGGGTCTCGTATCTTGCTATACGAGATTGCTCTCCATAAAGTTCCTTTGTATGGAGAAATATGGCATCTAGATCCATATCCTCATGCCTCCTCTGATGTTCATTGTTCATCGAGGCAAGCACGATGCACTTGGCCTTCGCGCAATCTAAATCCCAGGTTTTGCGGATTTCCATATCCGCATTACTGGATTTGGGACCTGGGACTGCAGGTGCCTTAGTGGTGAGGACATACCCCAATCTGTCATAGGTCAAAGCCATTTTGACATTCCGCAGCCAATCTTTATAGTTTGGTCCCGTCAGTATATTTTTTTCTAAAAGTAACTTAAGTCCAGTCATTTTCAGTGTCGCTGCATATAGGAGAGAGAGAAGAAAACTTTAGCATGATGCTCTTGCAAGTTTAGAGTGGTTTTTAGTTTATCTAAACTGGATGGCTCTGTAAGTCCATGCTACCCTTCCCCGGTACTTACGGGGTTGCGAAAGTGATAACAAACGATTTTCAAGAGGGTGGTAACATGGACTCAAAAACGGATCTTTGTTAAACAACTAACTAACAACCTAACTAGAGTTTTACCTACTCGGTTAGGGGGCTATACCTTTCTTGAACTCTTTCATCTTCCACTCTTTCCGGTGTACGGATCGGCCTCACCTCGTCGTCTCCTTGCGCCGAAGATGGATCCACCTAAAAGCTTCTACCTTTGGCTTCTTCTTCGAACTTTGAAGAAACTAGAACACTTGGCTTGCTAGGCCTTGTGAACTAGAATGAGTAGAGGATTATTTTGGTGTCTTTTTATCTCTAAGGCAATGAGTCTTAACACATGAGAATGGTTTGCCTTGAGCTAGAGAGAGCAAGAGGAAGAGGGAGAGCTTGAGCAAGTGATGGCAAGAGAGAGAAATGAAAAATGAGAGAATGAGTAACTCTTTTGCCATACAACCTCTCATAATCCAAAGCCATCAAAACAAAAATAGTAATCAAGTATTGTGTGATGGTTTAAGTCAAAATGGCTATATCATTTCATGCACTCATTTTGCATAAACAAACAAGCAAGCAAAAGTCTTTACTATGAAATGATAGCCATTGTCGTGATGATGGTCAACTAGTCCAACCTAGTCAACCGGTCAACAAAGTCAACAAGTCAACAAAGTCAACCCCTCAACAACCATGTCACTATAATACTTAATTAATATTATTGTTAATCATATATCTTATTCTCATTAGGGTTTAGTCAAAAGTCAATAGTCAACAGTCAACAACTCCAATGAGAATCCTCTGCCTCTGTCTCTCTGTCAACTGTGCATACACACCCGCATCCGTGTTCCGAGGAACACGAATACAAACGAGATAAAACCAATCCCAAAACGTACACTAGGATCTGGCTTAAACCAAAGCCTGCTAGTGTTAACTGTCCGGACACCAAACGTGCACAAGTGCATGGATGTGACCGAACCCTGTCGCAAAACCATGCGACCTGTCGCAAAACCATGCGACCTCTACTCTTTTGCCTAAAGGCGAATAGCTTTCTGTGTGAGACTCTAAAGACTCGACACTACGCTGGCAGTGGGTTTAACCCCAGGTAGATGCCGACAAGAAGACTGATGAGGTGAAACCCATCTGAACTCCTACTGAGCCTGAATGTGACAATCTCTATACAGTCCGGTCTGTTCGTCTGATACATCGCATGGAGGGCCTAGGGGGAGGTGAACGTCAGTTCTCTAATAGCGGTACAAGTCGTGTCGGAGTGAAGCCCAGAACACCCTGAGATTACACTGGAAACCTACCAGTATATCTCGCTTACCCTGGCCAGGGACTACTCGTGTAATGGCTCTCCTAGACACAATGCGATGTCAACCCCCAATACCGGGAGAGACGAATCCTGTCTAACCGTCACTGCCTCCAAGTGCTTCGGGACTGCACCCAAAAACTACCTGTTTGCACGACTCCTTTGAGCTGTGGTAGGGTAGTAATCAAAGTACAGTGGGAACACACTCGAGGCGAAGTGACAGTGTCAAGTCAGTGGACTAAGCTGTACTCATGTCACCTGGGAACTGATAACTGACGATAGGTATAGTACCAACCAACAGTTCCCGACGAGTCATGTCCAGTGTACTCGTAACCTAACGAGCACCCGCATATTATCTCAAGTACGACGTACTGACGGCTGTGGGACAGACCGTCTCCTACACTGGGATGAGAAGCGCATACGCTAGTCTACTCCGGAGTATCAATTCCCTGTCTCGATAGTCCTGTGACTAGGGACCTGCATAAGGATGTGCTTATAGATTACCCAGCCCCCACGAGTGTGACTGCCATCACAACGCTGGTAATCAAGCAAAGATCCTAAGGGCTCCACTAATGTGTATAGGTGATATACTAAAATAAACACATGTCCACATTGAAGTAGAAACAAACCAAGTAGCATACTACTATATTGAGCAAGATTGTCTATACAAGGTGAATATCCCAAGCTTCCATTAAGTAATATACAAACTAGTATGATACAGTAATGGCCTCTAGGGCATATACACTAACAATCTCCCACTTGCACTAAGGCCATGTACTGGCGTATCGAAGACCTATCATCTCGATCAGCCGCTCGAACTGAGTCTGGGGTAAGGCCTTCGTGAGTGGATCAGCAGTGTTATCTTCTGTATTTACTCTCTTCACCTTGATCTCCCGGCGATCAACGATCTCCCTGATCAGGTGGTACTGCCTCAAAATGTGCCTGGACTTCTGATGGGACCTGGGTTCCTTCGCTAAAGCTATAGCGCCGTTGTTGTCACAATACAGCGGTATTGGATCAACACTGGTAGGAACCACCTGAAGCTCCGTGAGGAACTTCTTCATCCAGACAGCTTCCTTTGCGGCATCGCAAGCAGCTATGTACTCCGCTTCCATAGTTGAGTCAGCAACGGTTTCCTGCTTGGAACTCTTCCAGCAAGCCGCCCCTCCATTGAGGGTAAAGACATAACCCGACATGGACTTGGAGTCATCCTTGTCACTCTGGAAGCTGGAGTCAGCAAAGGCCTCGATCTGGAGGTCTTTTCCGCCATACACCAAGAACATCTCCTTAGTCCTTCTCAGGTACTTGAGAATATTCTTTACTGCTATCCAGTGTTTCTCCCCTGGGTCCGACTGATACCGGCTTACAACGCTTAATGCGTATGCTACATCTGGTCTGGTACACAACATCGCATACATAATAGAGCCTACCGCAGATGCGTAGGGTATTGATGACATGCGAGCCCTTTTCCAAATCAGTCTTGGGAGACATCTCTTTGGAGAGGGTGATTCCGTGACAAGCCGGTAGATTACCGCGCTTGGAATCTTCCATACTGAATCGTTTCAGTATGGTGTCAATGTACCTGGACTGTGAAAGTCCCAACATCCTTTTAGATCTATCACGATAGATCTGGATCCCCAGAATGTAGTTGGCATCGCCCAGGTCCTTCATGGAGAACCTCTGTGACAAGAATCCTTTGACTGACTGTAACATAGGAATATCATTTCCTATTAGGAGAATGTCATCCACGTACAAGACGAGCAATACTACAGTTCTCCCTACAATCTTACTGTAAATGCATGGTTCATCTGGGTTTTTGATAAAGTCGAATTCTTTGACAGTATCATCAAAGCAGATGTTCCAACTCCGCGATGCCTGCTTCAGTCCATAGATGGACTTGAGCAACTTGCACACTTTACCGCCGCTCCCACTCTAAATGAATCCCTCTGGCTGGTCCATATAAACACACTCCTCTAAATTTCCATTTAGAAAAGCGGTCTTTACGTCCATCTGCCAAATCTCATAATCGTGGAAGGCAGCAATGGCAAGAAGGATCCGAATGGATTTCAGCATAGCTACTGGAGAAAAGGTCTCGTCATAGTCCAAACCAGGTCTTTGGCGAAAACCCTTTGCAACCAGTCTAGCTTTATAGGTCTCAACCTGTCCATCTACACCAATCTTCCTTTTGAAGATCCACTTGCATCCTACGGGTTTTACCCCATCTGGAGCAACGTCCAACGTCTATACTTTGTTGGTGTACATGGACTCCATTTCGGTCCGCATTGCATCCAGCCATTTTACCGAGTCACCACTCTGAATGGCTTGCTGGAAGCTAGTAGGCTCATCATAATCAATGACGCAATCCTCTCTATCCCCGTCTATGAGAAAACCGTAGTATCTCTCGAGCGGATGAGACTGCCTACTACTCCTGCGGAGTGGCGCAGGAATGTCCGGTTCCCCTGAAACTTCTGGTTCTTCCAAGCTTTCAGTAATAGCTTGTGGTTCTGGAATTTCTTCCAGTTCTATTGCGCTCCTACTTATCTGATTTTCCAAAAATTCAGTTTCCAAGAAGTGGGCATGCGGAGAAACAAAAACTTTTTGTTCTTCTGCGGAATAGAAAAGATACCCCTTGGAGTTATCCCACAAACTTACACAGTACTGAGCGTGCCTCGAGCTTGTTCGCATGCTGCTTTTTTACAAAAACTGGACATCCCCATGTCTTTAGATACTTAAGACAGGGTTTCTTCCCACTCCACATCTGATATGGGGTGGTAGGCACAGTCTTGGTTGGAGCCTTGTTCAAGAGATATGCAGCTGTTTCTAGTGCATAACCCCAGAAAGATTGCGGTAACTCAGCCTTACTTATCATGGAACGAACCATATTCAATAGGGTTCGATTCTGTCTTTCAGATACACCGTTGTGTTGTGGTGTGTATGGAGGAGTACGTTGAGAGAGAATTCCATTCTCTTTTAAGTAGTCCAGAAACTCGTCACTCAAGTATTCACCACCTCGATCAGATCTTAGTGTCTTTATACTTTTGCCTGTTTGTTTTTCAACTTCATTCTTGTATTCCCGAAATTTCTCAAAGGCCTCGGATTTGTGCTTCATTAAGAAGACATGTCCATACCTAGAGAAATCATCTGTGAAAGTAATGAAGTATGAATAACCACTTCGCGCATGTGTAGACATTGGACCACACACATCACTGTGTATGAGTACCAAGAGCTCGCTCGCTCTTACTCCGTGTCCAGTGAACGGAGTCTTTGTCATCTTTCCCATGAGACAAGATTCACAAGTGGCATAAGATTGATACTCGAACGGATTCAAGTATCCCTCTTTATGTAACTTAGTTAATCGTGTCTCATTAATGTGACCCAGTCTACAATGCCATAAGAAAGCCTGATTTGTTTCCGGGGACTTTCTTTTAAGTGTGTTCTGGACACTGAAAATCTGAGCTTGATTCAATACGTATATCCCGTTATTTAATGTACCTGACCCAATCAGAACTTGATTTAGGTGGATGTGTACTACATCGCTTACAAAAGTAAAACCATATCCTTCCTTAGAAAGTAAGGATACAGATATGATATTACAAGTCGCACCTGGTACATACAAACAGTTACGCAAAATTAATATCTGCCCAGTTGTCAGTCCAAGATGATATTCCCCTACGGATTCAGCATCCGTGCTCATTCCGTTAGCAACCCTGAGAGTCATATCACCTTTCCTGATAACCCTACGGTTTCTCAGAGCCTGTAATGAATTACAGACGTGAGATCCTGATCCGGTATCCAATACCCAGGAAGTAGGGTTAACTGACATACAGTTCTCTACTACAAACACACCCGAAGCCGAAGCCACACCATGCTTTGAATTCTGGCTACTGGCTTTGCTGGCCCTGCAATCCTTCTGCCAATGTTCATTCCCGTTACAATAGGAACGTCCCTCTTTAACTACATCCAGTCCCGAAACCTGTGCCCTTCCTTTTCCTTCTTCTTCCCTGGTTTCCTTCAGGGTATAAGCAGAGGGCAGGGACTGTAGAATCAAGTCAGTACTTGACCTATTCTCCAACATGGTCTCCAGGTTCGTGAGCTCAAAATAGCTGGTCTCTGTAAGGACGTTGCCCCCTACAGATGACCTGACAGCCAACCTCGCTTGAAGCAATTCGTTCGAGATCTCATATCTTGCGATACGAGATTGCTCTCCATATAAATCTTTGTTATGGAGGAAGATAGAAACTGAGTCCATCTTCTCGTGCTGCCTCTGGTTTGCACCATTAACTGAGGCTAACACGAGGCACTTGGCTTTCGCACAGTCTTTTTCCGATGTCATACGGATGTCCATGACAGGGGAAACTGGTCCTGAGACGGCAAGGGTTTGATTAGTTAAGAGGTGTCCCAGCTTGTCATGGGTAATGGACATCTGGACAGACCTTTGCCAATCATAACAGTCAGGTTCAATCATTTTATTATCTAGATGTAACCAATGTGCGGTCATTGGGTCGCTGCAATTAAGAGAGAGAGAAGAAAACACTCAGCATGATGCTCTTGCAAGTTTAGATTGGTTTTTAATTTATCTAAACAGGATATCTCCCACTGTTTCTCGAATCCCTCCTCAAACCAAAAAGGAAGAATTGGTCAGGATCAATCTCACCGTACAATACTTGCTTCAGCCAGGCTAGTGTCGGTACTTCGAGAGAGGTTTTCCAATGCTTTTGTGAAGTTCCTTAATTAAATAACCTCTTTTCCCTGGGGGCGTAGCCCTGCTAACACCTTTCTAGACACCTACTTGGTTTATAGCATTGATCGTTAAGTGAGAAAGTTCCCGAGGAGTAGCATATACTCATAGTAGGATCGGGATCCAAATATCATCGCGTGACAAAACTGAAGGAATCCTACCAGAATCATCACACTCCAAATGGTATGCAGCGCTAGCAAGTTTCAGTCCTTTTGAATCTCCCGATGTGAATTTTTGCCCCATGCTCTTATGAGCTTGACGAAGGTCAACAAATCATAAGTCACATGTCAAGTTCTACCCATCATTGTCCAGGTTAATTTGAACCCATCCGTATATACCCTTGATGAAGGTCAACAAGGTAATACGACTGTCCCAAACCAACGCATCTATCTATGCTACATATGAACACCCAACAGCTACCAATCACTATGCCTTGACGAAGGCCAACAAACATAGCTTGAATACTATTGAATATTCATACGAAATGACGGAGGGCTACGAATGGTTTTGGCGAAACCGTGAACGTAGTGAACTTGATATAATCGATGGAACGAGATAGCTTTTAAAAGGAGTGGCTTAAGCTCCGCGTTTAAAAGTTATTTTGAAAAGAAACTGAGTAGTTTTGAAAGTGTTCCAACGACTTTTACTTGGTTTATTTTTCTTGCATTAGTTCTTTTAATGCGTCCCATCATTTAATCCTACCATTGCAGAAAACAACCAAAATATGACGTACGCTTATGCCATTCGCATTCGCCACGGGGCCCCGTCATTACCCGTTAGGTTACTTAACTAACGACAGAGCGGGGCTGGGCTAGCGCGGCTGCAAAACAAAAGCAACGCCTAAATAATATCATATATAGATATATTGCAATGATAGCCATTTCAGATCACAGATGAACACATTGGATATACTAGGAATCCGCAATTCGTACGAGCCTGTAACGAAAAGCGGATTACACGATCGCGGTGAATAGCCAATACCCCACCCAAGACCCCTACGGGTGCGGCAAACTACCCGCCAAATATCCGAAGTGGAGCAACCTCCCTCAATGACGTGAGTAGGCCACTCGGCACTTCGAGATACCCGATAGTTTGTGCACCCCGCCTTGGGTCTATCCTAGGAGCAAAAACAGTAAAAAGAAATTATACAATGACGGCTACAACCCCGACCCGGTTGTGCGGCCAAAAATAATATTACATTAATTTACATATTACATGAATTGAAAGAAAAGAAAACTCTCATCTCACAACCCCCGGCTATTCACCCGCGACAATCCAACGAATTCATATACACATACAATTAACATTACAAATCACAGATATGTATAACCCCCACTAATCGACGTATAGCGATTAGCGGACGTTCAATACATATAACACATCACAGATATATACCCGTTAGCTTAAGTCTTTAGAAGTTCGATCAAAATACGGATTTTTAGGCCCCAAACACAAATTTTTCTTTCTGGAAAATCTGGGCAGAAAAAACATATTTTAAAAATCCCAAAACAAACCCAGTAAAACACTGCAGGAAACCGTTTCCAAGACCGAGTCAACTCGGCCGCGGAACCGCGGCGGGAGCATGCTCCCGCCGCGTTTCCGCGGCGCTTTGACCGATTCAATGGACGAAATTTCTTGTGTGTTTTAATAAAAGCCTGAGCCAATTTTTCATGTATGATTTATTATTTTTTGGACAGAAAAAAAATTCGGCAGAAACTTAATTTTCCGGGTTCGTTTCGTGACTTTTTCTCCGATCGAACTTCTACTTACTTTGCTAACATGTTAGATAGTGTTTAACTAGGCTTTGATACCACTGTAAATCCATGCTACCCTTCCCCGGTACTTACGGGGTTGCGGAAGTGATAACAAACGATTTTCAAGAGGGTGGTAACATGGACTCAAAAACGGATCTTTGTTAAACAACTAACTAACAACCTAACTAGAGTTTTACCTACTTGGTTAAGGGGCTATACCTTTCTTGAACTCCTTCATCTTCCACTCTTTCCGGTGTACGGATCGGCCTCACCTCGTCGTCTCCTTGCGCCGAAGATGGATCCACCTGAAAGCTTCTACCTTTGGCTTCTTCTTCGAACTTTGAAGAAACTAGAACACTTGGCTTGCTAGGCCTTATGAACTAGAATGAGTAGAGGATTATTTTGGTGTCTTTTTATCTCTAAGGTAATGAGTCTCAACACATGAGAATGGTTTGCCTTGAGCTAGAGAGAGCAAGAGGAAGAGGGAGAGCTTGAGCAAGTGATGGCAAGAGAGAGAAATGAAAAATGAGAGAATGAGTAACTCTTTTGCCATACAACCTCTCATAATCCAAAGCCATTATAACAAAAATAGTAATCAAGTATTGTGTGATGGTTTAAGTCAAAATGGCTATATCATTTCATGCACTCATTTTGCATAAACAAACAAGCAAGCAAAAGTCTTTGCTATGAAATGATAGCCATTGTCATGATGATGGTCAACTAGTCCAACCTAGTCAACCGGTCAACAAAGTCAACAAGTCAACAAAGTCAACCCCTCAACAACCATGTCACTATAATACTTAATTAATATTATTGTTAATCATATATCTTATTCTCATTAGGGTTTAGTCAAAAGTCAATAGTCAACAGTCAACAACCCCAATGAGAATCTTCTGCCTCTGTCTCTCTGTCAACTGTGCATACACACCCGCATCCGTGTTCCGAGGAACACGAATTCAAACGAGATAAAACCAATCCCAAAACGTACACTAGGATCTGGCTTAAACCAAAGCCCGCTAGTGTTAACTGTCCGGACACCAAACGTGCACAAGTGCACGGATGTGACCGAATCCTGTCGTAAAACCATGCGACCTGTCGCAAAACCATGCGACCTCTACTCTTTTGCCTAAAGTCGAATAGCTTTCTGTGGGACTCTAAAGACTCGACACTACGCTGGCAGTGGGTTTAACCACAGACCGCAAGCGGCACTAGCTGTGCATAACGGTCCCCAGGTAGATGCCGACAAGAAGACTGACGAGGTGAAACCCATCTGAACTCTTACTGAGCCTGAATGTGACAATCTCCATACAGTCCGGTCTGTTCGTCTGATACATCGCATGGCGGGCCTAGGGGACGGTGAACGTCAGTCCCCTAATAGCGGTACAAGTCGTGTAGGAGTGAAGCCCAGAACACCTTGAGATAACACTGGAAACCTACCAGTATATCTCGCTTGCCCTGGCCAGGGACTACTCGTGTAATGGCTCTCCTAGACACAGCGCGATGTCAACCCCTAATACCGGGAGAGACGAATCCTGTCTAACCGTCACTGCCTCCAAGTGCTTCGGGATTGCACCCAAAAACTACCTGTTTGCACGACTCCTTTGAGCCGTGGTAGGGTAGTAATCAAAGTTCAGCGGGAACACACTCGAGGCGAAGTGACAGTGTCAAGTCAGCGGACTAAGCTGTACTCATGTCACCTGGGAACTGATAACTGACGATAGGTATAGTACCAACCAACAGTTCCCGACGAGTCCTGTCCAGTGTACTCATAACCTAACGAGCACCCGCATACTATCTCAAGTACGACGTACTGACGGCTGTGGAACAGACCGTCTCCCACACTGGGATGAGAAGCGCATACGTTAGTCTACTCCGGAGTATCGATTCCCTGTCTCGATAGTCCTGCGACTAGGGACCTGCATAAGGATGTGCTTATAGATTACCCAGCCTCTACGAGTGTGACTGCCATCACAACGCTGGTAATCAAGCAAAGATCCTAAGGGCTCCACTAATGTGTATAGGTGATATACTAAAATAAACACATGTACACATTGAAGTAGAAACAAACCAAGTAGCATACTACTATATTGAGCAAGATTGTCTATACAAGGTGAATATCAAAAGCTTCCATTAAGTAGTATACAAACTAGTATGATACAGTAATGGCCTCTAGGGCATATACACTAACAGACTCCCACTGTTTCTCGAATCCCTCCTCAAACCAAAAAGGATGAACTAGCCAGGACTATTCTCACCGTACAATACTTGCTTAACCGTTCAGCCAGGATGGTGTCGGTACTTTGAGGGAGGTTTTCCAACGCTTTCGCGAAGTTCCTTAATTAAGTAACCTCTTTTCTCTGGGGGCGTAGCCCCGCTGACACCTTTCTCGGCACCTACTTGGTTTATAGCATTGATCGTTAAGTGACGAATCTCCTGATGAGTAGCATATACTCACAGTAGGATCGGGATCCAAATATCATCGTATGATAATACTGAAGGAATCCTACCAACATTCATCAAACTCCAAATGGTATGCATCTCTTTGCAAATGTCAGTTTCTTTAGAAATTCCCGATATAAATTTTTGCCCCATGCTCTTATGACCTTGGATTTGGTCAAAATGTCATAAGTCACATGTCAAGTTCTACCCATCATTATCTTGTTAATTTGAACCCATCCGTACATACCCCTGACTTTGGTCAAATGATAATACGACTGTCCCAAACTAACTCATCTATCTATGCAACAAATGAATACCCAGCAGCTACCAAACACTATGCCTTGACTTTGGCCAAAATACATAGCTTGAATACTACTGAATACCCAAATGAAATGACGGAGGGCTATGAATGGTTTTGGCGAAACCGTGAACGTAGTGAACTTGATATAACCGAAGGAACCTGATAGCTTTTTTAAAAGGAGTGGTTAAAGCTCCGCAATTAAAAAATATCTTCTGTTTTAAAAATAACCGAGTGGTTTCTTTTAAATTGTTCCAACGATTAAACTTTGGTTTATTTTCTTTGCATTAATAATAATGCGTCCCATCATTAACCTATCATTGCAGAAAACAACGAAAATACAACGTCCTCTTATGCCATCCGCATTCGCCTCTGGGTCCCGTCATCACCCGTTAGGTTACTTAACTAACGGCAGAGCAGTGGCTGGGCTAGCGCGGGTGTAAAACATAAATGACGTCTAAATAGCTATCATATATAGATATTGTACATTCGTCAGACGCAATAATAGGCATTCCAGATCACAGATGAACATTATTGGATATGCAAGCAATACGCGTTTCTTTTTGAGCCTGCAACGAAAGACGGATTACACAGTTATGATGAATAGCCATTACCCTACCCTACACCCCTACGGGTACGGCAAACTACCCGCCAAGTACCCGAAGTGAAGCGGTCTCCCTCAACAACGTGAGTAGGCCACTAAACACTTCAAAATATCCGGTAGTTTGTGCACCCCACCTTGGGTCTATTCTAGGAGCAAAAACAGTAAAATGAAATAATACAACGGTGGCTACAACCGCAACCTGGATGTGCCCCGCAAAATAATATTACAACATATTACAATTACATCGAATGAATGAATATAACAACCCATCTCAAACCCCGGCTAATCATTACAACAATCCAATACAGTTCATAACCACAAACAGTAAAATCCATTACAGAAATGTGCAACCCCCTGCCAACCGACATACTAGCAGTTAGGGGAGGTTTACGAACACATTATACAATCACAGATATAATCAAATTAGCAAACATCGTATAATTTCGATCGAGCAAACATATCAGATTCTACTCTAAAACTTCTCTGTGCACCTGAGACTTGAGCAGAAAATAAACATTCCAGAAAACACAAAAATATCACAGAAGAGCCACTGGAAAAACTTGGGCTGAATCGGCTCCAACTTGGCCGCGGATCCGCGGCCGATCGGTGGGATCGGCCGCGGTTCCGCGGCGTTTTGGCCGATTCATGAACCCAATTTTTTTCAGTGTTCTTATGTTTCTCTGTAGGTTATACTGCAGGTCCCTGAAAATTTTTAGACCTTATTTTAAAATCGACAGAAACTATGTGATATCGATGTTTTTTCCGGTTCGTTTCGCGTTCGAAATTGTAACGACTTTGGTAATGAGTTAATTATTGTTTAGCGAGGCTCTGATACCACTGTAAGTCGATGTACAACACCCCACGAGTTGCGGAGGTGGAAATATGAAAAACAATCTTGTTCTTTGAGTTAACATCGACTAACCGAAGAATCTTTGCTAAACTATAACTAACACAAGCATAGGAGTTCTTAACTACTATGAAAAGAGATTATACCTAGTGAACCTAGTCCTTCTTCTTTATGTTATCCACCTCCTCCTCGGCCTCCTCTACGTAATAGACGATCCACCCAAGAGCTTCTATTCCAAGCTTCACCTCTAAACTTGAGGTAACTAGGTTTCTTTAGTTGCTAATCAAAGGTACCTAGATGATATAGAGTGAGGTTATGGATTAATTAGTCTATCTAATTCTTGATTTCAACACATGAGAGGGGAGGATTAGGGTTTGAAGAGAGAGAGCTTGAGGAGGGAGAAGGTGAGCAAGAGAATCAGAATGAGATAATGATCTCTCATGAATATATGAAGCATAATGATTTATCAAAATAAATAAATAAAATGATTAATCATCATGCTTCATTTATTCATATGAGTGATTCATCTACATGAGCCATTACCATTTATGATGCATTAATGACATGGATGAATCACACAAATGAGTCACTAATTTCATTTAATGCTTATGCCACCTAAACCCCCAAGTCACCATCCTTCTAGAAACTTCTCGCGAAATTACGAGAACGCTCCTCCTATCCGTGAAAATACGGAAAAACTTTAGACTGTATAAATCCAATAACCCGATACTAGAATCTGGCTTAAACCAAAGCCGGCTAGTAAAAACTGTCTGAATGTCGTACGTGCGTAAACACACGTATGCGTCCGAACCCTTGTCGTAAAACCATACGACCTCTATATCGTTTCGCCTGGAGCAGGGAAACTCTCTTTGTGGGACTCTAAAGACTCGACTACTACGCTGGCAGTGGGTTTAACCACAGACTGCAAGCGGCACTAGCTGTACGTAACGATCCCCAGGTAGATGTCGATAAGAAGGCCGATGAAGAAACCCATCCGAACTCCTACTGAGCCTGATGTGACAATCTCCGTACAGTCCGGTCTGTTCGTCTAAGACTATCGCATATCGGGCCTAGGGGGCGGCAAGCCTCAGTCCCCTAATAGCGGTATAAGTCGTGTCGGAGCGTAGCCCATTACACCCTGAGAAACAATTGGAACCTACCAGTAAATCTCGATTGCCCTGGCCAGGGACTTTGCGTAATGGCTCTCTGACACAGCGCAATATCAACTCCCAATACCGGGAGAGACGAATCCTGTCTAACCGCCACTGCCTCCAAGTGCTCGGGACTGCACCCAACTGCTACCTATTTGCATGACTCCTTTGAGCCGTAGTAGGGTAGCAATCTAAGAACAGTGGGACACACTCGAGGCGAAGTAGCAGTGTCAAGTCTGCGGACTATGCTGTACTCATGTCACCTGGGAACTGTTAACTGACGACTGGTATAAAACCAACCAACAGTTCCCTGCGAGTCCTGTCCGGTGTACCCATAACCCAACGAGCACCTGTATACTATCTCCAGTACGACGTACCGATGGCTGTGGGACAGACCATCTCCCCAACTGGGATGAGAAGCGTACACACTAGTCTACTCCGGAGTATCGATGCCCTGTCTCGATAATCCTACGACTAGGGACCTGAAAAAGGATGTGCTTGTAGACTACCCAGCCCCCACTGGTGTGACTGCCATCACAACGCTGGTAGTCAAGCAAGATCCTAAGAGCTCTATCAATACGTATACTCACATATTAAGATAGACAAAACCAAGTAGCATACTACCATGTTTAGCAAGACTGTTATATAACTGTGAATATCTCAAGCTTCCATTAAGTAATATACAAGCTAGTATGATACAATAATGGCCCCTAGGGCATATACACTAACAGTCGAGGCATTGAAGATAAAGATGGCGACATCGATATCGGCACGCATGAAGCAAGATGAGTAGATCTATATCTACCGGGGAAGTCGAGTGGATGACGTATAGCACCCCCGCAACTTTTGATGGGAAACCGATTTATAGAATATGGTTAGGAAACCTAGATTAGGAAACTAGGGTTAGAATGAGATAGTTATGAAACCATATTAGAAACTAGAGGATAGTTAAATGTGATATGCTACTACTACTACCCTAGGATGACGTTTAGCGATATTACCGCTTATGGTTCTGTAGGACTAGCTAGTCGATGTAGATGCGTCATCCGAACCATATTTGTTTCTAAACCAAAGAATCGTATGTATCTTTTAAATGTATATCTTGAGGGATGTTACGGATATTCAAATGATATCTTTTCTTTAAAAACACCGTAACCCCTGTTTTCAAAACTACGATTCACTTCTTTAAAAATCTGATTGTATGGTTCGAGTGTGTTTGTTAGATTAGATACTTATACTTAGTGGAGATAGCATGGTTATGTAAACTCGACATGATATGAGACATAAATGCGATGAAAGAATACAAGACGAATTTGATGATATGATGATATGATGATATGATATGATGGTATACGGATGCGAGTCGATCGAAATGATTTATACCCTGTCGGTCCCCTGATATGAGATTATTGCAGATGCGACCTGGGACATAGGTATATAGGGTTATATATATATATATATATATATATATATATATATAGAATGTTGTGAATCATGGATGATAGGCCGTATGTGATATTAGGTCGTACCCTCATTTGTCGTATAGGATGATAGGATCCCTTTTAGTATAATGCCGCCGCATGATGATATTCCGTGTGTGATGAGTTTGACTTGATGATTGATCCTTACCCTTGACTAGAGGTTGCCGTACGATGGATTATACCGTACGCGATGTTATTGGGCTAGATGCTGATTGATAGATTCACTGACTCGGACATATGATAGTTACGTATACCTTATAGCTGTTAGCCGATGATTTACCTTGTGCTGCATTCATGATATTATTATTGCATCGCATATACCTGTGATAGTACACCTGCACCATTATCGATGATGCGTATGTTACACGTACACATATTTGCCGGCTCACACACTTCATCATCGATAATTGCCATGTCACTACACAGCAGGGTTGCTGCATCATGACATATACATTGATACACCCATACATGTGCACATACACATTGTATATTCATATTTGTGCACACATACATGGTACAACTATACTTGCGCATATACATATTGTACCTACATAGATAACCGGTTTTATTGTAAAATTGGGAACCGCATGCTATACTTTAAAAACTGGAATCATTTCAAAAGAGCGGTTTTCCCCTTAATATGTCATATCACTATTCCATATTGCATGATACACGGATATGCTCGCATTTCTTTTTACATGTTGCATACATCATGCTCTATTATTTCACGCATTGAGATATGCTGTTTTCATGAGATTTCTGGATTTGAGAACCGTGGATATTTCAAAAGAGATTATGTGTTGTTTTAAAAACCCGGTTTCTCTTGATATGATATTTTAGTGCGTCCACCATGTGTTTTCTCGGTTCTGAGAGTGGCATGTGAAACCCGATTCGAGGAGTGGTAGGCACCGATTGCGGGTACATGGTGGACCCGGTATGGTTCCCCGAGGCGAGAGATGTTTTTCGTGGAGTAGACGATGAGCCTGGCAGGGTGGCGAGTACCTACCGGTGATAGTATTTGGGTTCGGCGGATATCCGGAGGATACCGACCGGAGTCGAGAGATGATATGGGCTGATCCGGACTGACGGAGCCCGTGGGCCGATCCGGACTGCCGGAGCCCGATATATGGGGATTTACGTGCCGATGCTGGGCACGGTTTTCATGATGTTTTCGAGTGTCGATACTAGGCACTCAGGTTCCATGATTTGATGTGTCGGGAGGGACACCGTGGATATATATATCCTCATACTTTCATGCACACTATTTTATTATGTTTACATGCATGATATTGTTGCGTCAGTGGTTGACGCGTGGGCTAGATCCACATACATACATACATACATACACCGATTCTACTATCGAAGATTATGCACATACTTATAGATATTGATTTATGGGTGGACGAGACCCACATATCCGCATGCATTGATTATTACTGTTGGATGTTATCCACATGCATATAGGTACTGACTACTTTGTTGGCACATATACGACCCGGTCACCCTAGATATCATAATATTACCTTTTGATATAGTTGACCTAGGAGTCGTTGTTTATTCGATTTCTACTTGTAGATATATTTCTATTCACGAGTTGGCAACTCACCCCCGTTGTGCCACAGTTCTTGCTGGTTGACCGCTTGGATCAGTAGCGGCTTCGCTGGCACACAGTTTCCTTTGGGTGTTTTGCAGTGGTAGGTGGGATTTTTGTATCATTCCCACTCTTGTATCTATATGTTTCATATTGTATCTAGTTAACTCTATCAATCAAAAGTTGTAATTATATAAGTGATGAAACTTAGTGAGACCCGTAGTTGCGAGATTTGAGCGATGGGTTTTATATTCACTTTTGGGGTTATATTTGCTCATTTCTTTATCTTTTGTGATGAACTTCGCCGTTGGGCGTCGTATACTTATTTACACTGTATTGCGTGGTTGTGATCCGCCGTTTAGCGAAGAGCTAGCTCCCGCTTGGGGATGCCATTATTCTTGTTATGTATTGTGGTTTTGGATCAAAATATACAAAGGAGGTGCTGCCAAAATTTTCAAAAGACGAAATATGTTTTCAAGCTAGGAAATTTCGTTATACTTAAATTTTAAAACTTCACCTCCTTTATTTTTTTAAAAAAAAGGTTTAGATTTCTGGGTTTCAGATTACTTGAATTCCGTTACGCCTTTAGACGTTGCGTGATTCAAGTGCTGGTCACGAGCTAATATTTCGGGTCGTGACAAAGTTGGTATCAAAGCGCTAGGTTTAACCTTTATTCGAGTCTATGTTTGATTATGCGGAGTCTAGGGCGGTTATGTATTTCGGAACCTAGGCTTGACCTTACGGAACTTATACTTGAACGGGGGGAGGGGGGAAGGGGGTATTAGACCCGAACTTTCGTTTCATAGGCTGACCCTGATTGATGGAGTAGGTAGCTTGAGTAGAGTGACGTACCGTACGTATGTTCCGCGGCATACTTATGATACGATACTCCACTTAAGAAACCTTAGGATGTACATATTTTTGAGACCAGTGATTCTCTTCATATCCATGATTATACATCCCTAGGAGATCCTCGATTCTATTAGTTCCATGATCATACTTTCAATGATGCTGTTCCTTCTTATGATCATGTATCCATACTGGATTTGTCGTTTCCTCTCATACCTTTGATCTGCTCTCTTTGATACTCGATTGAGGTTCCTGTCACCATTGTTTGAGCGCAGTAGAGCTGCTGCTAGTGTTGTGGTCAGAGCGAGCTCGTCCGGTACGAGGGCTAACCATTTTGTTTTCCTGGTGACATGGGAACGTCTCGAGTTAGTATTGATGATTGTGACCTTTTATGGAGGCGAGTGCTCGGTTTTGCACCGGATGATCGGGCCATTGTTAGAGCTGCCAGTTGAGAGAGGACTGTTGATGTACATCATACCTCAGAGATTATGATGTCGCCTACCGTGCATACAGATGACCCAGCTGTTGCTGAGATTGATAGGATGTCGCTTCCAGAGCTTACGAGCTAAGACCGCCGGAGCTTCCAGGCAGAAATGCGACAGATGATAGCTAGTCTACCCCGATTTGAGAGACGAAGGTGATTCGTCCGATTTATGCGCCGACGCAGGCCCAGTTGAGTTGAAGATTTCCAGTGTGGAGAGAATCTTACTCAGACCTAGAGCAGACCGCTCCAGAGATGACCGCCAATGTATTGCCTTTCCTGGAGGATTGAGGCGCTGTTCAGCGTACAGACGAATGAGCCAGTCGTTGCTGCAAATGACGAGGTATCGTCCAGAGGTTGGAGCTACTGCAGCATAAGTATATACTTAGAGATATGATGGAAGGTCGCTAGCCACCCAAGGGTGAAGGACTAGGATATATGGTTCATTCGCTTGCGAGGTCATCAGATAGATTGATTCCAGCTAGAGACGACTTCACGCAGATTCGTTGAGAGTCGATAGAGACGATCGAATGTCAGGAAACCATATTCCAAGTTTAAAGTATTCGGAAAGACGTGCAAGCAATTCTATGGACCCTCTAGAAGAATGAAACCCTAACTTGACATAATGACCGTGTGAAAGCCTTTGAACCTTAGGGTTTGCGGTAGTTCCACGGCGCCATTAGTGAGGCTTGGGTTTGCCCTTCTACGGCTGGATCACTGATGCTGTGGCATGTACTCGATACTATTAAACTGTGCCCAAGATGTTGATCTCTTGAGGGATTATGAGGTTTTGACATATCGATCGGATGGTTTGACATCATTCAGATATCATGTGATGGGATACATTGCTTGGGAGACTCCAGATACGAGCATAGCCTTTGGAGCGCAGTCCTTGCAGCCACGAGAAGACGAGTCCGAATCAGTCGATGTTGGAGCCGAGTGATGTGAAGAGTTCGCACGAGAATTCGACGAGGTGACGTTCCACTCCGCTGACATCAGAGATGCGATACACATGCAGAGGCGTAGTATATGGATATACCTTCCAGAAGGAGTCGCGAGGAGTATGCAGCCATTCCAGAACAAGAAACAGATATAGAAAAGACAATAACATCCGGGCAATTCGGCAGAAATGAGATTTGAGAGAGACCTCGACATGACCTTTCTGGAATACTATACGAGAAGACCTGGACCCAGGAGTGGTCATATTGCGCACAGCCAGCAGGCCAGAGTTCGGCATCGTCGACGAGATAGTTGACCAGGTTCGAATAGAGGACCTCACCCAGATGCATTGTGAGTTGATCGAGGATGGACGAGTATTGAGTATTCCTCCGATGGTTGGGACGAGTTCCCGAGGGACATGTTCGGCCAGATATCTTCTATAGAGTGATGAAGCTACAGAGTACACAATTTCGAGTCCGTGCGAGAGACTTCGGATTGACCGTGGCCGAGAACAGTTGCAGTGCGCAGATAGCGTGGCGTGACGTCATAGTGAGAGATGATAAAGACGAGTGGAACCAGAAGTTCGTGCGAGACGCTGACGAGCTGTTATTACTCCCCGTCAAGATCAGAGACCTGATATGCTTATAGAGGCGTTGGGATATGGCCAGTTTCCGAGAAAATGTGTTCGGAACACGCAGATGTCCAGGAAACGAGGAAAGATTAGGTAAGAGTACCAGCCTCCGTACAGTTCGGCATAGGCGAGATCGGAAGAGACCTTGAGTAGGATTCCTTCCGGGACACTGCTGCAATGATATTTGCACCCAAGATCAGAGGTGTCACGTGTATTCAGAGAGCCAGAGGCCGACGCCAGTGACGTGCTGCTTTACGAGTGGCCGTGATGATTGACCGAGAGATGACCAGAGAAGTGCCAGAACAGAATCGTCCCCGTTAGCACACCTGACAGGGCCGATGAGCCGATAGATTGCGAGATTGGTAATCCGCAGAGAAGATAAGGACCCAGAGACCGAGGATGACAGACCGTGAGCTGGAGGCAAGCGGATGTTCTTGTTCTGCCAGTTTCTAGGCGCACCGATTTATTTCTCGACATTGTAGGAGGTGTACTTCGATATCCTTTGTTGCGATTTGCGTTTGTGATCTGAGTATTACGCTTATATCGCTTGGATTGGAGTTTTGATGACGAGTTTCCTGATATTGATTTCGTGCACCATGGCTGCACCTACTGGGTATTTACATGTGTGCATAGTTATTACACTTGAGATATGTTTTTATACACCGTTATGTTGATTTGCGATTTGTGCATATCTATTACACTTGATATCGGTTTTGTGCCTTGGTTTCACATGTCTATGATTTCGGGGATTTCAGACGGATGATTTGATTTTTGCACTCGGTATAGCTTATATGTGCTTGCAGTGCATTGATGTGTGTTTTGTGCACGCAGTTGCACACGATCTTGATTTATACATCTTGGTATCCTCGGTGTTGCTTTGATGCGTTCGAGTTATTGATTGTATTTCGTGCATTTGATGCACCCGATGTTATTTCGTGCACTTTAGATTCACTTGATGTTGTTGTCGTGCACACCCGTTGCACTTGACAGATGTTTTTGTGCACACCCGTTGCATTTAGTCTTGCTTGTGCGTATTATGGCACCTGTATTTGGATTTGATTTCCATGCGCACCAGACGCATGTGATTATTGGATACGCCTTTTGAGGCTGATTTTGCTTTTGAGCACTTTATTTTTATGTTGGGCACTATATTGTGTAGTAGCCAAACAGGACTGATCAGAGGACAGTACCTGAATATATTTTGCATGCATTGATAGTTACCGAAGGGATTTCCAAAAAGTGAGCTACAGTCTCAGTATTTATCTACGTGTTCGATATGATACGAAACGTTTAAAACAAGGAACCCTTCTAGATTGTTTCCAAAACGGCGGAACGTACATATTAAAACAAAGAATATATACGTATATGGCTATTTTCTTATAAGAGATGTCCGCCACTGTGCAGTGTTATGCGCATTGCACATCAACTGTAAAGGATTTGGCATGCATTTCCTTTAGATATTTACATGTATAGTTATGATTTATATCATATTGGTCTTGCTTTGGATTTGGCATTCATGTCTTACCTTGACTCCGATGATTGCGGGATGCTTGACAGAGTTTTGATTCTGAGTTATCTGCTCATTACGCAGGCGCATGTATTGCGCTATGATGCGTTTTATGTATTGATGATTTCGGAGCCCCGACGACTTGGACTTTTATTGAAATGTTTTAGAATTTGGGGGTTTAAATTTAAATTCGGGGACCGAATTTCTTTAAGGGAGGAAGAGTGTAACATTTCAAAAAATAATAAAATATTATTTTTGGGAATTTCTATAATTTAATATTATTTTAATGAATATTTTAATATTTCGGTATAATTAAATACCGATAAATGGGGAAAATTTTGGAAAAATTATGGAAAATTCTAAAATAGGGTATTTTGTGGAATTAAGCCATTTTAAAGCTTTTATGGTTAATTATATGCTATTTTAGTGCTAATCGCGATTAAAAATCGCTAATCGGGTTTTTAGCATTTTTGGTGCAAAAATATGCACATATCATTTTCTACACTTGTTACATGTTTTGGGTGCATGGTTGCTTAGGGTTCACCATGGTGGGAGAAGAAAAGAAAAGAAAAGGAAAAGGAAAGGAAAGGAAAAAGTGAGAGAATGATGATGAGAGAGAAAGAGAGAGTCAACCCTTTTTTTGAACCATACTCCCATCATTCTCACCCCCATTTCTCTCTCCCCCTCCCATATGAGCTGCTACTGCTCCTGCCCTTCCCTTTCCCCTCCTTCATCTTCAATCCCCAAATCTACATGAAAACAAATCCAAAACCCCATTTCGACTTCACAAAACTTGCTCACAAGCTCGAGAGGATCGCATTGGACCTAGAAAGAGTGGATCTTGAGGACTTTGAGCAACTCAAGAATTTTCTTGAGTTGCCAAAGGAGGTAAATTCTGCACCCATAGAGTAGTATTTCCAATTCTTGTGCATCTATGCTTGTTCATGTCGATATGGTGTAGTTTTGATGGACTTTGGGAATTCAAGTTAGGGTTTAGGGTTGGATCTGAAATCTAAAGTGAAATTGAGGCTTGTGGTGACCTTAGAACCCCTGTTGTGATGATGTATTGGACAATACCTGGAACAAGAACCCAGAATACGGATTTATGAGACGATATCGGGGAAAAACTGTAAATCTGGGTTTGTATTTGGGAATCTACTTTCACCCGAGACACCTAAAAATAAAATTGACTTGACAGAGAGATGTGCAGGCACCCTGGAACCACCCCACAAAACCCTAGTCCCTATCTCCTTCCTCAGGCCGCAGATTAATTCCTTCTGGCCGCAAATTGCGGCCAGAGCAGGAGGGAATTGCCTCGTTTTTGGTGTATGGCCCTATTTCCAGTAAACTTGACCCTTGGCATGTGCAATTTTGTCTGATTCCATTTAGGGTAAAATCTGGGTTAGTTTTCTTGTGTTGGCGCATGATTTACGACTTGTTTTAGCATGGATTTTGGGTATTTGGTGATTCGTTCTGTCGGGTGGCGTTTGAACGTCAACGGCAAGGGATTTGTGATCGCGTTTGCATGCGAGACTATAGGTTTTTACCTATGGGCGTAGCGTATGCCGTTTTGGTTTCCGATATGATTTTCATGTGCTTTAGCGTTTGTGATATCCTTGTAGGTACCCCACGTGACGTCGAGGCGTTGAAGATAAAGATGGCGACATCGACATCGGCATGCATGAAGCAAGGTGAGTAGATCTATATCTACCGGGGAAGTCGGGTGGATGGCGTATAGCACCCCCGCAACTTTTGATGGGAAACCGATTTATAGAATATGGTTAGGAAACCTAGATTAGGAATCTGGGGTTAGAATGAGATAGTTATGAAACCATATTAGAAACTAGAGGATAGTTAAGTGTGATATGCTACTACTACTACCCTAGGATGACGTTTAGCGATATTACCGCTTAGGGTTCTGTAGGACTAGATAGTCGATGTAGATGCGTCATCCGAACCATATTTGTTTCTAAACCAAAGAATCGTATTTATCTTTTAAATGTATATCTTGAGGGATGTTACGGATATTCAAATGATATCTTTCCTTTAAAAACACCGTAACCCCTGTTTTCAAAACTACGATTCACTTCTTTAAAAATCTGATTGTATGGTTCGGGTGTGTTTGTTAGATTAGATACTTATACTTAGTGGAGATAGCATAGTTATGTAAACTCGACATGATATGAGACATAAATGCGTTGAAAGAATACAAGACGAATTTGATGATATGATGAGATGATGATATGATATGATGGTATACGGATGCGAGTCGATCGAAATGATTTATACCCTGCCGGTCCCCTGATATGAGATTATTGCAGATACGACATGGGACATAGGTATATAGGGTTATATATATATATATATATATATATATATATATATATAGAATGTTGTGAATCATGGATGATAGGCCGTATGTGATATTAGGTCGTATCCTCATTTGTCGTATAGGATGATAGGATCCCTTTTAGTATAATGCCGCCGCACGATGATATTCCGTGCGTGATGAGTTTGACTTGATGATTGATCCTTACCCTTGACTAGAGGTTGCCGTACGATGGATTATACCGTACGCGATGTTATTGGGCTAGATGCCGATTGATAGATTCACTGACTCGGACATATGATAGTTACGTATACCTTATAGCTGTTAGCCGATGATTTACCTTGTGCTGCATTCATGATATTATTATTGCATCGCATATACCTGTGATAGTACACCTGCACCATTATCGATGATGCGTATGTTACACGTACACATATTTGCTGGCTCACACACTTCATCATCGATAATTGCCATGTCACTACACAGTAGGGTTGCTGCATCATGACATATACATTGATACACCCATACGTATGCACATACACATTGTATATTCATATTTGTGCACACATACATGGTACAACTATACTTGCGCATATACAAATTGTACCTACATAGATAACCGATTTTATTGTAAAATTGGGAACCGCATACTATACTTTAAAAACTGGAATCATTTCAAAAGAGCGGTTTCCCCCTTAATATGTCATATCACTATTCCATATTGCATGATACACGGATATGCTCGCATTTCTTTTTACATGTCGCATACATCATGCTCTATTATTTCACGCATTGAGATATGTTGTTTTCATGAGATTTCTGAATTTGAGAACCGTAGATATTTCAAAAGTGATTATGTGTTGTTTTAAAAACCCGGTTTCTCTTGATATGATATTTCAGTGCGTCCACCATGTGTTTTCTCGGTTCTGAGAGTGGCATGTGAAACCCGATTCGAGGAGTGGTAGGCACCGATTGCGGGTACATGGTGGACCCGGTATGGTTCCCCGAGGCGAGAGATGTTTTTCGTGGAGTAGACGATGAGCCTGGCAGGGTGGCGAGTACCTACCGGTGATAGTATTTGGGCTCGGCGGATATCCGGAGGATACCGACCGGAGTCGAGAGATGTATGGGCTGATCCGGACTGCCGGAGCCCGTAGGCCGATACGGACTGCCGGAGCCCGATATATAGGTATTTACGTGCCGATGCTGGGCACGGTTTTCATGATGTTTTCGAGTGTCGATGCTAGACACTCAGGTTCCATGATTTGATGTGTCGGAAGGGACACCGTGGATATATATATCCTCATACTTTCATGCACACTATTTTATTATGTTTACATGCATGATATTGTTGCGTCAGTGGTTGACGCGTGGACTGGATCCACATACATACATACATACACCGATTCTACTATCGGAGATTATGCACATGCTTATAGATATTGATTTATGGGTGGACGAGACGCACATATCCGCATGCATTGATTATTACTGTTGGATGTTATCCACATGCATATAGGTACTGACTACTTTGTTGGCACATATACGACGCGGTCACCCTAGATATCATAATATTACCTTTTGATATAGTTGACCTAGGAGTCATTGTTTATTCGATTTCTACTTGTAGATATATTTCTATTCACGAGTTGGCAACCCACCCCCGTTGTGCCACAGTTCTTGCAGGTTGACCGCTTGGATCAGTAGCGGTTTCGCTGGCACACAGTTTCCTTTGGGTGTTTTGCAGTGGTAGGTGGGATTTTTGTATCATTCCCACTCTTGTATCTATATGTTTCATATTGTATCTAGTTAACTCCATCAATGAAAAGTTGGAATTATATAAGTGATGAAACTTAGTGAGACCCGTAGTTGCGAGATTTGAGCGATGGGTTTTATATTCACTTTTGGGGTTATATTTGCTCATTTTTTTTATCTTTTGTGATGAACTTCGCCATTGGGCGTCGTATACTTATTTACACTGTATTGCGTGGTTGTGATCCGCCGTTTGGCGAAGAGCTAGCTCCCGCTTGGGGATGCCATTATTCTTGTTATGTATTGTGGTTTTGGATCAAAATATACAAAGGAGGTGCTGCCAAAATTTTCAAAAGACGAAATATGTTTTCAAGCTAGGAAATTTCGTTATACTTAAATTTTAAAACTTCACCTCCTTTATTTAAAAAAAAAAGATTTAGATTTCTGGGTTTCAGCTTACTTGAATTCCGTTACGCCTTTAGACGTTGCGTGATTCAAGTGCTGGTCACGAGCTAATATTTCGGGTCGTGACAGCGTGTTAGAGGTGTAGGAATCTCATGAAAATTGATACGTATGCCTGATATGCAGATCACGGTGAACGGTCTGGATCAGTGAAATATATAGGGGGTAGGATGTTATAGAGTGTATCTCATTTATCTCACATAAGAAAGCGTCTCACTATATATATATATATATATATATATATATATCTCGAGAGAGAGAGAGAGCGAGAGAATAATGGAGGAAAGATGCCATAGGAGGGAATTTTCTCCTATGGCATTGAAAAAGTACTCCCTCCCTCATTTTTTCCGACGATCGGCACACATCATCTTCATCGTTATCATCTAAGATGTGGGTACACCAAATTTCAAGCGATTCTACAATCTTTTCACCGTTGATTTAGTGGTTCAAAATTAACGGTTTACCGACAACAGAACTTTTTACATTGCTAAATCAACGGCGAAAAAGTTGTAGAATCGCATGAAATTTGGTGTACCCACATCTTAGATGATAACGATGAAGATGATGGGTGCCGATCGCCGGAAAAAATGAGGTAGGACGTACTTTTTCGACGCCATAGGAGGAAATTCCCTCCTATGGCCTCTTCCCTCCATTAACCTCATATATATATGTGTGTGTGTGTATGTGTGTGTGTGTGTATGTGTGAAGGCTATTTTACTTGCAAGGCATAACCAACTTAATGTCCATATTTTGCCCTTCAATTAATAACTAATATGGGGTTATTGTTGTCATTTAATACATCCTTGTAATAAATGTCATTTCTTGTATTAAATGCCCATCCTTTATTAAATGACAACAATAGTGCCATGTTAGTTATTAATCGAGGGACAAAATAGGTCATTCTCCACGTGGCTTAACTGAGTTGGTTATGCCTTGAGAGTAAAATAACCTTCACCATATATATATATATACATATATGGAAAAAATCTTTTATTATTATTACTATATATTACTACTACCACCACTACTAACAGAATATAAGTCAGGTATTAATGGCAAAAAACTAAATTTATATATAGATATATAATAATAATAATAATAATAATAATTATTATTATTATTATTATTATTATTACTTCTACTACTACTACAACAACAACTACTACCACTGCTACTACTAACATAATATAAGGCAGAATAAGGCAGATATTAATGAAAAAAACCTATATATATATTGTTACTATATTATTATTACTACTACTACTAACTACTAACAGAATACAAGGTAGGTATTAATGGCAAACACACACACACATATGGAAAAAATCTATTGTTGTTGTTGTTGTTGTTATTATTATTAGTACTACTATTACTACTAACAGAATATTAGGCAGGTATTAATAGCAAAACGCTAAATTATATATAGATATAAAGATATTATTGTTATTATTAACTAAAAGAATAAAGGTCCTTCACGAGAAAATAAATAAAAAGAAAAGGCCATTTAGGTATTAATGGCAAAACCCTATATATATATATATAAAATTTTCCGAAAACATGCTTAGAATATTTACCTATAAGATTTTACATGCAAATTATTTGTAGAGTGTCCATGGTTTTTCTCAATGTAAATGAAAAGAAGAATGAATAAAATAGAATGGAGAAATTTGTTGATTATATATAAATAATAAAGATTAAAGGCTTGTGTGCAAATTTTCTAATCAATTTTCAAGATTCTTTTAATCTTGTGAGGAATGGAGAGATAGAGAGAAAAAGAGAATATGACATGGCATCTTTTGGATGTAGCATGTACTAAAGAAAATTTCCTGTTTTTTTCTTCTTAATTTCCTTTGAAAAATAGAGAGCAAGACAACTCAATTCTTTTGGGTTTGAGTTATATTAGACTAGCATTTTTGCACATGACTTGCACGTTTGTGTAACATTTCAGAAAACTGAAAAGGGTATTTTAGAATTTAAATAATAGTATAATATGTTTTTATTAAAATAATACCAATTATTAAATTGGGTTATCATAATATGGTTATATAAAGATAGTTATGAATTTTATTATGATAAAACCAATGATTTTGACCATGGCTAATATAATTAAACTTTACATTTCATTATGCTAATGTTTTCATTTAGATTCGTAAAGGGGATTAGGATTTTTGTTTTTTTCATGTGGCATGGTTACATCTTTTTATATATATTATATGAGAGCGGGGGGGGGGGGGGGGGAGGGCATGAGAGCATGGCACACCCATTTCCCCCATTCAATCCTGCTCCCTCTTCATTTACCTTCCTATTCTCTCATCTCTCATTCTCCCAACTTTTTCCATCTCTCATTCCAACTCCATGGCTGCCCTCTCTCCTCTATCACACTCTCACTCTCACCACAAACTCATAATCCCAACTCCAAACAATCTCATTCACTTCACTCAACACTTGACTAGAATCCTTACAAGATTCAAGTAGAGCCACCTCAAATTCAAAAAGCCTCTTACAATTAGAATCTCCTCTTTGATGTCCATTCCAAGGTAAAAGTCGATCTTTTTCAAGTTTATCTAGTGTTTAGAGTTTCTATGCGGTTTTAAGATTTCAAAAACTAGGATTTTTGTTGTCTTGTAGTGTTTAAATCGTTTCTGGCATGTATTAGGGTCTTTGCAAAAATAAACAAACTATTACATTGACCTAATTAGACCACCAGAAAACTACACAAGAAATAAGAGACCCTAATTCCAAATTTGGGCCGACCAGGTCGGTTACTGTAGCATGTTTAGTCGGCCAAACTATGGAGTTTGGGTCTGGTTTTTTTTTACAGAAACGTGTACATACTTATATTAAGCTCCTGTGATACTTTGTTTTTCCGAAGATGCCCCAAGGAAAAATTGGGAGTATTTTGGTGTTTTTTTTATGATGTTTCTAGGTTTTTTAAACTTGTGAATCCGTATTTTTAATTCTTGACGCAGTCTGTTGTGTTAGAACAGCAAGTCCGGGGGTAATTCTTGGTAGTTAGCACACGGATGGCTCATGTTGGTCCTAGGTTCTAACCTATGGACGTTCATTCGTTACTTTGAGGCCGATTTGAATTCTTATGTGTGTTTGTGTGATTATTTTTATGTTAGGTCCGATTGTGGAGACCTCCAATGCGGCAACAAAGCGCAAGGCGGTCGTATGATACTACTAGCTTGATCTGCATTACTGTGAGTAGATTAAATCTACGAGTGGGGAATCGTGTGGATGGCGTATAGCAACCCCGTGAAACATGTTGATTATTGTATCATTGAATTTGCTTAAGATTCATGCCATGTATGTTTAGAATTGTCCGATATGTAGTATACTTCGTTTGTATCGCTTGGTAGGTTTATTGTAGATACACTTGGTAGAACACTAGCACAAATACTAATGATTGCTATGTTGCATGATCATAGACTCGCATGTATACTACACATCATTAGTACAGCCATGTCAAGTAGAAATTTCCATACTTACATATCGTAGTAATATTGACGTTATAATATGATAATGTTATATACGATTTATATTAGGTGTGCGTACGAGACTTGAAGTCCATACTTATTGTTGGGCAGGTACGGACTAGAGGTCCGTACTAGTCGCTGTGCATGCGCGTGACATGAGGTGTCCGTATCGATCGTTGAGCGAGTGCACGAACGAGATGTCCGCACTGGTGCTATATTTGTATGCGACTAGATGTCCGTACTGTTGATATTCCATTGCTATGTGTTACGTAGACTTGATGTCCGTACTAGTTATGCTATGCATTTGGATACGTAGATTAGATATCCATACCAATCTTTATTATGATATGATATAATGGAATATGTGATGGTTATCATACGAGGGAATATTCCATACGGGGTGATATGATGAGGATAGATGATGATGATTAGCCGGATATGACTCTACTTTTACTTGATTCGCGGAGTCTAACTATTTTACCCGATTGGCAGATTATGCAGATATGACGGTATCACCCACTTTCTAAAAACAATGTTTCATTCATGTTTTAAAGGTGATAATGAAACGATGCGCTACTTGGATTCCCAAGGGGTATATATATATATATATATATATTTTAAAAATATCGTAGCCTCTTTTTTCCAAACAACGTTTCGTTTTACTTTAAAAAAATGTAAGTGGGAATATTCGAAATAATTACCTATTTACTGTTTATTTACTCTACGCCTACGTTTATGTTATTCGCTCGCGTGTTGTTTATCTTATTAGTTAGGATATACTCATTTTACCATTATGAGATGTTTATTTTACTCGTTTGCACTATTATATGTTACCCATTCATGCTATGCCCAGTTCACACGGACTAAGGGGGTACGAGTTTGACGAGATTTATATTACTGGGGATATGATGTGATTTGATATCAATCCTAATAGATTGAATACACACACACACACACACGTATACGTATATATACGTATATATATGAAAAGGAAAGATGAATTGGACACGGTGGATATGGCTGGGGATCCATGAGATATATTTATTATGATCAATGCATGAGAGACTGAGGCAGGGAGAGACAAGATGTCGCCCGGAGATATATGTGTGATCAATCTATGAGTGATTGAAGGTAGTTGATACATGATGTGTCACGCCCCGCTTCCCAGAGTACGCTAAAATGGGCACGTGACATAGCCAACCATGCTACCTGTGGGTAGGAAGTATCCATCCACAGTCACATTACGGCTGTAGAGATATCAAGAACAATAAAACTATTTAAGACATATCCAAAATCCAAGATAACATGAGTCAAGAATAATAAAATGCGGAAGCGAAAGATCCAATACAAAAATAACTGGAATGTATGTCCCATAATGCGGGCTCACATCAGGAATAAAATGCAAGAAAGAAAAGCTAACTACTGTTGACACTCACAGCTCAGCCTGTTGGCTGAAGTACTCCTGCTCGGACTGCAACAGCGGTACAGAATCTGGGCCATGCAAAACCCAGATGTCAGCGCGTCATGACATCAAGTAATAAAATATAAACAAGGTAACAGGCAATGCGAATATAAACTTGAATAAAGCAAGGGTAACAACAATATATATCAGGGCAGTGCAGGATAATGTGCAGTGGGTAAACTAAACTGTTCTATCAGGTTTTCTGTTCTAAAGTCTTTGAAATCAAATTGATGAATCATCGATGTAACTCAATAGTATCCCGTACATACCCGGGACCACGGCCCAGATTCTCGGGCTGAAACCGAGACATGCCGCTAGGCACTAAACAGGAATGTGTACAGATGAATGATGTCAGCAGCATCATTCCAAGGCTGGCCTAGCCTCTAAAACTGATCAGAATAAGTAGCAAACTATTGAGTTACAAGTCAGGTTTCACCTTTGATTTTCCCATACCCCTAAGTTATATGTGTATGTCAAGTCAGGTATCCCGTAATCAAGAACTAATGCCAACACAGGATCAGGTAAGCAGGTTTGTCTGGATAGACAACAGGAACGGTCCGTGAGGACTACATGTCAGGTTTGTTGGCATTAGACACAAGATCAGGTAACGAGTCAAGTTATGGTACAACAGGTCAAGTCAAGCAGTATATGGTACCATGTCGGGTCAATCAATATGTATGTAGCAAGTCAGGTCAAGATGTAAACGATATCATGGGTGCGCTCATACTCAGTTACATAATCAAGCATGGTCATCAACAACATAAATTTAAGCAACGAATTAAACAAATAAGAAGCTTCAATTAATTAGAAGCACGGTTATCAATTATGTTTCAGAGGTGTTATCAACATTATAAGAATACAATATGACAGTTTGGGCCGTTAAATCATGTTAACAAGTTTAAAATTTTTATGGATGCAATGATATATATATATATATATATATATATATATATATATATATAGGTTCACTGGATGAAGTCAGAGTTAATACAGGTTAAGTGTACACGAGTGTCCGAATGAAGTAAAACTATAGAGAAAGTGCCATAGGCTACGTCAATAGTGAAAGTGTGATTAAAACATGTAAATGTGATTATTAGGTTCAATACAGTAATTGCAAACGGTAGGTTTCACGTTTGGAAGATAAAATGACATATAACAACATTGAACACGAAATGGGAAATTATCGTGCTAAAGTTAAACTACCGGTTTAGGGTGTCATCAATATATACGTAAATATTGTTTAGCATGTAACAAGGGGTACTTGCCTCGACGGGTCGCGAATCGGGGAAACGGAACGTAAAACGTCGTCGGGGAAACTCGCGACGGGTGCACGGTTCACGGAATGAACCCAAACGACGAACAGTGGAACCACACAGGTCAGGGTATCTCGCTGGATCGTCGAGACACGTCGCCGGCACGGCCGGATTCCGGCGAGATACAAAAAACAGTGAACGATCAAGAATGCAACAAGAAAAGAAAAGAAAATAAAGAAGAAGGGAAGGAGGACAGAGAAGGGGGTGCTCACGAGGTTCTGTGGGGAGGTTGTGGTCGCCGATCATGTCGACGGAGCTCCGGCGGTCGGCCTACGACGACAGCGACGGAAACCTACAGATCAAGAAAACATGAACCGAGAAGAAGAAGAAGAAAGGAGAAGAGAGGAGGAGAGGAGAAGGAGAAGAGGACACTCACTGAGGGATGCACGAGGCCGGGAGGACGGATCGAGATCGCCGGCGGCGATCCCACGAGGTGTAGGCGGTGTGCAGGTGGCCGCGGTTGCCGGTGCAGGGTGCACGGGGAGTTGATGAAGGAGGAAGAAGAGGTGGATGTGACGAGGGCGAGGAGACGACGAGGCCGGTGGTGATGGCGTCGGCGTTGGGCTACTACGGCGAAGGGCGAGGCGGCTAGGGCTTCTCGCGATGTGGGTTCTGTAGAAGGAAAAAGAAATTGAGGGGGGAGAAATATATATATAGAGGAGAGAGAGAGTGAGATATAGGGGGAAAGAGAGAGAGAGAGACGGAGAGAGAGAGAGAGAGAAGGTGGAGCCCACGGGGGTTTAAGAGTGTTTTGATTGGTTGTTAAAGAAATTTGTGAAAGATTTTAAGGAAAGGAAAAATATTCTGGGTTAAATTTTAAATATTCGACGGTAAAAATTTAGAAATTGGGATTTGGAGCAATGTAAAATATTTCCAAATTGCGCCCGGGTCGGGTCCAAAAATTCAAAATTGAAATAAGAAAATTTTAGGCGGGATCCAAAATTTAAAATGAAGTATTTTACAATCAAAAAGCATACCTCCAAAACGGACACACGTACGTGCGTGTAGCCGTCCAAACTCGCCCGTTTCACCGAACGGGACGAGAACACGATGCACGGATGCTACAACAGGGTTAGGGGTGTCAAGCATGCCATGACGAATATTTTTAATTTTATTTTAGATGCCCTAAACTGTTATATGCAGAAGTGTATTGTCGGGTAAAATTTATACTAGCAACTGTCAATTAGGATCAATGAAATAAATACCATACACCATTCATACGGTAACAGAAACTAGTAGCATTGGGCTCGGTTGTTACATTATACCCAACTACAAAAAGAATTTCGTCCTCGAAATTCCAAGAATACAAAGATAGACGACAAATAACTACAAGAAAAGATGAGGAAACTTCTGTCGGATTTCATCTTCTTGTTCCCAAGTGGACTCTCCATGCGAGCGATTACCCCAAGAAACAAGTACAAGAGGGATCACCTTGTTCTTAAGAACCTTTTCCCTTCGATCCACAATTTTAACCGGTCGCTCCTCGAAGGTCAAGTCTTCTTGTACCGTCAGCTCCGAATGATCCAATACATGCGTTTCATCTCGAATATACTTACGGAGTTGAGATACGTGAAACACATCGTGCACATTCGCCAAGGACTGCGGTAACGCCAAACGATACGCTACCTCACCAACACGCTCCAAGATCTCAAAGGGTCCAACAAATCGGGGACTGAGCTTCCCTCGACTTCCAAAGCGAATCACCCCTCTAGTCGGTGATATCTTCAAGAATACCAAATCACCCACGGCGAACTCTAGAGGTCTTCTCGACGTATCCGCCCAACTCTTCTGTCGGTCTTGAGCTGCTTTCATATGATTTCTGATAGTGTTAACTTTCTCTACCGTTTGCACAACCAAATCTGGTCCCAACAATCTTCGCTCACCGACATCGTCCCAACAAACAGGTGAACGGCATTTACGACCATACAAAGCTTCAAATGGAGCCATCTGGATAGTTGCCTGAAAACTGTTGTTGTAAGAAAACTCCACCAAATGTAGATGATCCTCCCATGAACCCTTGAAGTCCAACATGCATGCTCTCAACATATCTTCAAGAGTTTGGATCGTTCTCTCCGACTGACCATCAGTTTGAGGATGATAAGCTGTGCTAAACTTCAATCGAGTCCCCAAACTTTCCTGTAAACTCCTCCAGAAGTATGATAAAAACCGAGTGTCACGATCGGACACGATGCTTATCGGTACTCCATGCAATCTTACAATCTCCTGCATGTACCGCTCCGCCAAAGTCTCAGTTGATTGACCAACCCGAAAAGGGATAAAGTGAGCTGCCTTGGTCAATCGATCAACAATCACCCATACTGCATTGTTGCCTTTTGGACTCCACGGTAAGCCGTCACGAAATCCATGGTTATATGTTCCCACTTCCACTGAGGAATCGGAAGTGGTTGCAATAAACCAGCAACCCTTTGGTGTTCAGCCTGAACTTGCTGACACACCAAGCACTTTGCCACAAAGCGAGCAATCTCCCGTTTCATGCCTTCCCACCAGAAATGCTGTCGAATATCTCGGTACATTTTTGTGCCTCCTGGATGTACAGAATAAGCTGAACTGTGTGCCTCCTTCATAAGCTCTTCACGAATATCTTCCTTTGGCACACACAAACGGCTACCATATCTCAACGAACCATCTTCGTGGATCAATACATCTGTTCGTAGTCCGGCTTCAGCCTGTTCTCGAAACTTTTGCAGTCTAGGATTCTGTGATTGTGCTGCTTTAATATTCTCGATCAACGATGAATGTACTTGCAGCTGCATTAACTGTCCCGAAGAATGCGGTAGCACAACCTCCAAGTCAAATCTTCGAAAATCTTCAACGAGCTCCTTCTGCGTAGTTAACACCTGAATTGCTGGTAACCGACTAAGCGCATCCGGCACGACATTAACCTTCCCCGGATGGTACTTAAGATCAAGATCGTAGTCAGCCATCAGCTCCAACCATCTACGTTGCCTCATATTAAGCTCCTTCTGTGTGAACACATACTTCAAGCTCTTATGATCCGTGAAAACTTCGACCCTTTCGCCTAAAAGGTTGTGTCTCCAAATCTTCAACGCGAAAATCAAAGCCGCAAGCTCCAAGTCATGAGTTGGGTAATTCTTCTCATGGGTCTTCAACTGTTTCGATGCGTACGCTATAACCTTCCCATGCTGCATCAAAACACATCCCAATCCTTTCCCAGATGCGTCGCTGTGAATCACCAATCCTCCGGAATTGTCTGGCACGGTCAGAATAGGGGCGGTTATCAATTTCTGCTTCAACGTCTCAAAAGCTAACGCACATTTGTCCGTCCACACAAAAGGTACCTCCTTGCGCGTAAGCTTGGTTAACGGCTCCGCCAGACGAGCAAAGTTCTCCACAAATCTTCTGTAATACCCGGCGAGTCCAAGAAAACTTCTTATCTCCGCAACATTCTTTGGAATCGGCCAATCTCGAACTGCTGCAATCTTTTCTGGATCGACGGCAATTCCATCGCCAGACACAACATGCCCCAAAAACTTTACTTCCTCCAGCCAAAACTCGCACTTACTCATCTTCGCATACAACTTCTCATGTTTCAACGTCTGCAGTGCGATCTTCAAATGTTCAGCATGATCTTCAAAGCTCTTCGAGTAAACCAGAATATCGTCAATAAATACCACAATAAACTGGTCCAAGAATGGTAAAAAGATTCGGTTCATCAAGTCCATGAATACTTCCGGCGCATTCGTTACTCCGAAGGGCATCACTAAGTATTCGTAATGTCCATACCGAGTTTGGAACGCCGTCTTGCAAATATCTTCTGCTTTCACTCGGACCTGATGATATCCGGATCGCAAATCCAGCTTCGAGAATACCCTCGCGCCACTAAGCTGCTCAAAAAGTTCTCCAATGCGAGGGATCGGGTACTTGTTCTTAACAGTCACCCGGTTTAATTCTCGATAGTCGATGCACATCCTTCTTGTGCCATCCTTCTTCTTCATTAGAAGAACTGGAGCTCCCCAAGGCGAGTTACTGCTTCGAATCCAACCCTTCTCAAGCAATTCAGCAACCTGTTTCTTGACTTCTTCCAACTCTACTGGTGCCATTAGATAATACGCTTTGGATACTGGCGTTGCACCAGGAATAAGATCAATTGCGAACTCCACGTCTCGCTTCGGCGGTAAACCCGATATATCTTCAAACATGTCCATAAAATCACGAATGACAGCTGGCTCCTCACTTTTATCAACTTCCATTGATGCAAAAATATTGTTTGTCGGCCTAGCCCTAAACTCGACTGGCCCGACAGAACTGCTTCCTCCAGTGAAGCTAAATTCGGGATGTCCGGGAATCTGGAAAATTACTTTCCTTGCCCTACAATCAATGTGAGCGTGGAAAGTGCCAAGAAAATCCATTCCCATGACGACCTCGTAGCTGCCCGTATCAATCACTAAGAAATCTGTAAAAAGCTCCCGTCCGCACACAACAACTGTACAATCTTTACATTCCCTACTAGCTATGATTTTCCCATTCCCAGTGTGTATGTCCCAGAAACTAGACAGGGTCGTGCAGTCAATCGAGTGTGTAGTTATAAACTTGGATGACATAAAACAATGGGATGCACCAGAATCGAATAACGCTAATGCGGGAAAACCATGAACGAGTAGAGTACCTGAAACAACTTCTCCTGACGCCTTAGCTTCTTCTGCTGTCAAGGTAAAAGCTCGAGCCTGATTAGGTCCTTGAGTCAGCTGTTTCTGTCCCTGGAACGGTCTTTGCGGAGGCTTCTGAATATCATCCCTCGTACGAAGCTTCGACGGACAAGCGCTGACAGCGTGATCTGCCGCTCCACAAACTAAACAGAGTCCTAGCCTCCTTCGACAATCCTTTTGCACGTGGCCAGGTAAATTGCAGTAGTTACAAGTCATGCTCTTTCTTCGATCGACGACAACAGGGTTCTTCATGGGTGCTACACCTCGACGGTCCACTGGAATACCTCTGCGACCATGAGCTCGGTTTGGTACAAATGCTGGCTTCCTTACCGCAACTGTTGTCTGCTGCAAACTCCCCTTCATCCCAGATAAACTCTGCTGCTATCGGGCTGCCGCAAGTACTTGTGAGAAAGTGGTCAAACCCAGTGAGACAATCTGCCTCTGGATGTCCACATCCAAGCTGCGCATGAACCTCCGTGCCCTGTCTGCATCGTTGGCAACTAAAGGTCCAGCGAATCTACTGAGTCTTGTCCACTCTGCTGCATGCACATCTACGGGTGCTCCCTTTTGCTTTAGCCCGATGAACTTCTCTTCCATTTCCTCCCGTGCGGTCCGCGGGAAGAACTTTTCTAGGAAACTCTTTGAAAAATCCGCCCACTTGATCGGCTTGGGCAAGCGGGTCTCTTCCACAAGCCACCATTCTCGGGCGTAGTCCACTAACTGAATGCGTACCATATCAAATCTTTTCTCATCTGGAATCTGTGCCGCAATAAGCAAGTTCTCTGTGTCAACTAGCCACTGCTCCGCTGGCAACGGCTCCTCCAAACCAGTAAATGCAGACGGACCCAAACGCCTGAAATCTGCCACGGTCCCTACTCGGTCAACTGGTTTAGCTCCAACATTGTTCACAGACTGCTGAACGACCTGCAAACCTTCCTGAAACGATTCCGCTTGCTGCTGGATCAGCTCGGTCTGTCTCTTTTGATTCTCCAGCATTCCCCTTATTACTCCAAGCATGGCGGCTTCGTCCACACGCCTCTGGTATGTCTTCAAATTCTTATCTGCCATATTCCTGAAATCAAAACACCCAACATTAGCATGATGATAGATTCAAAATATAGATCAAGGCTAGAACTCCAAGTTACTTAAATAGAGTGCCGCATTGTAACTATGCCGCGGTATCATAGCCACAATTACATAACTCCACCCAAGTCGCCTAAGTCCTAGAGATAACAAGGATTCAGGTTTTCGAGTCGATATGCAAAGGAAGTTTGCACATCGTAAAAGATATAATCGGGAGAACTTGATTCAAGAACGGTAAAATGGCAAGGTGGCAGGACATGTTTCCTAAACACGGGTTTCCTGATTCGTGTATTGGGTACAATACCCAACTACAAAAGAATCAACCCGACTAACCTATGGCTCTGATACCAAAAGAACCATGTCACGCCCCGCTTTCCAGAGTACGCTAAAATGGGCACGTGACATAGCCAACCATGCTACCTGTGGGTAGGAAGTATCCATCCACAGTCACATTACGGCTGTAGAGATATCAAGAACAATAAAACTATCTAAGACATGTCCATAATCCAAGATAACATGAGTCAAGAACAATAAAATGCGGAGGCGAAAGATCCAATACAAAAATAACCGGAATGTATGTCCTATAATGCGGGCTCACATCAGGAATAAAATGCAAGAAAGAAAAGCTAACTACTGTTGACACTCACAGCTCAGCCTGTTGGCTGAAGTACTCCTGCTCGGACTGCAACAGCGGTACAAAATCTGGGCCATGCAAAACCCAGACGTCAGCGCGTCATGATATCAAGTAATAAAATATAAACAGGGTAACAGGCAATGCGAATATAAACTTGAATAAAGCAAGGGTAACAACAATATACATCAGGGCAGTGCAGGGTAGTGTGCAGTGGGTAAACTAAACTGTTCTATCAAGTTTTCTGTTCTAAAGTCTTTGAAATCAAATTGATGAATCATCGATGTAACTCAATAGTATCCCGTACATACCCGGGACCACGGCCCAGATTCTCGGGCTGAAACCGAGACATGCCGCTAGGCACTAAACAGGAATGTGTACAGATGAATGATGTCAGCAGCATCATTCCAAGGCTGGCCTAGCCTCTAAAACTGATCAGAACAAGTAGCGAACTGTTGAGTTACAAGTCATGTTTCACCTTTGATTTCCCCATACCCCCAAGTTATATGTGTATGTCAAGTCAGGTATCCCGTAATCAAGAACTAATGCCAACACAGGATCATGTAAGCAGGTTTGTCTGGATAGACAACAGGAACGGTCCGTGAGGACTACATGTCAGGTTTGTTGGCATTTGACACAAGATCAGGCAACGAGTCAAGTTATCGTACAACAGGTCAAGTCAAGCAGTATACGGTACCATGTCGGGTCAATCAATATGTATGTAGCAAGTCAGGTCAAGATGTAAACGATATCATGGGTGTGCTCATACTCAGTTACATAATCAAGCATGGTCATCAACAACATAAATTTAAGCAACGAATTAAACAAATAAGAAGCTTCAATTAATAAGCAGCACGGTTATCAATTGTGTTTCAGAGGTGTTATCAACATTATAAGAATACAATATGACAGTTTGGGCCGTTAAATCATGTTAACAAGTTTAAAAATTTTATGGATGCAATGATATATATATATATATATATATATATATATATATATATATATAGGTTCACTGGATGAAGTCACAGTTAATACAGGTTAAGTGTACACGACTGTCCGAATGAAGTAAAACTATAGAGAAAGTGCCATAGGCTACGTCAATAGTGAAAGTGTGATTAAAACATGTAAATGTGATTATTAGATTCAATACAGTAATTGCAAACGGTAGGTTTCACGTTTGGAAGATAAAATGACATATAACAACATTGAACACGAAATGGGAAATTATCGTGCTAAAGTTAAACTACCGGTTTAGGGTGTCATCAATATATATGTAAATATTGTTTAGCATGTAGCAAAGGGTACTTGCCTCGACGGGTCGCGAATCAGGGAAACGGAACGTAAAACGTCGGCGAGGAAACTCGCGACGGGCGCACGGTTCACGGAATGAACCCAAACGACGAACAGTGGAACCGCACAGGTCAGGGTATCTCGCTGGATCGTCGAGACACGTCGCCGGCACGACCGGATTCCGGTGAGATACAAAAACAGTGAACGATCAAGAATGCAACAAGAAAAGAAAAGAAAATAAAGAAGAAGGGAAGGAGGACAGAGAAGGGGGTGCTCACGAGGTTCTGTGGGGAGGTTGTGGTCGCCGTTCACGTCGACGGAGCTCCGGCGGTCGGCCTACGACGACAGTGACGGAAACCTACAGATCAAGAAAACATGAACCGAGAAGAAGAAGAAGAAAGGAGAAGAGAGGAGGAGAGGAGAAGGAGAAGAAGACACTCACTGAGGGATGCACGAGGCCGGGGGGACGGATCGAGATCGCCGGCGGCGATCCCACGAGGTTTAGGCGGTGTGCAGGTGGCCGCGGTTGCCGGTGCAGGGTGCACGGGGAGTTGATGAAGGAGGAAGAAGAGGTTGATGTGACGAGGGCGAGGAGACGACGAGGCCGGTGGTGATGGCGTCGGCGTTGGGCTACTGCGGCGAAGGGCGAGGCGGCTAGGGCTTCTCGCGATGTGGGTTCTGTTGAAGGAAAAAGAAATTGAGGGGGGAGAAATATATATATAGAGGAAAGAGAGAGATATAGGGGGAAAGAGAGAGAGAAGACGGGGAGAGAGAGAGAGGGAAGGTGGGGCCCACGGGGGTTTAAGAGTGTTTTGATTGGCTGTTAAAGAAATTTGTGAAAGATTTTAAGGAAAGGAAAAATATTCTGGGTTAAATTTTAAATATTCGACGGTAAAAATTTAGAAATTGGGATTTGGCGCAATGTAAAATATTTCCAAATTGCGCCCGGGTCGGATCCAAAAATTCGAAATTGAAATAAGAAAATTTTAGGCGGGATCCAAAATTTAAAATGAAGTATTTTACAATCAAAAAGCATACCCCCAAAACGGACACACGTACGTGCGCGTTGCCGTCCAAACTCGCCCGTTTCACTGAACGGGACGAGAACACGATGCACGGACGCTACAACAGGGTTAGGGGTGTCAAGCATGCCATGACGAATATTTTTAATTTTATTTTAGATGCCCTAAACTGTTATATGCAGAAGTGAATTGTCGGGTAAAATTTATACTAGCAACAGTCAATTAGGATCAATGAAATAAATACCATACACCATTCATACGGTAACAGAAACTAGTTTCATTGGGCTCGGTTGTTACATGATGTCTCTACGGATATATGCAAGGGATTGATATAGAAGCCCTGCACTGTGATGGATGTTTGCACCTATTTTAGTGCGTATCAATATCAAGTGCGCACTTAAAAGAATGACGACTCTGGTGATGTGCGCACTTATAAACGTGTGCATAGGATGGCTGATGTATGACATAGACACGTGCGTATCCTTACCATGCGCACTTGGCAAACTAACTGAATGCCATGCATATGTGCAAAACATGTGCGCACATATGAGCATAAGGGTAAACTCCGAAATGAGTAAATAAACCAAGCTAAGCCAATTGAGCAAAAAACGAAAAAGATGTGCAAAAATAAAAGGAAATAGCTGCGCTCCATTAATATTTTGAAATATGAATTACACACTACCTGACCGATACGAGCTTCACAAAACAAAAGGAAAATACAAATCCTAACTCATTCAATAGTTACAGAAAGGGCAAGAGATCATCACTAGCACATTGGTTATGAAAATAAAAAACAAGATTTTGCAAGTCCCCCCAAGTAGCAGCCTCCCTCTCCTTGCGGTTTCGTTCACGAACATGAGCACTAGGGTTGTCACCAACATCTTCAGCTCTAGCATGAGAGGATATGATCGTCTTTTGCTGGTAGATCTGATGCAAGATATTTACAGAACGATCCCTCCGATTCTTGGAGATTAAGCCCATCAGATAGACTGAATGTACTTTATCCTCAGCCTAATCCAGTGTACGTTGCGGCATCGCCTTAAAAAGCCTAGGTGTGGCCCTCTAGATTACATGAAAGAGCAGATGCAGAAAAGAAGACAGACGTGGGAGCAACCGCCTACAGTGATCCTCTAAACAACGGAGTACGACCTTGCGTTGAGTACGAAATAGCTGGGGTCATACTAGTAAACATTATCATGATAAACAATACCCCTGACGTCACACAAATGACCAGCCATGGTACCTAAAAGAAAAAGAAACCTGAAATGCGTCGGTCCACAAATTTGAGAAGTCCTATGAAGGGTTGGAGTATCTAACATTAGAGCTAAAAGATAAAATTGGTTGATTAATGCCAAACCCAAGTCACATGTTTGAAATTAAAACACGTGCGCAACCCAAAGTTAGGTGCGCAATCTAAGGGTATGCATTCATAAAATAAAGGCAGAGGTGCGCATACGCACTTACCAAGTGAATAAAGAAGCAAGGGCTTCTAACAGGAAGTAAGGTCTTCAGAAAGGGTGCGGCTCTAAAAGAAATAAAATGAAGAAGATGGTCCCTATTTATAGTGTTTAAAAGATAATTCGCATTCCCACGGTTCGGATAGCCCAATCGTCAGGTTCGGATACCCACGAATCTCGAGGCAAATCTGACGGATCACAGCTTGACACCTGGTCGCTACGACGAAAACATGCAAAGGCATCAAATGCACACCTATTAATGAATCAACAATTGCGCATATGGCTTAAATCCATTTCCAAATAGGTGCATGTATGAGCACGAGATAGCAGCGACACGTGCAATGCATGTGCGCACTATCTTGAAGTGCACAACCACCCAAACGAAGCAGATGCTTCCAAATGAAGAAATAAAATCTTCTTCGTTAAAACAAATTTAACAAATCAAACTAAATTGATACGAGATCATCACACTCGACAATGCGCATGCACTGGAGATCAATCTAATGGTGCGCACTTACCTCGTAATTGATATGAATCGATTTAAACCAAATTAAATCAAAATCAGATTAAAATCAAATAAAATTAAAATTAAAACCAAACTGATTTGTAGGGAACAAACCCAAACAAACCCTAATTTTCCCTCTCCTATAAATAGGAGCCCCATTCAAAGAAATCTCAGATGACAGACCCCCCATAAGCTCGAGAAAAATCTCATCTTCTTCCTTCTTAAACAAGGTAAAAAAGAAGAAGAAAAAAACTTATCCCATCTCAAAAAGGCATTTCTTTTATACAAAACCAATAAAGTTTTTTCTTTACACAGAAGCCATTGCTTCTTCTCGAAAGCTTTTGCTTTCTATTCAAGATATGTGCACCCAAAATTAAGTGCGTACTTGATAAAATTATACTGTAACAACCCTAGTTTTCTTATACACTTTTTCCTATACAAATTTTTAAATTAATTTTTCAAAAATCCAAAAAGGGGTATTTATTGCCTGACCACAAGACTTAAGTAATTAATTAGCAATTTAATTACAAGAAGGAGCTTGTAGCTCATTGGTAATACCTTGCACTGCTGAACCAAGACACCAGAGTTCAAATCTCATACCCCACATTATTTTTAATATTGATTTTTTTAAAACCTTTAGAATACCAAGAGTTTACATGTGCATATCTCACAAAAACCCCACCACACCCAAAAGTGTAACATTTCCAGAGGTTAGATGAACCGTCGGGGGGGATCCCGGCCGCCTGACTCGGCCGGGAATCGGCCAAATCGGCCTTGACTCGGTCTGACTCCGTCCTCAGACCGAGTCACGGCCGAGTGACGGCCTAGTCGGCCGATTCCGGCGACGGCCCCAACATGAAAGTTGTGTCTTTTCATATTTCTTATGCACCTGCAAACTTTCAGCCTCAGACCACTTCCAGAGCTCTTTTAAAACTCCAATTACTCCACTTTTAATACATTTTTATTACATTTTATCACATTTTTATTTTAAACTTTTCATCTACCCTAACCCTAGCCTAACCCTATAAATACGAACCCTACACACTACCCTCTCACCCCAAAATCCTGATCCCACTCTCTCAAAATTTTTCCAAAGATCGGTGCTTTGAAAACAAGCTCAAGGTGAAGCTCCGACGAAATTCCGGCTGAAATTCCGGCGATCATCTTAGGAACTATCGGCGACGACGCAACACACCGACGATTCCTCTAGTTCCCTCTCACTCTCTTGAGTAATCTAAAACCCGTAAGTCCCTTTTCTATCTCTCTTTTCCATTCTCAAAATACGAAATTACAAAACCCGACGGAATCGGAACAAATCCGATTTCCGATTCGGTTTTCTATAAAATTCCACTTCTCACTAATACAATCATACCTAAACTTTCTCATGTTGACTATTAAACACTAATCAAACAATTTGAACAAGTTTCATCACATGAAATGATAGCTTTCTCAAATTATCGTATTTTTTCACTTAAATACCACATTGTTTCAATCTTTCATTTAACCCATCAAACTTGCTATACATTTAAAGTAGATCACGAGGTAACGACCTACCTCCTCACACACTTATATACAACTTAACACGATACCATTGAAACCTTAGAATACGAGAAAACAAGCATTTACATTTAAATACCATACACTTAATAAAACTATTTCTAAAAGAGTTAGAGTTGATACACTTTTAAATAAATACATCTTATTATGAAAATACGATAAGTTGTGGACATCGGTCGTTTATCTAAACCTGACTTTGTGGTGTCTAGGCTAGGCAAGTGAGAATGGTAACTTTAAAAGGCCCGACTCACGGTGATTTGTGAGCGGATCCCTCCTTTCCTCACTTGTACTAACCTGTCCACAATTGGCGGTGAAGAGGCGATTTGAGGCATCTCACAACTTGTCGTCTGGACTAGTTAGGGATAGACTAGTTAACTTAGGAGAATCTAGAATATACAATACGGAAAATATACACCTTTACAAATAAATACTATTTACTTCATAAAACCGTTTTCTAAAGGATTTAGTATTTAAAATCTTTGCAAAGTGCCGCTACAACCCACTGTGGGGAACCCGTTCGGGATGGTGCGGTTTATCGCACATCCTCGGGCTTCGTAGTGCGAGATTCAGACCTCCGCAAGGAGCATTCAGTCTCGAAAGATTTAAAATACAACATTTTAAGGAAATGAGATTTTTTAGAATATAAAATATTTATTAAAATTATTTTTGTATAAATATATGTATATTTATCATTAAAATACCTATTTTATTATGATATAAATATTCCACCTTTTTCTAAAAATCACAAGAATAAATTTTACACTAAAATACTATGAATTCCAAATAAATCAACTTTACAAATAAATACTTTTATTTATGAAATTAGGATATTTTCACTAGAAATATCACAATATAAAATCCACCTTCATTACAACTCTAAAGACGAATAACGAATACTTGAGGTGTATTTTGAAAAGTATATAAAGTTTTTTTACATAAAACCCCCTCATGTTTTATAAATTTCCCTAAGGACTCTAGCAAATTATAGGTAAGAATTAATCAAGACTTCGATTTACATTTCTAATTGTCTGACTCGGGTTTGAGTCTGATTATATTTGACCTGAATATGATTCAAGTACAATCTACAATTTTCAATATTACAATTCAACATGAATTCATGAATCCAATTATCAATCTATACGACTTGACCGAACCGAACCATGGATATACATTCCATTTACATGGTTCTCCAGTTATTCCATTTACATGATTCTACGGTTACATCCGTTTACTGATATCATGGTTTCGGTCAGTCTTTCAATTATACATTCAATACAATTTACAGTACAAAACAATACAAATAAAACACTACGGGGTTTAAGGGGTAGATTGGTACGGAAGGTGTTAAAGGTGGCATGAGATGGTAAGATTAAGACACCTAACACGAATCCAATTGCCGTGGTTCCGGGTTGTATAACGGAGCCTTGTACTTCCATTTGCCCTGATCTCTAGCATACTGAGACCCCTTTCGTATAAACTGGCATTCTTCTGTACCAAGCTACAAACAACAGCGTTAATACAACATTACAACAATATAATACAACATTAAAAGCTACTCTTTCTCTCTCTCTTTCTTCTTTTCTACTTCTCCCTTATGTTTGGGACTCACCATGCGATTTGTTCACTGACGACATTCTATTTCTTTCTTCTTTGAATGTCGTCAGGTGGTTTGGACCCGACAGAGATCGAGCTATCTGCAGAAGACTTGGATCAGCTTGCTGAAAAACCAGAGCTCTAGTTTCATTGTACATTTTCCATTCAGTACTTTCCATTTCCTGTCATGCCATTGTTTAGGCATCGTTTTATTTCAGTTGTATTTCCTTTTCATGCATTGTACAAAAGAATGTTAATAAATAAAAGTTGTTGTTTTTATTATATCTTGTCTCTTGGATAATTACTTTTATATTGCTTAGATACGCTTAGCGTATGTACTTCTGAGTATATACGTAGCGGACCAGTCGCGTCCCCTTCGCCGTATACCGGGAAGCGGGGCGTGACATATACAGACTTGCACATTACGTGCGCGTATAAAAAATAATAATAACGACTTCGCAGACTTGCGCATCACGTGATATCCATGTGAGCGCAGATGACAGATGCTACCCAATGAACGCTTGTGCGTCATGTGAAAAGCACGTGCGTGTAAGATAAAGATGTTGACTTATTCAGATGCGCACATACATGTGTGCGCACATGAAAGTTTGACCCGAAAACGAGTGTGCAAACACATGCACACCCTTTTCAAAAGAATAAACATTCATGCTCATCTCACATGCACCTGCACACTTGGAACACCAAGCTTTTGCTTGATTACTTAGTCAAAAATAAACTAAGTACAGAAGATTTTGCTTCTTATGTGTGACCCATTGATCAAAAACATCAATAAATATAAGTTGATCTTAGTTTCAAAGATGACTAATGGTCCTTATGACTATACTCATTAAGTCGATTTTAATCTAAAACAAGATTAACGATCCTTAAAACTCCGAACCAATGGCAGAAAGTACCTAAGTTCATCCTAAATATGAGATTTATGAATCTAGACTAATCTGCGCCTTACGGGCGACAAAATTAGTCTCCGTATATAATCCAAGGGCTACCACAAAATAAACAATAAATATAACATGACACGAAGTGAAATACTGAAGGAGGAGAAACTTACCGCGTCACGATAACGTAATTAACTACAGGGCCTTGCGCCTGCAGAAAAAAGCGCCCCCAGAATAAAAAAAACTCCTCACAAATGAGGGGGAATCTGATAAGTCTGCTAAAACGGTCGTATCTATCCAAACCTTTGATAGACGGTGCCATAAATCAACTTGGTATCTTCAGAGAGGTGGATTGATATGTTCCATATAGTATATACCCCTAAATTCAGGCTTGAGGGCTCCCTGCGCCTCAGTCCAGTTTTCGGCGGTAAACAGATTCTGGCATGCCCGGTGAGACCCTTTTTCTCTTTCCACTCCACATTTCATGTGTCATGTTTTGTGAACTAATCGCGGTATCTTATGTTTATGGTTGCCCTTGAGTTTCGGGATACTAAAGACGGTGTTCTCCTCCCTATGTAGAACTCAATGGAGTCCTCCGGCAAATGCAATTGCATTTGTAATACCAACACTACTCCATCCAAGGTGGTCTTCTCTGCAGGGGCCATGGATCCATTACTCTGCATCCTGACTGCCCAAATCATGTAGGATCTTAATAGGCTTCAATTCACAGTAATGCTCTCCCAACCCACCATCGGCACCTCAACGCCGAATGGTGAAGCTCAGAAGGAGTCAGTCTTCAACAGGCTGACTACCACCTCTAAAGGCCCTTCCGAGAAGCCTACCATGTCTGAAAGTTCGGTCTTTAAGAGGCTGAGCACAAGCTTCATGGGCCCCACCAAGAAGCCTATGATTCCGAAGAAATCAGTCTTCAAGAGGTTGAGCTTTGCTACTCCAGATGCTCCAACCATTCCGGCCATTCCTAAGAAGACCGTCTCTAAGAGGCTGACACCTGTAGCCCCTGTTACTCTCGAGGCGCTAAAGGGCACTTCACCTCTGAGGCCTTTTGTCTTCCACAGACTAGCATCAGCTACTCCACCCAGACAATCGGTCTTCAAAGGATTGTCACCTGCCGAGGGACAAGACCAACGCAGAAGGCAAATACAGGAGGCTCCTAAGGTTGAAGAGGCTCCTATCTCCAGAAATGCTCGACGTCGATACTGGTATCGAATAAAGTAGGCTGGGGTAATTCGCCATTTGGACTAACTCTGCCGGCTCCGATGATCCAGGCTGCTGTTCCAACTGGGAACAGTTTCGAGGTGCTGAAAATGGTGAAGCGCAACTCCCCGACTGCCGTGCTAAAAAAGACTCCACCTCCTCTAGAGATATCAAGCGAGCCAGAGCCGGTCCTTTCTTTGAAACAACTTTCTTCGACCATCCACAAGGTCTGGAAAGAATGCAGGGGTCAGTAATCAATAAAGATTACTCTTTCCGACCTAAAAAACTGAAGAGTCATGATAAACGCTCTTCCCGTTAACCCAAGGAGGCTCATACTATGATGGTTTCTCCGAAACCGGCTTCTTACAAAAGAGAGAAGTCGGAAAAAACTCAAAGACCTAAGGCGAGCTATGAAGGTCAACACTCCAAGTGCCCTAAATTTGGAGGACTAGTAATTTACACCGTTTATATGGTGAATTCCAAGGATGAAAGAAAAACTTCCATCTCTCATACACCAATCGCAGGGTCTGTAACAAAGGATCCTCAGAAGCTGCAAGAGTTGATGGCTCAGGTGGCAGAAATTATGAGTCCTCCGCCGGGTGCAAATCTAAACGGCGCTTCCAAGGAAAGAGTGGAGTAGGAATCAGATACTGATTATCTGAAGTGCATGCTTCAGAAGAAGGATGAAATGGCTGCGGAAATGGAGGCCAGAATGGATAAGATGGTCTATTTATTCCAATGTATGATTGGGATGATGGCTTACCCCGAACCACAAGCAGATGAACCGCCGGTGTTCATCATCGAAGATAAAGGAGAGACTTCCAATCCCCTCCAAACCTCAGCAGTGGCAAAGGAGGAAGTAATCTTCAAATCGCAGCTGGACGAATATCTCGCCTAGTAGTTCAAAGCTCACCTAGACAGTGAAGCTTCCAGCAAGTTGACAAAGACTGGCTGACCTTACCCGGCGTGTTACGATCAAATACAGTACCTGCCAGGATATACAATTCCGACCTTCCCCATATATAAAGGAACGAGAAACTTGAAGCAGCACATCACCCAGTTCTGGTCCAAGTGTGGCAACACTAAGAGTAACAATATATTCCTCCTTCGACAGTTCATTAGCAGTCTAGCAGACCTGGCTTTTGAATGGTACTCAGAGATTTCAAATGACTCGATCAAAATCTTTGACGAGATGGAGCTCCTCTTTTGCCATAGATTCGCTGGTGCGAGTGAGCGCACTACCGTGACGGTCTTTGTCAACGAGAGGCCCAGATCGAATGAGACATGGGTCTAATACGCGATGAGATAGAGAAATCTTTGGTTCAAGTGCGAACAAAGAATTGCTGAAGCTCCGTCCATAAGTATGTTCGTGAACACTCTTGATAAAAAGACGCAAGTATTCCCATATCTGGCTCTTCTCAGCCCTGCAACTTTTCAAGAACTCATCGATAAGTTGGCTCAGCTGGATGCGATAAACCAAGGTCCTCCCTCTTCTAATGGAGATTCATGAAACTTCAAGGGCAAGGGTAAAGCAGCGTTTGCCGCTAATACGCAACAATAGCCGAACGTTCCTAAAACATCTGGTTGACAAAATAACAATCGCACGAGACCCACTCTTGAAGAAAGGATGGGATGAAAATATTCATTCTCTCATGATAAAACGAGGAAGTTATTCAACCTTCTAATAAAGAGCGGCTTTTTGACTTTGTCTGAGTCATGGAGACCGGCCCAAGCCAATGACATCAATAGTCCAACTCATTGCCCATATCATCGGGTGGTAAGTCATCCGATTGAAGACTGTTATGTCTTCAAGAACTGGGTCGAGGACCAGTATAAACAGGGCAAGATCATGCTCTCTGATAAATAGAAGGTGAACGCTCCTCGGAAACATATCTCTAAAGGAACCAACATGCAGGGGGCATCCTACTCGTTCATCGAAGAAACCCCATGGGAGGTGATGTTGTCTTCCAAAACGAAGAGGATGTTAAAAGGTCTCCAAGCATGCCTGAGATTAGGTAGAAAAGCCTGCTTGAGCTGAAGATTATAGAAGGGATGTTGAAATCACATCCTACCATAAAGGCTATTGATAAAGGGAAAACCCCTAAAGTCAAGAAGTCTTCCAAGAAGAAAAATAATAAGAATGCAAAGAAGTCTGTACAGCCAGCTGAGCATGTCTACAGCCGTACAAACATCCAAAAGTATTGACGCGCTAGAAGAATACAATCAGAAAGCGCGTTTTCCTGTTACTCTTGAAGAGTTTATCAAACACATTCTCGAAAATAGCAGAGAGGATGAGGATGGTGACTCAGAGGAAGAAACAAAAGACCGTGTGGAAAGTTGCCGCATAGTCTTTCACTCCTCCATCTATGATGATGAGGCCCCAGCTGCATCCGAAAGTGATTCAGACAAACAGGGGGCATAATCAATCCCTGAAGCTCCGAGTTCGCCACGATAGGACCCGGTTGAGAAGCTCCCAAGGGAAGCCTTCCAAAGAAGCCAAGAAATTCAAAGGCATGAGCTGGCTATCTATGAAGAATCCAGACAACAACGTCTAAAAAGGGAAGCCGCGAAAGAGAAGAGTTATTTAACTCCCCAACCAAAGCCGAATGAACAACCGAAGCAGAAAATACTGCTGAAGAAAGACAAGACCGAGAAACATTTCGCTAAGGCCTTATCCAAAGGGATGAAGTTACCGCCCCTAAAGATGTATACCCCAGGGGTTGTGGACTTAGAAGGTGAAGAAAAGCATCCAAAGTATTGGCTCTACCACTAAAGGGTCTGCCACCCCATCGACCAAAGAATGGAGCTGCACACTCCCCGAGAAAAACCTTGGGCCCGCAAATAAGGATCCTAAGAATCAAGATAATGGAAAAGGGAAAATGCCCGAAGAGATCGCCCTTGATGAAGAGGTGGCCAAAGAACTCGCCGCTAAGGATCTTCCCAAGAAAAGTAAGGTAGACTACAATGTGTTAGCCTATCTGAAGAAGTCACCTTGATACTTGAGCTTATACGATACTTTGCTCTTGTCAAAAGAACCGTGGGAGTTTTTAATTAGAGCCTTCGAAGAACCAGACCTTTTTCAAGCACACTTTGCCGAAGAAGCGATGAAGGATAAAATGGCGGAGGTATACACGGCCAACATCACCTTCAGTGAAGAAGATCTTCTCCTAGGAACGTTCGAGCATAATCTTCTGCTCTATATCGCCGGGTACTGCGATGATCAGAGAATAAATAAAATCCTTATCGACAACGGTTCTTCGGTCAAGCTGCTAAATGTTAAGGTGCTCAAGAAGCTGTTCATGGATGTACGATACCTCGGCCGAGAGAAAATCACCATCTCTGAATTCGATTCCTAGTCTTCAAGAACGCTGGGGGTCCATAGTGTTGACGCTTTATTTTGGACAACTCGTCACAAACGTCAAATTTCACGTCATTGAAGGAAAAACCTGCTATAAAGCTTTATTGGGTAGACCTTGGCTACACCAGTATAGCGTCATCTCATATATGTTAGTTATATGTATGCCCTAGAGGCCATTACTGTACATTGGATGTATATTGTAGTGGATGCTGGGACATATGTAGGTAGGACTTTCTTGCTCGACATGATAGTACGCTATCTGGTTGATCTTTATCTTAACATGTATACTTTCTGTCTCTCTGTTACATGTTGATAAAGCCCTTAGGATGTGTACTCGACTTCCAGGATTATGATGCAGATCATACTAGTGGGGCCTGGGTAGTCAATGAGTACATCCTTCAATGTTCCTAGTCGTGGGAATATCGAGACGGGGCATCGATATTCCAGAGTAGACTAGCGTATATCTTCTCGACCCATGTGACGGGCGATGGATGATCCCATATCCATTGGTGTTTGACATCAGAGATGGTATACGGGTGCTCAGTGAAGACTGGGTACACTGAACGGACTCGCTGAGAACTCCCAGATGGTATTATACCTCACGTCAGATGGCAGTTCTCTGGTGACACTGGTACAGCTTAGTCTGTAGACCCGAGATCGTCATAGAGTCTTGTGTGTCTCCCACTGTGCTTTGATTTCCACCCTACCACGGCTCTACTGAGTCGTGCAAACAGGTGGTTTTTGGGTACAGTCCCGATTCACATGGAGGCAATGAGCGATAGGAGGGGATTCGTCTCTCCCGGTATTGGGGGTTGATGTTGCGCTATGCTCGACTGGCCATAATAGGAAATCCCTGGCCAGGGTTGCAGTGACCTACTGGTAAGTGTTATCAGTAGTTTCACACATGTCATGGACTTCACGTCGGCATGACTTATCAAGCTATTGGGGTCTGACGTTTACCACCCCTAGGCGAGATATGCGACATATCAGACCAACAGACCGGACTGTACGGTAAGTGTTACTGGTTGGATTCACAAGAGTGTGAGCGGGTTTGCTCGTCGATCTTCTGATCGCTCAATACCCGGGTGGCCGTTACGTTTAGCAGACCGCTTGCGGCTTGTGGATGTTTGATATGATCATCATCTGCTACCGGCGTATTGACGAGTCTTTAGAGTCCTACACAGAGGTTTCCTGGCTCAAGCAAAACGAAATAGGAGCGCATATGAGATATGTGCGGGACCAAGAATAATGCGTGTATGTGATACCGTATTTCATTCTCGCGATGTATGTGTCGAATGGTTGTATGCGATATAACCTAGTTATCGAATCAAGGGTTGATTCGATAAGTCGATACATTGGATACTAGCTGGTTATATGCGACATGACCGGATCATTGAATCAAGTGTTGATTTAATGTATAATTATATATTTGATATATTACTTTGCATCAACTAGTATTGGTTCACTTTAAATGGATTTACTCACTTGAAATGCACATTGTATATGTGATATAATTTTTTGTGCACTTGATTGTATCATGTTTGATGATACATTCTAGCTTGGGTTTGTGTAAAGAATTAAACCATGGTTAGTTAGTGATTAGGGTTTCATTTCATTTGCTTATTCTTTTATCTATTTATTTATTTATTTATTTTAGAATAGAAGAAAAGAGAATGGTGGCTTGTTTTGTTTGCTTGTTGAAGCTTTTTGATGCTTTGAACAAGTCCACCATTCTTGTCTCTTCTCTAACCCTAACCACTCATCTAACCTTAGTTAAATCTCTACACTAAACCATGGTTGAAGACATGATAAGTATTCATTTTTATTTTCTTTTTGAATAACTTATCATATCTTTTTCTTCTTCTTCTTCTTCATCTTCAACATGAAGAAAACCTAGCTACCATCAATGGCAACTAGTGAAAATGAGTGAGAAATCCAATTCTAAAGTGAACCCACTTCCTATTTCTTCATCCTCTACCTCTTGCCAAGTAGTATAGGGTGTTTCCTTCACAAGTTTTCAAGGCTTGGTGAAGTTGAAGCTTGATCTTGTGATGCCTCGACGTAGATCATCTTCGGCATCGAACCGACGACCAAGTCCGCCCTTTCCTCCGATGAAGCCGATGCTAGAGTCATGGATTTGATTTGGACAGTAGAGGGACCTCATCACGGAGCCTAGGACGTGGAGGACCGGATCTACAAAGGTTGTAGCTTCTTTCCTTTAGTTAAAATTCGTTTATATGCTTGCATCGCCTATATATCTAGTTAACGATCCGTATTAGGGTTTGTAGGCACTTGTAAAATTTGAATTAGTCATGTTTGATCACTTGTGAGACTTCATTAGTGTGCCTAGGAACCCTACAGTAGTATCAGAGCCTGGCTAGAGCCTTAGGCGATGCGTAGACGGAGTTAGAAATCAGATCGGACCGAAACCCTAACCCTAAACATGCTCTCTGGACAATTTTGTAAAATGTGGATTTTTCTATATTAAAAAAAATGCAGAAAAATCAGTAGGAAATTGTAAGGGTTACTGTAAAATTCGAGTCCATAATTCCATCAATCAGCCGCGGTTCCGCGGCACGAACATGGCTCGTGCGGCGGTTCCGCGGTCGTTTTGTCGTATTGTTCATCGAATTTGGCACAGTAATTAATTATTTGCAGTGCTGGTTTTCCTGGGAATTTTTAATATTTTTTCAAGAGTTGAATTTTCTGGGTTGTATTGGGGTCTCGGTGTTTCGACCGGATTGTCTAATTTTGTCAGTGTGTGTTTTTCCGGGTAATTTTAGAATATGTTAAAAAGTTCGACCGGATATAAATACCCACTTTTTCCCCTGCCGGAAAATTTCCAAGTGTTGGATTTTTCCGAGGTTTAAGGACGTTCTGAGTAGTGCAAGTAACGCGATGGTCCCTCTAGAAGACAACAAACCTTAACTCGATTATGTGACCGCCTTGAACTGCCCTTTGAACCTTAGGGTTTGGGGCAGTACGGCGTGCCACATGTGAGGCATTGGCTTGACCCTTTTACGGCTGGACCGTTGGTACTGAGGCACGAACTGAATGTTTTTAGACTTATTTCATGTGTTGGACTGTATCGGGAAAACTTGGGTGTTCGATTGTTCGATCGGAAAGTTTAACATTTTCTATCTTATCCGGAATGCGATACAATAATTGGAATTCACAAGCAGTTATGAGATAACTGAATGAATATTATAAATATGGCAGCTTAGTCTCACTTGATTGGTTGCCACAGAATTTTAATGTGATCAAAAGTCCGTCGCAATCACGTAGTGTATGCGGATACTCGCCGGGTAAACTTAATAGACAGCCTCACCCTATAGCCCCGACTAAGTGACTGTAGGAGAACCCCGTCGCCGAAAGCATCCGTTCGGGTGCTCGCGGCAGCGGTGTTCCGCCTTGGTGCACTTCGTCGATGGCGTCAGGGGTGCGGCCGCCTACTAAAGTTTGCAACGAGCATTCGATCTGATTGTCGGGAATCCTGTTGAATTGCCCGACTTTATATTGAAAAGTGTTTTCGATTTTGAGACTAAAATGAGGGGTTTATAATTATTAGGCATGTGATGTCTAAGTATTTCATTTGATTAGGCATGTGATGTCTAAAGAGGTTGCGGATTCCAACTGTTGTAGTTTTACACTTTCTTTTCTGTGACCGTAAGTGTAATATGTGATATCGCCGGTTTCGTTGCTATATGTCAACGACAATTGGGATGGGCATATTTACTTACGTTGATGACATGTGATGTTATGTGTTGCTGGATATGTTATATTGGATCGTCGTGTTTGAATAGCCGGGTTTTTTTTTATGTGAGATGAGTGCTTTTTTTCATTTTCATTCATGTAAAAACTTGTATGTAATATTCTTTTATTGGGGCACTTCCAGGTTGCGGATGTTGTCACCATTTGTATATTATTTACTTTTCCGCATTAGGATAGACCTAAGGAGGGGAGCACAAGTAACCGGGTTCTAGGGTCTAGTGGGAGAACATCTCGAGGAGTCGAGTCCGGGTCTCCTAACCCTAGAATTGGTAGGGTTACTTGCCGCTCTCGTAGGGGTCTAGGGGTGTGGGATTGGCTATTCATCACGACCGTGGAATCCGTGTTTTATACTGGCTCGTATTGAAAACATGGACGTCCTAGCATATCCAATATTTCATATGATACTTTCTGCTGCGTTATCAGTGATGTGATCATGTGATGTTCTGTGCTCTGTTCAGATAGATGTAGTATATAGTATATATGATATATTATATAGACGTTGCTTATGTTTTACACCCGCGCTATCCCTGCCTCGCTCTGCCGTTAGTTACCTAACCTAACGGTGCAGACGGGACATCGAGGCGAATGCGGATGGCATAAGCGTACGTTAGATTTATCGGTGATGATTAGGTGGACTTAAATGATGGGATATTCATTAATGAGATTAATGAAAGAAAATAAACCTAATTGATGTTGCGGAATCGAATTTCAAAATAAAAAAACAGGTAGCTACAGTTCTTGCTTTGCATCGCGGTGTTCATTATAGAACATCCTGCACCTTTTTCGATGAGGAAAGGACCGAGATCCCTTCACCGGGAGTGACTCCTTTAGCAATAACTGGCAGATGCTACACACACGGTTTGTCCTTTGATCGCTTCTATAGTTTCCGCTTTGCACAGTGATATATATGATATATCCCGCACCTCATTCGACGAGGAAAGGGCCGACGATCCCTTCACCGGGAGTGACCCCTTTAGCAAAACTAGAAAAGCCTCGAAAACATTCCATTCAAAAACATTTGATTCCGCAACGAGATCAAGTTCAAAGCGTTAAAGGTTTTCTTAAAAACCATTCGCAACCCTCCGTCATTTTAGGAAGTAGAGTACTTAGTATTCGTGCTGTGTTTGTTGACCTTAGTTAAGGCACAGTGTACGGTAGCTAAGTGATGTCTTCCTACACCGCATATGATGCGATTAGTTAGGACAGTCGCGTGACTTTGTTGACCTTAGTTAAGGGTCATGTGGGTGGGTCTAATTAATCATGAAATGACGGGTAGAACTTGACTAGTACTTATGATTTGTTGACCATAGTTAAGGTCATAAGTGCTAGGGGTAAAAACCATTATCGGGAGTTTCAAGTGTTGAAATTTGCAATGAGATTGCATACCTTCTATGTGATAGTTGGATCCCGATACCCACTGCGAGTAATTGTTACTCCTGGGAGAATTTTGCACTTTGCAATTAGCCGATCAAGTAGGTGTCTAGAAAGGTGTCAACGGGGTTACGCCTCTGGGAAAACGAGGTTTACTGTAATTAGGTCCGTGCGAAAACACGGGGAACCTCCCTCAAAGTACCGACACTAGCCTGACTGAAAGATTGGCGAACTTGTAGAGTGTAATTAATCCCGGCTAGTCTTTCCTTTTAAGGTTTGAAGGAAGATTTGATAAAAACAGTGGGAGCCATCCTGATTAGATAAAATATATAACCAATCTATTCTTGCAAGAGCGCACGCTGAGTGTTTTCTTCTCTCTCTCTCCAGGTAGCGACCATATCACGCCTTAATCAAGATAATAATATGGATGTATTAACCGAACCCGCTTGTTATACTGAGCTGGGGAACGTTGGTCCCGCTCCAACTTATAATTGTTATAAGACAGAGCAGGAAATAGGGGAATACCAGGACTCCCATGCCGCCCAAACGAAGAAAGTGCATATGATGCATCTCCTTCGGGTGTGTTCATTATAAAGAACTGTTTCTCAGTATCCTCTGCATCCTGGGTATTTGATACCGGATCAGGATCCCAGATATGTAATCTGTTACATAGGGCTACAAAAAGGTAGAAAAACTGAGAACGGGTGATAAGTTTCATGAGACAGAAAACGGGGCAAGTATTGCAGCCAAGTCTGTTGGTCACTGTCACTCTGTGTTACCAATACATTGATTCTGAACAAATGCTATTAGATACCGAACCTGATATACAAAATCATATCACTCTCTTTATTTAGTAAAGAAATGTTAAAATTTTGTATTGATGGATAATGTTTTGAACATTTCCTATATCAAAAGTTGATCGGTTCAGGCACGTTATCTAAAAGCATTGACGTTCTAAACCAAACTACAGTTCCTAGTATACAGAACACACACAAGAGGAAGAATTCAGAAATGAACAAATCCTTCTTGAGGCATTGTAGACTAGGTCATATCAATGCGACCCGACTGGCTGAAGTTACATTTTAGATGCATATTTAAATCAGTTTGGATTTACATCTTGTGAAACTTGCCAGTCATGTCACAAAGATAAGATGACCATAGCTCTGTTTATTGGAAACAGAGAAAGAGTTAGTAAACTCTTGGGATTGATACATGATGATGTATGTAAGGTTTCCTGTCTACACATGCCAGGACTGGTTCTTTATACTTCATTATATTCTCTGATAATCTCTCAAGATTCAGTCATATGTTCCTGTTGAAACATAAGTCCGAAGCTTTTGAGGTATTCACAAAATATAAGTTGGAAGTAGAGAACCAAAATAAGGGTATAAGTATAATGTCCTATGATGAGATCAGGGAGGAGAATACTCGTGCATGGCATTCCTGGACTATTCTAAAGGAGAATGAGATTCTCTCTCAGCATTACTCCTCCGTATACACCATAACACGATGGTATATCGGGGCGGAGCAATCACACCCTATATGATATGGTGCGCTCTATGATGAGTACTACTGAGTCTCCTATTTCCTTTTAGAGAGTTATGCACTTATGAAGTTGCATACCTATTGAATAGGGGTCGAATCAAATCAGTGCCTACCACTCCATATAAGATATGGTGTGGGAAGAGCCTATCTCTTAAGTAAGTTAAGATCTGGGGTTGTCCGGCCTATGTCTAAATGCAAAATCCGGACAAGCTCGAGGCAAGGTCAGTTATGTAGAACTGGAAATGTTCCAGCTATACAAACTGCAACTGATGATTTGACAGAACCAAAGGATTCAATAGTTCCCGACGAACCTCAGCCTCTCCGCCGATCTAGCAGGGTTCCTCACCTGCTTGAGAGATACTTCGGTTTCTCGATGACAGTGGGAGCAAGGATTGCATCATGAGATGATGACCCAACTAGTTTCGAGCAGGCCATCAAGAGTAGGGACTCTGTAAGAATGGCTAGATGCTTAGCGATCTGAGATGGAATCCATATACACCAACAAAGTATGGACTTTGGTTGCGATATCTGAAGGGTTAAATCCCTATCAGGAGCAAGTATATCTTGAGAAGATTACTTGGTGTAGATGGAAAAGTTGAGACTTTCAAAGCTAGACTTGTTAAAGGTTTTAGTCATCAACCAGGTGTGGATAATGATGAAACCTTTTCTAAGGACTATGCTTAAGTCCATTTAGATCCTACTTGCCATTGCTACATACCATGACTGCGATATCTGGTGGTTGAGTGCCATGACTACTTTTCTAAATATTGATTTAGAAGAGAGAGTCTATAAGAACACAGCCAGAGGGCTTCGTAAACAGTGGGAGCAGCGGAAACGTGTGCAAGTTGCTTTATATAATGAAGCAGGCATCGTGGAGTTGGAACATCTGTTTTGATGAGTTAGTCAAACAGTTTGACATCATCAAAATGGTAGATGAACCAAGTATATACAAAAAGGTAGTAGGGAGTATGGTGACGATCCTCGTAGAGTACGTGAATGACATACTCTTGATAGGAATGGGATTTCCTACATTACGCTCGGTCAATCTCCGCTTATCACAAGGATTCTGCAAAAGGATCAAAGTGATACCTCCTAAATCCTGAGTTTTCATCTATGAGATAGATGTAATTGGATGCTAGGATTCTCACTAGATGTACTGGGATGGTATCAATCGATCCTGGAGAGAATCACTGGAAGAGTTCCAGGGTGATAAAGACGACTGAATGTCAGTCACAGGCATTGTCTTTACCCTCAGTAAAGGGACGGTATGTTGGAAGAGTTCCAAGCTAGATACCGTGGCAAACTAGACGATAAAGGCTGGTAACATTGCTATTTAACATACTACCAAAGAGGCAGTTTGGGTGTATATTGGTTCATAAGATGAACTAGGTTCCTGCCATTGTATGACAATGGAAGTGTGGCTTCGGCCCTGGAACCCTGGTCCCATCAGTGACCCAGACAAATTCTGAGGCAGCATCACCTGATCATGGAGATAGTTGATCTCCAGGTTGATCGAGGTTAGGAGAGTAGACTCAGAGGACAACACGGCGGATCCACTCACGAAGGCTTTTTCCCAGAGAGAGACTTATATGGGATGGTTGAGTATGTGATACTGCAACCACTGCTACAGATGACCCTAGTGCAAGTGGGAGATTGTTAGTTATATGTATGCCCTAGAGGCCATTACTGTACATTGGATGTATATTGTAGTGGATGCTGGGACATATGTAGGTAGGACTTTCTTGCTCGACATGATAGTACGCTATCTGGTTGATCTTTATCTTAACATGTATACTTTCTGTCTCTCTGTTACATGTTGATAAAGCCCTTAGGATGTGTACTCGACTTCCATGATTATGATGCAGATCATACTAGTGGGGCCTGGGTAGTCAATGAGTACATCCTTCAATGTTCCTAGTCGTGGAAATATCGAGACGGGGCATCGATATTCCAGAGTAGACTAGCGTATATCTTCTCGACCCATGTGATGGGCGATGGATGATCCCATATCCATTGGTGTTTGACATCAGAGATGGTATACGGGTGCTCAGTGAAGACTGGGTACACTGAACGGACTCGCCGAGAACTCCCAGATGGTATTATACCTCACGTCAGATGGCAGTTCTCTGGTGACACTGGTACAGCTTAGTCTGTAGACCCGAGATCGTCACAGAGTCTTGTGTGTCTCCTACTGTGCTTTGATTTCCACCCTACCACGGCTCTACTGAGTCGTGCAAACAGGTGGTTTTTGGGTACAGTCCCGATTCACATGGAGGCAATGAGCGATAGGAGGGGATTCGTCTCTCCCGGTATTGAGGGTTGATGTTGCGCTATGCTCGACTGGCCATAACAGGAAATCCCTGGCCAGGGTTGCAGTGACCTACTGGTAAGTGTTATCAGTAGTTTCACACATGTCATGGACTTCACGTCGGCATGACTTATCAAGCTATTGGGGTCTGATGTTTACCACCCCTAGGCGAGATATGCGACATATCAGACGAACAGACCGGACTGTACGGTAAGTGTTACTGGTTGGATTCACAGGAGTGTGAGCGGGCTTGCTCGTCGATCTTCTGATTGCTCAATACCCGGGTGGCCGTTACGTTTAGCAGACCGCTTGCGGCTTGTGGATGTTTGATATGATCATCATCTGCTACCGGCGTATTGACGAGTCTTTAGAGTCCTACACAGAGGTTTCCTGGCTCAAGCAAAACGAAATAGGAGCGCATATGAGATATGTGCGGGACCGAGAATAATGCGTGTATGTGATACAGTATTTCATTCTCGCGATGTATGTGTCGAATGGTTGTATGCGATATAACCTAGTTATCGAATCAAGGGTTGATTCAATAAGTCGATACATTGGATACTAGCCGGTTATATGCGACATGACTGGATCATTGAATCAAGTGTTGATTTAATGTATAATTATATATTTGATATATTACTTTGCATCAACTAGTATTGGTTCACTTTAAATGGATTTACTCACTTGAAATGCACATTGTATATGTGATATAATTTTTTGTGCACTTGATTGTATCATGTTTGATGATACATTCTAGCTTGGGTTTGTGTAAAGAATTAAACCATGGTTAGTTAGTGATTAGGGTTTCATTTCATTTGCTTATTCTTTTATCTATTTATTTATTTATTTATTTTAGAATAGAAGAAAAGAGAATGGTGGCTTGTTTTGTTTGCTTGTTGAAGCTTTTTGATGCTTTGAACAAGTCCACCATTCTTGTCTCTTCTCTAACCCTAACCACTCATCTAACCTTAGTTAAATCTCTACACTAAACCATGGTTGAAGACATGATAAGTATTCATTTTTATTTTCTTTTTGAATAACTTATCATATCTTTTTCTTCTTCTTCTTCTTCATCTTCAACATGAAGAAAACCTAGCTACCATCAATGGCAACTAGTGAAAATGAGTGAGAAATCCAATTCTAAAGTGAACCCACTTCCTATTTCTTCATCCTCTATCTCTTGCCAAGTAGTATAGGGTGTTTCCTTCACAAGTTTTCAAGGCTTGGTGAAGTTGGAGCTTGATCTTGTGATGCCTCGACGTAGATCATCTTCGGCATCGAACCGACGACCAAGTCCGCTCTTTCCTCCGATGAAGCCGATGCTAGAGTCATGGATTTGATTTGGACAGCAGAGGGACCTCATCACAGAGCCTAGGACGTGGAGGACCGGATCTACAAAGGTTGTAGCTTCTTTCCTTTAGTTAAAATTCGTTTACATGCTTGCATCGCCTATATATCTAGTTAACGATCCGTATTAGGGTTTGTAGGCACTTGTAAAATTTGAATTAGTCATGTTTGATCACTTGTGAGACTTCATTAGTGTGCCTAGGATATTTTCACTAGAAATGTCACAATATAAAATCACAAGAATAAATTTATATACTAAAATACCATGAACTTCAAATAAATCAATATTAAAGATAAATACCTTTATTTATAAAAACTAGGATATTTTCACTAGAAATGTCACAATATAAAATCCACCCTCATTACAACTCTAAAGAAGAGTAATAAATACTTGAGGTGTATTTTGAAAAGTATATAAAAGTATTTTTACATAAAACCCCCTCAAGTTTTATAAATTACCCTAAGAAGCCTAGCAATTATAAGACTTCGATTTACACTCCTGATTGTCTGATTAGGGTTTGAGTTTGATTAATCTGACTTGAATATGATTCAAGTCAATCTACAATTTACAATATTCCAATTCAATATGAACACATGAATCCATGAATCCAATTATCAATTTATACAACTTGACTGAACCGAACCATGGATATATTCCTTTTACATGATTCTCAGTTATTCTATTTACACAACTCTACGGTTACAACCGTTTCCTGATATCATGGTTTCGGTCAGTCAATCAATTATACAATCAATACAATTTACAAGACAAACAATACATTCAAAACACTACGGGGTTTAAGGGGTAGATTGGTACGGAAGGTGTTAAAAGTGGCACGAGACGGTAAGATTAAGACACCTAACATGAATCCAATTGCCATTCTTCCGGGTTGTATAACGGAGCCTTGTACTTCCATTTGCCCTGATCTCTAGCATATTGAGACCCCACTCGTATACACTGGCATTCTGCTGTACCAAGTTACAAACAACAACGTAAATACAACAATATAACAATATAATACAACTGTAAAAGCTACTCTCTCTCTCTCTCTTTCTCTCTGTCTATTCCTCCCTTATTTTTGGGACTTACCGAGCGACCTGTTCGCTGACGATATTCTATTTCTTTCTTCTTTGAATGTCGTCAGGTGGTTTGGACCCGGCAGAGATCGAGCCATCTACATAAGACTTGGACCAGATCAGTGAAGACCCCGATTTCTAGACATTGTAAATTTTCCATTCAGTACTTTTTATTTCATGTTATGCCATTGTTTAGGCATCGTTTTATTTCAGTTGTATTTCCTTTTCATGCATTGTACAAAAGAATGTTAATGAATAAAAGTTGCTGTTTTTATTATCTCTTGTCTTTTGTGTATTTATTTTATATTGCTTAGATACGCTTAGCGTATGTACTTCTGAGTATATACGTAGCGGACCGGTCGCGTCCCCTTCGCCGTACATTGGGAAGCGGGGCGTGACAGGTTTTGTTGGTGGCCCATGCAGGTCTGAGCTGTATGAAACCCTATCATGCAATTCTGTTCTGCGTGAACAACCTAAGCAATATAACACAAGAACAGCAACTAAAACATTCTTTACAATTCATGTCCCTTGAATCTTACAATTTCATATTTGATTAGTCAAAAATATTCCATCTTTTAACCATCAATTTCCCTATCATTTGCATTCATATAGAAATGTTCGGCATTCATATGTCACATATTAGCAAATCTGTCGCAAAATATCAGATTACATGTGTTAGACCTTAAAACCGGCATTCCTAGGGAAATTGACTGCATTTCATAATATGGCATCATTTCTATATATCGCATCTTGTGTTTCGAAGTCTGTGCAGGAAAATCAGAAGCTTGCTCAAATGGACACCGCTAAAACATTACGCCAATTCAATGATTTCAGTTCTGGTAGCAATCCAAAAGGCAAAATACAATTCAACACATCAGATGAAGTCCAAAATGTTAGCCCAAGACCACTGCAAAAAGGCCAAAGCCCAAGCTTCCAACATGGCCGCGGAACCGCGGCCAGAGCCTGCTTGAGCCGCGGTTCCGCGGCCGTCTTGACACTTCACTTCCTCAATTTTGGTGCAAAATGTTTATCTCAGTAGCTACAGTTCAGAAATGTACTTCAGTTTCCAGAAGACTCCAGAGACTTCTGCCAGATCAGCAAACTAGGGTTTTCTAAGCTTAACTAATCCTAGCTTAAAACCTAAGCTAGCTCCTAACAAACTAATTCTAGAAGCTCCTCAACAAACTTTTGGAGGGAATTGTAATTTCTAATCTAGGCCTAGGGTTTGGGAGATCTATAAATAAAACCCTAGGCTCACTTGTAAAGGAGATCATCTCTTGGAATTCTATTCATTCAATAGATCCATTCACTCTCTTTCTTCATCTTCTTCCACAAGTCTAGTGACAAGGCTTGTGTGAAACCCTAACCCTAATTCCAATCAAAAGCCAAGATCCCGAGTACCAAATCAAGTAAGAAGCCCGTCAACCTTTTATGAGCGGAGCCGATCTTCAACAGAGCAAGTGGTCCGAGCCGATCCACGACTCACGGAGAAAAGCGACGCCAGATCGACAATTTAGTTCTTCCTCTTGTAGTTCTTGAGCGACTGTAATCAAATTGTTGATATAAATAAAAGGTGATATTCTTTTATCTTGTTTTCTTTAAATTCTTGCATCATGATATCTTTTCAATTCTTGAATGCTTTCTGTGTGATAATGTGTGAATAAACTCCGCTCGTCGAGGAGTCGAGACGATCAATAGAACGATGATGTAATATATCTGAAAACGATTCTTGATTCCTACGAGTTTTGTAAACCCTAGCAAGTTCAAGAATCGACGACCCAATTTTGTTGCGATGCTTTCTTGATTGATATCGCTCGAGATTGGGGAGTTACGATCGTTTCTTGAAATTGCTAGAGGCTAGAATGTGAATGATATCGACGAAAGAACAAGGGTTAAATGATGAAACCCTAGTTTCACGAGAAAGCCCTAACTCTCGTCGATCATCATCGATCTAGTATCAATTCTTCGAAGGATAAGAACACGATATCTTAATGATTACATCACGTCTATAGATCCGATCGATTCCTACGAGCCTCATTTAGATTCTTGACATTTGGTTGGAAATATCATCGAAACCCGATTCTTGATTGTTTATCTTTTTCTTGATTCTTGAATAGAATAGTGACACTTGGAACAATTGATAAATCTTGAATCATGCTTTCTTTTCTTTTCGATTAACTTTTCAATTCAAACAAATCAAATATTGAAACGAATCGCACAATCCCTGTGGACGATCCGCACTCGCTTACGATCTACAACTGACACCGTAATTGATTGCGGTCAAATATAATTCTTTGGTTGTGATTTCTTTATACAATTTTCTAAATACCGATACAAGATACTGTTATCGATCAAATGAAACCGTTATCGGGAAACAATTGATTCGATACTTGCATTTGATAAACACAACAAATTTTACATCCAATCAAGAAATTCTTCATACAATCAAATGGTGCCGTTGCCTAGGATTACGCGTTAATTCGTTTCTTATTAAAGTTTGAATTGAAGGATTTATTCCATTGTTATTTTGAGATCAAAATTCGTGCAAACCCTAAACGATTTGTTGTGGTTCATTGCAAGGAAATCTGGAGCTATTTGGCAATTGAAGAATTTTTTTTGAATAAACCAGAGAGCAGAAGGAGTCTACAGAGACTCTCTGAAAAATTTTGGTGAAGAGATCCTACTAACGGACCGCGGAAGCGCGGTGGGAGCCTCCTATTGCGGCGGAACCGCGGCACCTTGGACCCTTCTCTGTGCCAAATTTCTTCAGGTAATTTCTTACCTTCTCCTCACTCCTCTTTTTAGCTCCAACTAATAATTTTCTGCAGGTTTCTTTTCAAATAATCGCAGCTCGCAAATTGCAAAATTAAATTTGTGCGTGATTTTGTTTCTTGGTTGTTTGCATTCTAAATACGGATATTAAGGGGCACGGCCAAATCCAAATTAGGTGGGGATTTCATTACCTTTCTTAGGACCCGAAAATCGCAAAACTTGCATCCGCATTGACCCACATTAACTAAAAAATATCTAGAGATGACTCTAAAGACCGTCGCGCTCAATTAGGACAGAAGAAGGCCGTGGGTAATTCATTGCTTATCCGCGTTTTCTTGTGGTGCCTAGGCAAGTGTGTCTAAGGCTAGTGGTTTTTAATTAGGCCCACTACTTACGTAGTGGAGTACCTTCCCACTTTTCTGGCACTTATCCGGCCACAGGGGGACAAGGAGGCAGTGGAGGATTCTATCCTGCGACTTGTCTTTTGGCAGTTAGGAGCGGTCTAGAGCCGGACCTAGGTGACCATTAGATTCTAGGGTCTTTGTTGCTGCATTTGTTGTGTCGCATCATTTTTTTTTTCAAAAATCCGTCCCTTTTTCAAAAGAAAACACCGCATTCATTCATACCCCTAATTATAAGTCAACGCTGCCACTTGTACTAACCCATTTTAGTGCAAGATAGGCTGGACACGGGATTCTAGTGCCCGTTTAGTCCGCATACCTCCTATCTACTCCGAAGTCGATATTTCTGCATTTACCTTTCCTTTACCCACTACCACATCCACACCGATGGATCCGAATCCATCAAACTTCTTTAACCCTAATCTGCCGCCGTCCGTTGGTGCGCAGAATCCACCCCGCATCTCTCTTCAGGAGAGGTGCTACCCTATTCGAGGTCCTCTTTCGACCTGTTTATCCACACCACCAGCCAACGGGGATAACTTTGAGATTAAGCCCCAGTATATCAATCTTTTACCCAAATTCCACGGACTCGAGACTGAGGACGCTTACGTTTTCATTACCAAATTTGAAAACGTATGCGCAATGATGGGTACGTCACAACTTTCAGTGGATGCTATGCGTCTACGACTTCTTCCATTTACTTTGTGCGATATAGCCGAGAAGTGGCTATATAACACTACCGCACATTCTATTACAAATTGGGAAGAATTCATCGCGGCATTCCTTAAGAAATTTTACCCAATACAAAAGACAGCTCGAATCCGTAGCGAACTGAATCAATTTGCCCAGCTCCTTACTGAACCATTTTCAAAATGCTTTGAACGTTTCAAGGATCTATTGGTTCAGTGTCCTCATCACGGCATCCCGAGATGGGAGCTTTGCCGAATCATTTATGAGGGCATTAACCCAAACACTAAACAGAGCCTTGAAAACATGTGTCAGGGTACTTTTATGACCAAAGATGATAGGGAAGCTTGGAAGTATTTAGAAGAGTTCGCTGAAAAATCACTACAGTGGGAGAGTGGAACCCAACCATTGAATAGGGGTGGCATACACCAAATAGATGTGTCCATAGGTGGTCGAGCTGAGATGGCAGCAATGCAAAAGAAGCTCGACGCTATGGAACACAAATTTCCAGCAGCCTCCCTAAACCCAATGTCGCTCCCCAAAACTGTTTGTGGGTGCTGTTCTGATCCGTCTCATTTAACGGAAGAATGCCCATTAAACTCTGCGTTTCAAGGTCACGAGCATTCTAATGCCGCATTTCAAAGACCTAGAAACGATCCATATTCTTCCACGTACAATCAGGGTTGGAGGAATCACCCGAATTTCGCTTGGAACCAAAACCAATCTCAAAACACGGTTCCAAACACGAATCAATTTCAAAGGGCTCTTCCTCCACCACAGCAACCCCTTCAACTCACTCAGCACCCCTATCAGTCACAAAATTTCCAAAATCAGGTCAACACTCCTGCACAGTCTAATCCTATGACCTGTTCTGACGAGTTCTCTCAATTCACTCAAACCATGAAATCACTTTTGTCAAATTTCATAGAGGTTTCGGCTGGGGTTAGATCTTCCGTCGGTGAGATAAAGAAAAACTCAGCGTCCCAAGCTGAGAGTATCAGAACGATGGAAGCTGAAATCGAACGACTTAAAGCCGAAATGAGTGCGAGAGAAAAAGGGAAACTTCCCTCTCAACCCCTACAGAATCCTAGGTATTACAATGTAAATGCCGTCACAACGTTGAGATCGGGAAGAGTGCTGAACAACCATGTTGGGGAAGAAGTTGATGATACTGAAAATCATATCAACACCCCGGCTGAGACCTTTCCACACACACACACTTTTCCTTCTGATCCTTGTTCTTCTACCACACCACCTTCTCGCGAGCCTATTCTCCATTTCCCACTAGGCTCGACACCTCAGTATAGCCCTTCTAGTTCTCCACAGACGGCCCCCACACCTCTTTTGGGATCTCGTCTACCCCCTCTTCCTTCTCCTATGATGGACCCGGCACTCATTATGAAAGCACCTTACCCGAATCGGTTAAGGGCTAATAGAACGAGTCCTCATATGGAGAAAATTATGGAAATGTTCAAACAGGTTAACATCAACATCCCTCTCCTAGATGCGATTCAGCAAGTCCCCGCTTATGCGAAAATTCTTAAGGACTTGTGCACTAGGAAGAGGAAGGCTCAAGTGCCGAAGAAGGTCTTTATGTATAATAATATTAGCACTGCTTTTATTCCCCAGCTACCAAAGAAACGTAAGGACCCAGGATGTCCTACGATATCGATTTCTATTGGGGGTAAAAACATAAATCGTGCTCTTTTAGACCTTGGCGCAAGTGTTAACCTACTTCCATATTCTGTATATGAGCAATTAGGGATTGGAGAGTTGAAACTTGCTCACTGCACTCTCCAAATGGCAGACCGTTCAATCACCAAACCAAGGGGTGAACTAGAGTATGCGTTGATAAAGGTCGGGGAATTTGTTTTCCCTGTAGACTTCATTGTACTCGATACACAGCCTGTAGCAAACCCCCGGGGCCAAATTCCGGTGATTCTGGGTCGTCCTTTCCTTGCCACTTCCAACGCTGTTATAAACTGTAGAAATGGTTCAATGAACTTATCATTTGGAAATATGACCATTGAACTAAATATCTACAAAGTTGGAAGTCAGCCATCAGAACCCTCTGCTCATATTCTAGATGTGTGCTCTGTCCACGAGATCGCTCCCGATAGTTATGGAGCTGAGGATCTTTGCTTTCTAGGTCTCGACGACATTACCACATCTCTGCTTGATCTTACACATGATCTTAGTGAGGACACTTTTCCTACACTTGAGTCCGACACACCTGACTTTACTCCACCCGAGTCTGTATATTTCACAGGCTCTGAGCTTGTTTGTAATTCCAAAAATCACTCGATGATCCCTCCTTCTATCATTTCTCCGCCAGTTTTATATCTCAAAATTTTACCTTCTCATCTTAAATATGCTTATTTAGGTGAGAATGAGTCTTTACCGGTTATCATATCCGCTTCTCTAGCATCAGAGCAAGAGAATGCACTTTTATCGGTATTGAGATCTAACAAAGAGGCGTTTGGTTGGACCATGGCGGACATCAAAGGGATTAGTCCCTTGATAGTTGAACATCATATACATGTGATGGATGATGCCAGACCAACCCGAGAACCACAGAGATGGTTAAATCCCGTCATGAAGGAAGCGGTGATGAAAGAGATCGTCAAATGCCTAGATAATGGTATTATATACCCCATCTCCGATAGCCAATGGGTGAGTCCTATACATGTCGTTCCTAAGAAATCCGGCATCACTGTTATAACCAATGAGGCAAATGAGTTGATTCAGACACGCACCCAAACTGGGTGGCGTGTATGTATTGATTATAGAAAACTCAATGCTGCCACGAGGAAAGACCACTTTCCTCTACCATTCATTGATCAAATGCTGGAACGCTTAGCGGGACGAGAGTATTATTGCTTTATGGACGGATACTCAGGCTATAATCAGGTCCCCATCGCCAAAAAGGATCAAGATAAAACCACTTTTACTTGTCCTTTTGGTACATTTGCTTACAGTCGCATGCCCTTTGGGTTATGCAATGCTCCCGCTACCTTCAGTGGTGTATGATGGGGATATTCTCTGATATGGTAAAGAATTTTCTGGAGATCTTTATGGACGATTTCTCGATTTTTGGAGACTCTTTTTCTGATTGCCTATCGAATCTTGACGCAGTTCTTACTCGTTGCAAAGAGAAGAACTTAACTTTGAACTGGGAAAAATGCCATTTCATGGTCCAAGAAGGAATTGTACTTGGACTTGTTATTTCACAGAAAGGCATTGAGGTTGACAGATCTAAGATAGATGTCATTCAAAACCTCCCTCATCCCAAAAGCGTCAAAGATATTCGATCTTTCCTTGGCCATGCGGGTTTTTATAGGAGATTCATTAAGGACTTTAGCAAAATTGCTAGACCTTTAACTCTTCTCCTGGCCAAGGATACGACCTTCCACTTTGACTCGGACTGTGAGATAGCTTTCGACTCACTTAAACACTCACTCACTTCAGCCCCCGTTCTATCGTCTCCTAATTGGGACTATCCCTTTGAGCTGATGTGTGACGCATCCGACTTTGCAGTAGGTGCAGTCTTAGGACAGCACATTGAAAAGATGCCACACGTGATCTACTATGCAAGTAAGACCCTGAACGATGCATAAATCAACTATACAACCACCGAGAAAGAACTTTTAGCGGTTGTATTTGCATTAGAAAAATTCAGGCCTTACTTGATTGGCTCATCTATAGTTGTGTACACTGACCATTCCGCCTTAAAACATCTTTTGGCGAAGAAAGATGCAAAAGGTCGACTAATACGTTGGATCCTTTTGTTACAAGAATTTGATCTTGTTATCAAAGATAAGAAAGGATGTGAAAATGTCGTAGCCGACCATCTTTCACGCATCATTTCTTCCCCTGTGACCCTGCCGATCAATGATTCGTTCCCTGATGAACAACTCTTGAACGTATTCGCTGAACCATGGTTCAGGGATATAGTGAACTATCTTGTCACGGGACTTATACCCAGCGATTGGTCAAAACAGAACAAATACCGTTTTTTATCCCAAGTAAAACATTTTTACTGGGATGAACCCTATCTGTTTAAATATTGTCCTGATCAGATCATAATCCGGTGTGTCCCGAAAGAAGAATTCAAGAGTGTTCTTTCTTTTTGTCATGATCAGGCCTGTGGGGGTCACTTCGGTCCTAAAAAGACGGCAGAAAAGGTTTTGCAATGTGGATTTTATTGGCCGACCTTATTCAAGGACGCTTTTGAGCATTGCAAAACCTGTACACAGTGTCAGTACACGGGTAGAATCTCCAGGAGAAATGAAATGCCTCAGCAACCCATCTTGGTTGTTGAAATCTTCGATGTTTGGGGCATTGATTTTATGGGTCCCTTTCCCAACTCCTTTGGGAATTTGTACATACTGCTGGCGGTTGATTATGTCTCAAAGTGGGTAGAAGCCATTCCGTGTCGCACTAATGACAGGAAAGTTGTCATTAAGTTCTTAAAAGAGAATATCTTTTCACGATTTGGACACCCACGTGCTATCATTAGCGATAATGGGACACATTTCTGCAACAGATCCTTCGAGACTCTGATGCGGAAATACGCAATCAACCATCGACTTTCTACACCCTATCATCCCCAAACGAGCGGGCAGGCTGAAATTTCGAACATACAGATCAAACTTATCCTGGAGAAGACTATTGCTAAGAATAGAAAAGACTTATCGACCAAACTGACGGATGCTCTTTGGGCATTCAGAACTGCATATAAAACCGACCTAGGGATGTCTCCATATAGGATAGTGTTTGGGAAGGCATGTCACTTACCCGTCGAGATAGAGCATAAAGCATTGTGGGCTATTAAGGAAATAAATTTTGATTTAAACCTAGCCTGCAACTTTCGGAAGCTGCAACTAAATGAGCTAAGCGAACTCCGCGATGAAGCTTATGATAACGCTGTAATTGTAAAGAATAGGACTAAGGTTTTTCACGATAAAAACATTTTGAGGAAAACATTTTCACCTGGTCAACAAGTCCTTCTTTATGATTCACGATTACACCTTCACGCGGGTAAGCTTCGATCTCGGTGGAAGGGACCTTTTGTTGTGCGGTCTGTATACCCGCACGGGGCAGTAGAAGTAGAAAATGTTAAAAACGGCACATTTTTCAAAGTGAATGGACATAGACTAAAGCCGTTTTTTTCCACTGACCCCACGGAGGAGCTCTTGTTCTTACAAGAGCCAGTTTATTTGGATTAAAATTCCTCCGTCTCACCTTCATGTCCTGTATATCACTGCATCATGTTTTGGATGAAGGTGAGTGAAAAGAATAAGTTTGGGGGAAGTTCTTCGCTTATACATTTTGCCCCCACTAATAATTCCCCCAAGGCTTACAGTTTTTGTAGGTATAGCGGTTGGCAACAGTGAGGACACTGTTGAAAACAAGTTTGGGGGAGCTTTGTGCTTATTTTTGCATCATTTGCATATCATCTGCATAAGCACAAAACATTTCTTTTAAAAATCTATAAAAATTTATAAAATTTTTTTTTTCAAAACCCATAAAAATTTAAAAATTTTCAAATATAAAAATATTTTTGTACATAAATAAGATAATAAAAGTTTAGATAATGAACAATTACATCCATGAGATTAGAAAATTTCTAGAAAACTAAGAAAATTAGAAGTTTTCTTATACGAACTAGTAATAAGTAGTTATGAGCCGTTGTCCCAAGGGTTAGTAAGATGAAGGACGTCACTAATCTGAGGATAAAACTAAGTCTGAAAAATAGTTTCTATTCTGTAAGCCAAACATTTTGAACGTTGCTACCCTGCTATTCGCACTTACACACGTCTTGAAGCCTGGGATAGTAGAGGATACCTTGAAATGCTCTTGTCTTAAAGCCGATGTATGAAGGAAATAAAAAAAAAGTGAATAAAAAAAAAGATATAAAGTGGTGAGAAAAATGGACACTGGTTTTGTTATCGCCGAGGGCAATAAAAATGTATAGCGAGGGTGCCTCTTCACCTAGTGCCCTAAGGCCAACTGGTCTGGGAGTCACTGCTATGCCTGAGGTGGTGCAAGACGAGGAAAATACACCAAATAAGCAAGCACATGAGTAATCGGTCGGTTAGTACCTCAAGAAGTATTAACGGTCGCATGAAAGTGTGTGAGCAATCTCATCTAAATATTCATTAATTAAAAAGTACTGAGGCTGATGGGCAAGACTATGATAGCTTGAATTGAATTCTCCGGGTGTAGGGATGTCCTTTACACACACGCAGGGTTATATGATCGATGTTTGGAAGAAAGATAGGAATGAAGAATAAGACGATGTTTTATTGAGGGAGGACGTGATTTCTAACATCTTTTCATGACCATTAAGATAGGGCTCATGACAACCGAAAAGCTAGCTTAGTTGGAAACCCTAATTTTCAAGGCTTTTCTTCTACAATTCTTTTCTTTAAATGTAATATTCATGATCTTCCTTTTATTATTGGATTTTGTGGGTGCAATCCGCTGAAAACCCTCAGGAGACAACACTCCTCCTACTAGGGACACCTAGAGGTTTAAAGGCTTGTTGCACGTGCTCAGTGCAATCGTGTTGCCTACGAAAGTGTGCTAGTTAGTTTTTTCTCTTTCTTTATTTTCTCCTTCTCTTTTTAATAAAAAGTTCGCTCGAGACGATCGAAATTAAGTTTGGGGGAATTTGATTAGTCGAAAATATTGCATCTTTTAACCGGCAATTTCCCTATCATTTGCATTCATATAGAAGTGTTCGGCATTCATATGTCACATATTAGCAAATCTGTCGCAAAATATCAGATTACATGTGTTAGACCTTAAAACCGGCATTTCTAGGGAAATTGACTGCATTTTATAACATGGCATCATTTCTATATATCGCATCTTGTGTTTTGAAGTCTGTGCAGGAAAATCAGAAGCTTGCTCAAATGGACGCCGCTAAAACATTACGCCAATTCAATGATTTCAGTTCTGGTAGCAATCCAAAAGGAAAAATACAATTCAACACATCAGTTGAAGTCCAAAATGTTACCCCAAGACCACTGCAAAAAGACAAAAGCCCAAGCTTCCAACATGGCCGCGGAACCGCGGCCAGAGCCTGCTTGAGCCGCGGTTCCGCGGCCGTCTTGACACTTCACCTCCTCAATTTTGGTGCAAAATGTTTATCTCAGTGGCTACAGTTCAGAAATGTACTTCCGTTTCCAGAAGACTCCAGAGACTTCTGCCAGATCAGCAAACTAGGGTTTTCTAAGCTTAACTAATCCTAGCTTAAAACCTAAGCTAGCTCCTAACAAACTAATTCTAGAAGCTCCTCAACAAACTTTTGGAGGGAATTGTAATTTCAAACCTAGGCCTAGGGTTTGGGAGATCTATAAATAAGACCCTAGGCTCACTTGCAAAGGAGATCATCTCTTGGAATTCTATTCATTCAATAGATCCATTCACTCTCTTTCTTCATCTTCTTCCACAAGTCTAGTGACAAGGCTTGTGTGAAACCCTAACCCTAATTCCAATCAAAAGCCAAGATCCCGAGTACCAAATCAAGCAAGAAGCCCGTCAACCTTTTATGAGCGGAGCCGATCTTCAACAGAGCAAGTGGTCCGAGCCGATCCACGACTCACGGAGAAAAGCGACGCCAGATCGACAATTTAGTTCTTCCTCTTGTAGTTCTTGAGCGACTGTAATCAAATTGTTGATATAAATAAAAGGTGATATTCTTTTATCTTGTTTTCTTTAAATTCTTGCATCATGATATCTTTTCAATTCTTGAATGCTTTCTGTGTGATGATGTGTGAATAAACTCCGCTCGTCGAGGAGTCGAGACGTTCAATAGAACGATGATGTAATATATCTGAAAACGATTCTTGATTCCTACGAGTTTTGTAAACCCTAGCAAGTTCAAGAATCGACGACCCAATTTTGTTGCGATGCTTTCTTGATTGATATCGCTCGAGATTGGGGAGTTACGATCGTTTCTTGAAATTGCTAGAGGCTAGAATGTGAATGATATCGACGAAAGAACAAGGGTTAAATGATGAAACCCTAGTTTCACAAGAAAGCCTTAACTCTCGTCGATCATCATCGATCTAGTATCAATTCTTTGAAGGTCAAGAACACGATATCTTAATGATTACATCACGTCTATAGATCCGATCGATTCCTACGAGCATCATTTAGATTCTTGACATTTGGTTGGAAATATCATCGAAACCCGATTCTTGATTGTTTATCTTTTTCTTGATTCTTGAATAGAATAGTGACACTTGGAACAATTGATAAATCTTGAATCATGGTTTCTTTTTTTTCGATTAACTTTTCAATTCAAACAAATCAAACATTGAAACGAATCACACAATCCCTGTGGACGATCCGCACTCGCTTACGATCTACAACTGATACCGTAATTGATTGCGGTCAAATATAATTCTTTGGTTGTGATTTCTTTATACAATTTTCTAAATACCGATACAAGATACTGTTATCGATCAAATGAAACCGTTATCGGGAAACAATTGATTCGATACTTGCATTTGATAAACACAACAAATTTTACATCCAATCAAGAAATTCTTTATACAATCAATATTCCTTGAATCTTGTCATTTCATTTGAATCTGTCCTAACCCAAATTTTTCTTCAGGGTTATGGATTCCCCGAACAACACCAGCACCAATGTCAACAACACACTTCCAGCACTACCCCTCACACCTGTTGTTCCTGCGCCACTCACCGAGCAAACAGTGCTACTTGAGGCGATCCGCAGCCTTCTTGAGGGACAACAACAACTCCTGAACCGTCCCGAGACCGACGCACCGGGAGTAAAGCAATTCAGGGCTTTACATCCCAAGCAGTTCTCCAGAAAAGGAAGCCCTCTTGAAGCTGAAGAATGGGCACAAAGCATAGAAGATGATCTGGCAGCAGCACAAGTGCCAGACATAGCTTGGGTCCGTGTGGCGAAACTGCAGCTCACGGACAATGCTTGCAACTTGTGGAAGGCGGAAGAAAGCCATCTTGTACAGCCTATTGAATGGTAGACTTTTCGCGAGAACTTCGACGCGAAGTACTTCCCTGTGATTGCCAGGTTTGCCATGGAGCAGCAGTTCATTCATCTACAACAAGGTTCGATGTTGGACAAATCAGTAGATGTGTACGACGCTGAATTCACCATGCTAAGCCGGTAAGATATGTCACAATAGTCCAAATTTTTTTAAATATCACATACTACACAGCTAACACAAGACCATAACAGATTTGCGGCACACCTGATACCGACGGATGAGATCAGAGCCCGTCGATTTCAACAAGGTTTGGACACAGAAATTCAGGCTGCTCTAGCCACAGGAAAATTTCTGACACATGAAGATGCTCTGGAAGCTGCCCGCAGTTATGAGGCAGTAGTAAAGGCGAGGGGCAGACCCCAATCTGCCGGTTTGAAACGCCCTGCCACTCAAATGGCAGGAGGTGCCTCTTCCAGGCCATCGTTTGAACCCAGGAGAACTGAAGAAATTTGCCACTACTGCCATAGAAAGGGACACTTGTGGAAGGACTGTAGGCGTGTATTTCCCGTTTTGGAATTTGAACAGAGTTTTGCTCTGATTGGGGGAAACAAATGCCCCCCCCACCGTTGCGCTTACGTGGCCCCAAACATGAGCGCAGCGGTGGCAACATCTCAGTCGTTGGATCAACTTTTGGAAGTTAAAACAACTCTCAATGCCTATAAATAGGACCTTTGGTCCCTTAGATGATTTTCATCTCTTCATAAGAATTTTTATTCAGAGCCTTGCTCTTTCGTTCAAGCACTTTTAAGAGTTAAAACTCTAGAAAATTTTTAGGTAAAAATTAAATTAGATTAAATTAAATTAATTTTAAGAGCCTTGCTCTTAATAGATCCTTGATCTAAAGAAAGCCCATTTAGGGTTTCATTAGCAGAGCTTTGCTCTATAGGTCTAAAGGGATCTAAAGAGAACTAAAGAGAACCCTATTAGGGTTCCCTCAATAGAGCTTTGCTCCTTCCAAATCATATAGTCTTGATGAATTATATCATCTTGCTTAATCAGTCTATTTGCTAATTTATTGATTTTCTTTTATACGAGTAATGAACGCCCACATGTATGACCTTGATGAGATCATCTCTTACGGAGACATCCGCCGACTCGGCCGTTCTTAGGACCGAGAATTCACAAACGCTGAGTGTGCCGAAATTATGAGTCGTTTTGACGCATATAATGGACAACTGCTTCCCCGGCGTTCCCCTCTTCTAAAGCCTATTGTGGGAGCAATTTGGGGAGCGCTCCCTCTGTTCTATGCCGGCGTGCCACTTAGAGCGTTAGATGCTGCTGAAGATAAGGTGCACTCGGTGTATCTGATGAACCTGATCTCGAAGAGACGGCGAGACAATCTTGTCGATCTCCTGCACCAGGCCTTTCAATAGTCCGCCATACTTGCTGCTTATCGGAGGGTGGAGGACATCAGTGGGGATCCCGACGCTCGTGCTCACGAAAGAAAGCACACTAGGATGGTTTTCCAGGCTTGGAAAGTCCTGGACAAGGTCACTTTCGAGTTCCTCAATCCATGTCCTGGATTTGAGGTTCTGCCATTGTAATAGCATTTCAACAATGCTGTTTTTGTTTATTGTCTTTATTGATGTAAGAATTTTCCAAGTATGAATGACAAATCTTTTGCCCCCTTCCTTTTATTTTCTGCTTTGTTATTGGCATGTTCCTTAAGTAAGCATAGCCTGTAGGTGATATAGAACATTCCGTCTTGAATACTTTGGGGAGTAGTGATGGCTTAGGAAGCAAGTTCAAATCTTCTACCTAAGGCTTTTCAACTTTATGAGCCGTGAGGATCTCATAAAGAATTTTCTCCCTACGAGTCGAGAGGATCTCGTAGGTGCATTTTCTCCTTAGGGGTCGTGAGGACTCCTAAGTGTGTTTTCTCTTGAGAGTCGTAAGGATCTCACTAGAGAATTTTCCCTCTTACAAGTCGAGAGGACTCGTAAGTGGTTGTTTCCCTCCTTGTCGAGATTCGACTTTGGAGAGTGTGGCCTGTGAATAGTATGCAAGAGTCCGTTTTGGACCGACTTTTAGGGCCCCAGTGCTTAGGAAACAGGTTTTTTAATCCCCGCTGCCTAAGGCTTTACCTCACGAGGCGAGACGAATTGAGCATTTCTCGCAAGGATATCCTAACGTCACAGTTAACCTCTGCTCTTTACGACAGAGGTTCGTTAGGGTCTGTGGTACTAGGATTTCGTCCATCGTACTGTCGCATCGGCTGATGTATTTCTCGATAGGCAACCTTGCTGTTCGAGTAGCCTTGCGACTGTCGTGTCTCTGATCCCTTCGGGGGCTGGACAAGACGTCTTCGAGCAATCCTCCTAGGCAGTTTGACCGTCAGAAGAACAAGCGTTAGGAATTTTGCCATGCCGCTTTTTAATCGAGGTTAGGCTCATTTTGGAGAGCCCCGATGAGTCATAACCACTCCGCACTGGTGTGGGATGATCCCCGATAGTCTTTCAGGTTTTATATGAGTTGTCATCAAGACCCTGAAGCTAGGAATTTTGGCCTTTGCTTCGTTTGGAGACATTGCGTCTGCTGTATCGAGACGAGTGTCGCAGTTGTCTCTAGGTTGTTGGTGAACCGTCGAGGTTTGGAACTAGGGATTTTGCCGTGGCTCCGTTGTTTGATTGTCGCGTCTGAACTTGTTGGAGAAAGAATGCTGTGGTGACATCCCGTCTGCTGTATCGAGACGAACGTCGAGGTGATGACCACTCCATGTGGGATGATCTCCGGTAGTCTTTCACGTTTTATATGAGTTACCGTCAAGACCCTGAAGCTAGGAATTTAGCTTTTGCCTCGTTTTCTTTGGCGTGTCCGGATCCTGTTGGAGGAAGGACGCTGTAGTGACATCTCGTCTGCTGTATTGAGACGAATGTCGTGATGGTGACCACTCCATATGGGATGATCTCCGGTAGTCTTTCAGGTTTTATTTGAGTTACCGTCAAGACCCTGAAACTAGGAATTTGGCCTTTGCTTCGTTTGCTTTGGCGTGTCCGAATCCTGTTGGAGGAAGGACGCTGTAGTGACATCTCGTCTGCTGTATCGAGACGAACGTCGTGGTGGTGACGACTCCGTGCTGGTGTGGGATGATCTCCGATTGTCTTTCAGGTTTTATATGAGTTACCGTCAAGACCCTAAAGCTAGGAATTTGGCCTTTGCTTCATTTGCTTTGACCGTGAGGTCTTTTGTTGACGTTGCGTCTGCATCCTGCTGGACTGCGAAGGAACGCTGCTGTTGACATTGCGTCTGCTGTAACGAGACGAGTGCTGAGGTGGAGTTGGGATTTTGCCGTCACTCCGCTTTTCTGACCATGGGGTCTTTCGTTGACGTTGCATCTACATCCTGCTGGACTGCGAAGGAACGCTGCTGTTGACATTGCGTCTGCTGTAACGAGATGAATGCTGAGGTGGAGCTAGGATTTTGCCGTCACTCCGCTTTGCTGACTATGGGGTCTTTCGTTGACGTTGCATTTACATCCTGCTGGACTGCGAAGGAACGCCGTTGTTGACATTGCGTCTGCTGTAACGAGACGAATACTGAGGTGGAGTTGGGATTTTTCCGTCGCTCCCCTTTGTTTCGACCGTGAGGTCTTTTGTTGACGTTGCATCTGCATCCTGCTGGACTGCGGAGGAACGCCGTCGTTGACATCCCGTCTGCTGTATCGAGACGAATGCTGAGGTGGAGCTGGGATTTTGCCGTCACTCCGCTTTGTTTCGACCACGAGGTCTTTCGTTGATGTTGCATCTGCATCCGGTTGGAGTGAGGAGAAGCACCGTTGGTGATCTCTAAGTTGTCGATATTGACATCGAGACCTTGAAGGTAGGGATCTTCCTTTGCTTCGTTCGTTGACATTGTGTCTGCAATATTGCGACAAATGTCGAGGTTGTCTCTAGGTTGTCTATGAACCGTCGAGATTTGGCTTCGCTTTCTGATGGAGCCTGTTGGGAACGTATGGTTCCCTCTTTGTTTGTGCCCCTGGATTGTATACAGGGATCGATGTGATCTCACCTGTAGGGCAAAAAGTTTCATTCTTTCATCATTATTTTTATTCTTTCCGCGATGCTCTATCATTTCATCTTTTTATATCGCGAAAATCGCGATTGCCCAATCATTTCGGCTATTTCGTATGCATGTGTGGCTTGCTGTCTTTTCGCCGCAAGCTTGGGATTAGACACCGATTTCGGCATCAGCACTGCTACAACTGGGATGTTGCCAGGAGCGAATCATCATTTGCGTCTGTCGATGTTGAACAAAGGTGGCTTAGTAAACAGGGTTAGGATCCTGTCGACTAAGGCTTTTGACTTCATGAGCCGTAAGGGTCTCACAAAGGTATTTCTCCCTACAATTCGTGAGGATCTCGTAGGTGTGTTTTCTCCTTAGGAATCCTGGGGATTCCTAAGTGTATGTTCTCTTATAAGTCGTAAGGATCCTACAAGAGTGCTTTCTCCTTATAAGTCGAGAGGACTTACAAGGGTTGTTCACCATGCGAACATATCCCCAGTCACGGATAGGACTTGGTTAGGGAAATGTTTATTCGCACCTGTGGATTGTATACAAGGGTCAGTATTGAGCCACTTGTATGGCAATATCGAAGGTTGTGGGGGTTGCTTAAGAACAGGTTCAGGTCTCTGTAACTTAAGACTTTCAAATCTTATGAGCCGTGAGGGTCCCATAAGAGAGTTCTCCTTACGAATCGTGAGGATCTCATAAATGTAATTTCTCCTTAGGAATCGTGAGGATCCCTAAGTCTGTTGCTCCCTTGTGAGTCGTAAGGATCTCACGCGGGTGGTTTCTCCTTACAAGTTCGAGAGGACCCTGTAAGTGTCTTTTAACGAGGTTGCTCCCTTTCGGGTTTTCACAAACACTCACCGGTAGCCCTGCTGTTTTTACTCACGGAGCCCTTTCAGGTTTTCATCCGTGTCCATTTTGCTTATGGACATACCGTTTTTTTACGAGTCTGCGCCTTTTCGGGTTTTCACAAACATCGTCGGTAGTCCTGTTGTTTTTACTCACGGAGCCCTTCCGGGTTTTCATCCGTGCCTATCTCGCTTGTGGACGTACCCTTTTTTTTTATTTTTTTTTATTTTTTTTATTTTTTTTTACACCACGTCAGTCTGGGGATGCCGCGGGTTGGTAGTAGTTTAACGACGTTTCGGTCATTAGCCTGAATGCGATTACGCAGCTAGATTTTGCCGCAAATCTTCGCATGCTTTTTTTGTCGGAGGTGGATTCCTTGAAGAGAGGGCTGAGGGCGATTTCTTCGTCAGAGTCGCTTCCAAAGGTGATAACTTGCGATCCCTTGGTGTCGGCTATGTGACAGTTGCCAGCAGCTCTTTCACGCTCATCTGTCGTGCTTTTCTGTTCCCGACGATCCTTGCACTTCACTCGTTGAACGTGTCGTCGATGGGAAACATATCCCTGCCACCAGTTTTTAAAAGCTATGCACTCCTCGGTAGGGTGTGCAATCCTCTGATGGTATAGGTAGAAATTAGGATGTATTTCCACTTCATCAAGACGTATATTTCCAGGGGAATTTTCTTTGAAAGAGGGCAACTTCATTCCTATTGCCAGGGCCCTAGCGAATCGTTTCCTTACTTTAAGCTTACTTTTGCTGGCGATAGGGATGCTTTGCTCCAGTTGGGGTGTCTTGACCTTTTCTTCCAGTCGTCGGGTTTGGCTTTTTCGAATATAGCCAGTTCACGCTCTCGATTGTCTTTGCTTTTCTGACGGGCCTCGTTTAGGAATGCATCAATCATTTCGTCTGATGGTTCTAGAAGTTCAGGCTCAGGATCTGTCTCTAGTTTCTCTGTGTAAGGAACATCTTCATTGTTTATCGATGAGTGAGAGATCACATGGCAACTTGCTACGTAACCTTCAGATTCATCCGACGAGTCTTCTCCATTGTCATCATCTTCTTCCTCAAGGACGTGGCTGAGAAATTCTTGGAGTGTGATTGGAGTCCGCGCCTTCTGGTTGTACTCTTCCAGCGCGTCAATCTGCTTTTGCAGGTCCGTGCGCTTGTCACCAGGCTTCACGGGCTTTTTGGATTTCTTCTTCTTCTTCTTTAAATATTTCGACGGCTGGGTGTGAGTGCTTGGGCCATCACCACCGATCTTTGGAGTTGGGCGCGGCTTCAGCATCCCTTCGATGATCTGGGGTTCTAGCGGGTTCTTCCACCTGATCGCCGGGCATGTCTGGAGATCATTCAGCATCTTTAATAAAAGAGCACGTTGCCCCCGGCATGTCCACTTTTTTAGGGGCATGAGGTTTCGGCGGGTTCACCTTCCAGTTTTCGGATAACGCGAACTTGCCTTATTGGTACTGATCCTCGATCCATCCCTTGAAAACGAAGCAATCTTCGATTGGATGGATTACCGCTCGGTGGTAAGGGCAGTAATTAAGATCGTTGACATCGCCTGGCTACAACGGACGTTTTGGATTAGGCAGATTGATGAGTCTGTTGCGCACTGCCAGCTCGAACAGTCTCCTTGTTTTATTCTGAGGAAACGAGTAAGGACGTCCCAGTCTCTCCTTGAGGGATGGGCGTGGACGCACGTTGTTTTGGCGAACAACCGGCTTCAAGTTACTGGGCTGTTGTTGAGCATTGGCGACGACGATCGCTTTTCCTTTCCCCTTCTCATTTCGAGAGTCCAGCTTTGGAGGAGACGGTCTATGGCCCATCTGGTCCATTTGGGCTAATTTGTCAATCAAGGCCTAGAACGTGGTTGGTTTAAAGAACATCATGAACTGTGAAATAGTTGCATAAGGATCTAAGGTGCCCACGAATATGCCCACCACTGGTGCTTCTTCGATGCGCTGTTCACACTTCGACCACAAGTTCCGCCATCGGATTGCATATTGAACCCAAGTTTCGCCCGGCTTTACTCTTGCATTGATTAAAGCTGTTATTGGAGTACGCTCGCTGGCGCTTGCGAAATGCTGGGTAAACAACAACTCCATTTCAGCGAAAGTTTTGACGGAGTCGTTCGGAAGCTCGGAGTACCATTTAAACGCCGTCTCCGATAAGCTGCCGACGAATTGGCAAAGCAGGAGCTTATCATCGCCGCCGGTGTTGCCACAAAGAGCCCTGAACTGGGCAACATGTTGATGGGGATTGCCTGTCCCCTTGTAGACATGGAATTTTGGGATCGTGTAGCCCGGCGGGTATTTGATCTGATCATACTTGCTCGGATATGGTCGCCCCATTTTGACAACTTGACCGGCTGCTTCATTTGCCTGGTAGACTCGTATCTGATGATCTATATAGTCATCCAGGGCAGCTTTGGAAATTGTCTCCTCCTTGGCTGTTGAAAGAGCCGGCGGTGGATTTGACGTTTATCCTCTGTCATCTTCGAGGACAATCGGAGGATCTTCAGCAGGAGGATCCTGCTGGATCATCATACCTACCATGTCCTGGAACAGAAGGGCCATTCGTTTTATATTGGCTGCTTGTTCCGCAGCCTCTTTGTCCTTCTTTTCCAGTATTCTCCGAAGGAATTCGGCATCAGTTTCTTGCTCCTGGCGTTGATCCGAGGATGCTTCTAGGCTTTCTTTTGGCCCGGTGAGTGCGACCATCGCAGTCATCATTTCTTGGAGCTTCTTCTGCTGCTCTTGAGCTTTAGTCACCGATCGCGTAAGCGGTCTATGATCTGTGGAAGCGCGGCTATCCTCTTTCCCGGATGCCATATAAACAGTATGCACCACTATGCCCCCAGACTTGGGGCGTTTGTGCTCAGCGCTTTTACGGCTCGCCATGTTCACAGGGGCTTTTTGCGTCCTCCTTTTCTTTTGAGTGATTGACGCTGAGGGAGCCGTTGCAGTGGACACCCAGCCAGCTGTTGCTTTTTCTGGCTTGACAGAGTAGTCCTTCTCCTGCCGAACCTTCATCTTTTTCTGTCGGCAGAGATAGTCTTGATCCATTACGGAGTCTTGGACTTGACGCCAGACCTTGTAAATTTCAGAGGACAGCCGTTGAGGGGGCTGCTCCAGCTTCACCTTTGGGGCATTATTCACAGGTGTAAGAGATTTTTTCAATACGGCATTTGGCGAGTTTTTGCGCACCCTTCTTAACGGTTCAAAGCTATTCCCGGTCGGAACAGCAGCATTGATTTCCACCATCGGAGCTGGCAGAGTTATCTCAGAGGGGGAGTTGCCGCCAGCCTTCCTTACCCGGCGTCAGTGACGACAGCGGGCATATCGTGCGATTGGAGTTGGTTTAGCCGTAGGGGTGACCTCCTCATGCCTTCTGTGTTGGTCAGAATTTGCTGGTATCAGTCTTTTAAAAACCGACGTCCGTTGAATGGGGACGGCCAACCTATCAAACGCAGACTTCCGAGTAGGGGAAGCAACCTTGGTGATTTTGCCTGAAACGGGAGCAGAAATAGTCAGTCTTGTGAAGACCGACCCTTCGGCAGGAGAAACCGCCTTGACGATTTTGGGAGTAGGGATGGCTATCCGCTTCGGGATAACCTTTTCTGGGATTGCAGGCTTCATTATGGGCCCGTTGGAGCTCTGGCCTACTCTGTTAAAAACCGAGGCAGTGGAGTTGTGCGACCCGTTGAGAGGGACCGCAGCAGTAGCAAGCCGATCGAATACCGACTTCTTGAGAGCTTCTTATGACGGTACAGGGGCGTTGAAGCTCATGGGTGGGAGTATGGTCGCGAAGAATAGTCCAGTGGTGGTTTGAGTTACCTGCCCCACTGGCATCTTGAAAAGGGAGGCCGCTTGGGGTCCGTAAGTCACTTCTCCAGTAAGGACGGAGTGAGAGTTGCGGTTGCAGGTAGTGCAGTTTGAAGCCATTGATCTTCTGTTTTCTGCACGGAGCAAGACACCAAATCTAAGTACCTCAAATCCACAGGCAACCATAGCAAACCGCGATTCGTTCGTGAACACGGCACACGAAATGTGGAGTGGAAAGAGGAAGAGGTCCCACCGGGCGTTCCAGAATCTGTTCCCCTCCGAAGGACGGCGCGACAGAGACGTCTTGCCTGAGATTCGGGGCAGATGCTAATTGGTGTTATCCGTCCACCTCTCCGAAGATGCTAAGTTGATTTATGGCACCATGTATCGAAGGTTTAAACGATTGCGGCCGATGTAGCAGACTTCGTCAGATTCCCCCTCGTCTGAGGGGTTTTTGATTGTGGGGACGCTCTTCCCTGCAGGCGCAAGCCCCTGCAGTTAATTACGCTACCGCATCGCGGTAACAACTTTCTCCTTCTCCAGCTGGTCACTTCGTGTCGTGGGTGTTTGTTTTGTTTGTGGTTGCCCGTAGATTGTATAAGGAGACTAATTTACGTTGTCGCCCGTAGGACGTGGATTAGTCCAAATCCATATTTTCTTAGATTTGGGTTTGGGGTTTTGGGTTTAAGGATATATTAGTCTCATTTTGGACTAAGATCAACTTAAACGTTTGTTAAGGACATGTTAGTCTAATTTCCAGACTAAGCTCAACTTAACAGGATCATTTAGATCCAACAAAAGAGCATTTAGACTCTATTGTTTAGTTTAGGGACATTTCGGTCGATTTCCAATTTAAGGACGTGGTGGTCCATTGTGGTCTATTGAATGTATGGATGTCGGGACCCGTCACCTCTCTGAAGACGTTGAAGGATTACAACGACAAATATCAGAGGAGTTCAGAGATGTACCCTTGAACCAATGTTGGTTGGGAGATATATAGTCCAATTTGGGACTAAAGTCTGTTTGAAGGTTTGTGAGCATATGGGCTCGGTCGAACATTTTATTGTTCTAGCTGTTAAGCTTTTATTTGGGCTCGGCCCTTTTAATAATGCATGGCATTGGGCTCTTTAATTAAATGCATAGAATTTTTATTTGGTCTGTTAGACTTTTGCTTGGGCTCTGCCCCCCTTTTTTAATAATGCATGGCATTTACAGTTGGCCTGTTAGGCCTTTACCTGGGCTCTGCCCTTTTAAATAATGCATAGAATTCAGTGCGCCACGTGGCTTATCAGGCGTTTTGCGCCAATTAAAGAGCGCAAGGCACTAGCGCATGTGGAGGTGACACGTGTCACGCTCTGGTGAGCACAAGTCTGTTAGCGTAGTGCGCTACGCCAGTGCGCTGCGCCAGTGCGCTGCTGACACGTGGTGCGCTCTGGTGACTTGCGCCAATCCAAGAGCGCAGTGCTATGTTTTTAGGAGCGCAAGGCGCAGATTGTTCTGTGATTGACACGTGGCGCTCTCCGGTGACTTGCGCCAGTCCAAGGAGCACAACAGCGCAAATTAAGAGTGCAGGGCACTGTTCAATAGCGCAGAGCGCATCTTGATCAAATTTAGATCAAAGAAAAGAATCTTTTTAGTTCTAAAGAGCTTCTACCTTAAGTTTTCAAGAACCAATGGTTCATCAAAAGGCTGTGCCTTTATATAGATCAAAAGATCTAAGGATGAAGTAAATTACTTCTTTAATTTTTGTGATTGGATCTTTTTTTGATCTTTTTTCTTTTAATTGAAGATCTTGATCTTGTTCTTAGGTCTTTGATCTTCTTAGAAGAAATTCTTCTTTTTGTGAGATGTTTTCATCTCTGTTCTTCCAAGAATTTAATTTTTTACCTTGAAGAAGATGATCTTCTTTCTTCAAAGGCTTGCCTTTTTTTCTCTTTGAGTTTTCCCCAAAGTTGTTAGAGGATCTCTGTATAACTGAAACTTGGAGTCTAGGGGCCTTTATATAGGGCCAATTAGTTACAGAGATCTTTCTCTGATTGATCTGGGGATATTTCCCCACCTTTGGATCTTTGATCCTAAGGCCTCTGTTTTACAGAAGATAATCTTCTTGTTTTAATAAGATTAAAAAGATCTTTCTAGAATTTTAATTCTGATTAAATAATTCATTATTTAAGTTTTAGTGCTGGCACAGTTGGCGCAAGTGCACCTGCGCTTGACATGTGTCGCGCAGCGCAGAGCGCAGCGCAACTGCGCTAGCGCACCTGCGCTGACACGTGTCGTGCAGCGCAGAGCGCAGCACAACTGCGCTGACACGTGCCGCGCAGCGCAGAGCGCAGCACAACTGCGCTGACACGTGTCGCGCAGCGCAGAGCGCAAGTCATCTGAAGCCTAGCTTCCTTTATTTTTAAAATTTAAATTTTAAAACAGAGCCTTGCTCTGATTGGGGTGCGCTGCCTTGGGCGCAGCGCCCCTTGCGCTGGCGTGTTTTGTTTTGACACGTGGTGCTCTGCGCGCAGCGCAAGAGATCTGAAGCGTTGCTTCACCTTTTGAATTTGAAATTCAAACAGAGTTTTGCTCTGATTGGGGGAACAGCGCGCAAAAGGCCTGTGTCTAATTTGTGGCGCATCCAACCACGGAATTGGGAACTGTCCTTACAATAGCAACTCAACTCACACACCCACCAACTACCCACAGCGGCCAACCATCCAGGCTCCTGCACCTCGTTATGACTACCTGCTCCACCACCTGCACAGTCTACTCGCTAATTCCAACAAGCAATGAGGGACATGCCTAGAGGGCAGAGAAACAGGCCCCAAAGGCAGAATGTGCCTCCAGCTAGAAGGAATGTACCACGGCGACAGACATTCATATTAGAAGCCGTAGAAGCCTAGACTGTAGGTCAAGGTAACACCGGTAAGCCCTTTTCACCATCGTATCACTTTTATACACTATCTATACTACAGTAACCAAACTTCTTTGCACTGTTACACTTTCCTTTTACAAAATTCAAGGACGAAATTTTTATAAGGAGGGTAGAATGTAACAACCCTAATTTTCTTATACACTTTTTTTCTATACAAATTTTTAAATTAATTTTTTTCAAAATCCATAAAGGGGTATTTTAGCCTGAGCTCAAGATATAAGTAATTATTTTGTTTTTTAATTACAAGTTACAAGAATGTAATAACTCCTTTTTTAGTGTACAAGAAATTACTTTAAATTTAATGTATATTTGGAGTATTTATTCTTACTGCTATCATTTTAAGTAATTAAATACCACAATAATTACAAGAAGGAGCTTGTAGCTTATTGGTAATACCTTGCACTGCTGAACCAAGCCACCAGAGTTCAAATCCCATACCCCACATTATTTTTAATATTGATTTTTTTAAAACCTTTAGAATACCAAGAGTTTACACGTGTATATCTCACAAAAATCCCACTACATCCAAAGATGTAACATTTCCAGGAGTTAGATGAACCGTCGGGGGGGATCCTGGTAACCGGACTCTGCTGGGAATCGGCTAACTCGGCCTTGACTCGGCCGACTCAGTGCTCCTATCGCGTCACGGCCGAGTAACCCTCGAGTCGGCCGATTCCGGCGACGGCTCCAACATGAAAGTTATGCCTTTTCATATTCCCTATGCACCTGCAAAATTTCAGCCTCAGACCACTTCCAGAGCTCTTAAAAAACCCCAATTACTCCACTTTTAATACATTTTTATTATATTTTATCACATTTTTATTTTAAACATTTCATCTACCCTAACCCTAGCCTAACCCTATAAATACCAACTCTACACACCACCCTCTCACCCCCAAAATCCTAATCTCACTCTCTCAAAATTTTCCAAAAGTTGTGTACTTTGAAAACAAGTTCGCGGTGAAGCTCCGACGAAATTCCGGCGGAAATTCCGGCGACGTTTTTTTAGGAACAACCGGCGATGAAGCAACGCCTCGGCAACCCCTTTAGTCCCCCCTCACTCCTTTGCTTAATCGAAACCCGTAAGTCCCATTCTATCTCTCTTTCTTATTCTTTAAAATACGAAATTACAAAACCCGACGGAATCGGAACAAATCCGATTTCCGATTCGGTTTTCTATAAAATTTCACTTCTCACCAATACATTCATGCTTAAACATCATTATGTTGACTATTAAACATTTAACAAACAATTTGAACAAGTTTTATCACATGAAATGATAGCGTTCTCAAATTATTGTATTTTTCACTAAAATACCACAATATTTTGATTTCACATTTAATCCCCTTAAATTTGCTATACATTTAAAATAGAGCACGAGGTAATGACCTACCTCCCCACACACGCAAATACAACCCTAAACGATATCATCAAAACTTAGAATACGATAAGACAATACTTTCATTTAAATACCATATTCTTAATAAAACCATTTCTAAAAGTTTTAGCTTTGTTACACTTTTAAAACAAATACCTTTTACTAGGAATAATACGATAAGTTGTGGATATCGATCGTTTATCTAAACCTGACTTTGTGGTGTCTAGGCTAGGCAAGTGAGAAAGGTAACTTTAAAAGGCCCGTCTCACGGTGATTCGTGAGCGGATCCCTCCTTTCCCCATTTGTACTTACCTGGCCACAATTGGCGGTGAAGAGGCGATTTGAGGCATCTAACAACTTGTCGTTCAGACTATTTAGAAATAGGCTAGTTGACTTAGGAAACCCTAGAATCCAAAATACGGAAAATTTACATTTTTACAAATAAATACCTTTTATTTTATAAAACCGTTTTCTAAAGGATTTAGTATTTTACAATCTTTGCAAAGCGCCGCTACAATCCATTTTTGGGAAACCGTTCGGGATGGTGCGGATTATTGCACATCCTCGAGCTTAGTAGTGCGAGATTCAGACCTCTGCAAGGAGCATTCGGTCTCGAAAGGTTTAAAATATGACATCTTAAGAAAATGAGATTTTTGGAATATAAAATATTTATTAAAATTATTTTGTATAAATATATGTAAATTTATCCTTAAAATACCTATTTTAATATAATATAAATATTCCATTTTTTTTTCTAAAAATCACAAGAATAAATTTTACAATAAAATACCATGAACTTCAAATAAATCAATATTAAAGATAAATACCTTTATTTATAAAAACTAGGATATTTTCACTAGAAATGTCACAATATAAAATCCACCCTCATTACAACTCTAAAGACGAGTAATAAATACTTGAGGTGTATTTTGAACAGTATATAAAAGTATTTTTACATAAAACCCCCTCAAGTTTTATAAATTACCCTAAAGACCCTAGCAATTATAAGACTTCGATTTACATTCCTGATTGTCTGACTCGGGTTTGAGTCTGATTAATCTGACTTGAATATGATTCAAGTCAATTTACAATCTACAATATTCCTATTCAATATGAACACTTGAATCCATGAATCCAATTATTAATTTATACAACTTGACTTAACCGAACCATGGATATATTCCTTTTACATGATTCTCAGTTATTCCATTTACATGACTCTACGGTTACAACCGTTTCCTGATATCATGGTTTCGGTCAGTCAATCAATTATACAATCAATATAATTTACAAGACAAACAATACAATCAAAACACTACGGGGTTTAAGGGGTAGATTGGTACGGAAGGTGTTAAAAGTGGCACGAGACGGTAAGATTAAGACACCTAACATGAATCCAATTGCCGTTGTTCCGGGTTGTATAACGGAGCCTTGTACTTCCATTTGCCCTGGTCTCTAGCATACTGAGACCCCTCTCGTATACACTGGCATTCTTCTGTACCAAGCTACAAACAACAGCATAAATACAACAATATAACAATATAATAGAACTGTAAAAACTACTCTCTCTCTCTCTCTCACTCTCTGTCTATTCCTCCCTTATCTTTGGGACTTACCGAGCGACCTGTTCGCTGACGACATTCTATTTCTTTCTTCTTTGAATGTCGTCAGGTGGTTTAGACCCGGCAGAGATCGAGCCATCTACAGAAGACTTGGACCAGATCAGTGAAGACCCCGAACTCTAGACATTGTACATTTTCCATTCAGTACTTTTCATTTCCTGTTATGCCATTGTTTAGGCATCGTTTTATTTCAGTTGTATTTCCTTTTCATGCATTGTACAAAAGAATGTTAATGAATAAAAGTTGCTGTTTTTATTATCTCTTGTCTCTTGTGTATTTATTTTATATTGCTTAGATACGCTTAGCGTATGTACTTCTGAGTATATACGTAGCGGACCGGTCGCGTACCCTTCGCCGTACACTGGGAAGCGGGGCGTGACATTAACAGAAAGGGAAGATGCTTGGATGGAAGACAACTCAGCCGAGTAAGGTGAAGAAATCTCTCAAAATACTCCAACCGGATCATCTGAAGCACCGATTGAGTTTCTAATGAAAGACGTGATTCAAGAATTTTATGAACTCAGAGAAAGCATAATGGCCCTATACAAAAAGGTCATGCAATTACCCCCAAGTGGGCGATATAATGAAGCAATGAGTTTCATTAATTCAGCTCCAAAAAATACTGCGACTCTGTCGCTAGAGGACCCAACTGAGAAGCTATTAAGAGAAGCCTATCGAATGGGTGAGACAATTTTGTTTGAAGCAGCCAGAAGATCACACCTAAGCAGACAGTCTATGGGAGAGACGGGCCATAATCCTCATACTCGACAGTTGCCTTTACCTTCCTTAAAAAATGAAGAAATTAAAGATGGCTACATCGAAGATAGGGCACCATCCACATCCAAGCCCCAAGGTTGCATAGCCCCACCTCTTACGGAGAGGACGGGACGGGATATTCTTTTCCCCGGGATAAGATGTGGAAAATATTTAACCTCGTCAGAAAGCACTAGATGTTAATACTGCCCAAGTGCAAGCGGCCTCATGAAGTTAATGCTTTTAATCATCCTGACTACTGTCCCTGCTATTGGATCATTAGTCATCCAATTGAGGATTGCTTTCCCTTCAAGGTCTAAGTGGAAGAGTAGTACTGACAAGACAAGTTCAAACTGAGCGACAACTGGAAAGTGGAACCTCTGCAAAAGCATGAGCAAATGCGAGACAACCCCACCAAGTCAGAGCATAACCAGTCTAAGAAGTAGAAATTCACCCACACTTGCCACATTATAAGACTCCTTAATGAAAAGGGGATGAAGATATGCTGCAGTGCCTCGAATGCTTCATAAATGAAGAAGAGGAAATTTCGGAGGCAGTAGGGTACGGATGGACTTGATTGTCGACCTTCCTTTCGACATATACATAGATAGCCGTTATGTACAGCTAGTGCCGCTGATGTGCGTGTGGTTACGGATTTATCCACTAACTCAATGCCAGCGTATTGTCGAGATTTTAGAGTCCCACACATAGGGTTTCCTGATTCAGGCGATATGATGTAGAGATCATATATTGATACGTGCAGGGATCCGATTAAATACGTGCGCTGGCTGCACGGTCTTTAATCGGACGTTTAGTAATACTAGTCGGCTTATGTTTAAGCCGAATTATGAAATCAAATATTGATTTAATAATTTACATATATATATATATTCTAGTATTATGTTCACTATTTATTTTCTCTCTCTCTCTTTGATTATTCGTATTTTTATACGGATACACGTATATGTATGCAATACATATATCGGGTATCATGTATTTATACATAGATACTTTTAGAAGGAGAACACCTCATTTAGGGATTTCCTTTTTAGGAAATTAGGAAATGAGGTGGAGGGTGAGATGGATGAATGAAATAGTAGAGAGGAATGGTTTTGATTTTATATTGTAAAATCTTTTGTGGTTACTGTTGATGCATGATTAGATTTTTCTCTCTGCACATTTCATTTCACACTTGGTCTTCTCTCTCCTCTCCTCTTCCTTTTTCTTCCTCTTGAGCATGGGAGCTTGAGCTATGAAAAATGAGAGAAAAGAATGTGTTAAAATTTCTACATCGCTCACACTTTATTTTTAGCAAGTTTAGAGTGTCAGTTGTTTCCTCAAAGTTCACTTTGGAGCGAAACTGGAGCTTCGATCGGTTTCTCTCGAGTGAATCATCTTCGGAATAGGTGATCGTCTCTCAAGCTCATTCCCGATGCCTAGGAGCTTGAAGGGGTCTTTCACGATTGGGTGGATACGCTACAAATGTTGTATGCTCGAAACCGAGTAGTGTAGTTCTCTAGTTAGTTGCTAGTTTTAGTGTATGAATGTATCCTTGGGTTTGGCGACTTGTGCTTGCTTTAAAATTATTATTTGACATTCCTCCTAGGGCGCAGATTTTGCGGCGCACAAGGAACCCTTCATGGTATCGGAGCCAATCCATACACTAAAACTAGCTCGCACGACCTTAGAATTCTATGTAAATCACCGTTTTAAAACTGCAGTTTCAGCCTTTGAAAATCAGCCAGTATATTGTTGTTTTCAAGCTTTTATTCGATCCTTGGAGCTCTCCTTCTGGAACGGGGACTCTGTCAAGGATCGAGGGTGACCCGTATAGTCTTAGGGAGCCGTTTTTTCAATGTTATATCAAGAATTGACGCTGTTTTTCGAAGCTCCAAACTGTTTTTTAGTTGTTGTCGAAAACTGAACTTATTGTTGATAATCTGTTCCCCGCAGGCTCTCGGTTTGAACAAAGAGTGCGCGAGAAGGATCAAGGATACCTCAGGGAGTCCCCGAGGGCCGAGAAAGGGCCTCACCACCCAAGACCACCACGAGGTGGCCTTGGGAGTGGGTGAAACTGAGAGCACCCTTTAGTGTGCCCTCGGGTTCTGCCCCCTTCCCGAGACCACATCGAAGTGGTCTTGGGGAGGGGGCAAACTCCTTAGGCCCCTAAGGATCTTTAAGGTTGTGCCCGAGTGCCCCATTAGGCACTCGGGCATATTTTGAGTCATTCGGGACTCTTGGGTTAGCAAAATGTTTGGTTTTTGGATGTTGGAGTGCACTTGATTTTCATCGTTTGGAAAATTCGAGTGTTAGCTTCGCGGGTGATGAATTCTATGGTCATGGTTTTCTTTGTACATGCTATTGTCATGTTGGTGTGTATATATCTTTTAGTTTAGCCGGATTGTCGTGATGGATAGCCCCTCATGGGATGATGTATGTACAGTTTTAAGTATATTCATTTATTCGGGACGAGCGGCCGGATTGTGGCCGTCGTTGCCGCTTGATGTATATTCTTTTATTGGGACACGTTCAGGATGCGTGCATTGTTGCCACTGTATATTTTTCGTTACATGTACTAGGATGAACCCACGGAGAAGTGCACAAGTCGCTGGGTTCTAGAGTGCGGTAGGTGGCCATCTTATGGAGTTGAGACTGGGCCGCCTCGCTGTAGAATTGGCGGGTTTCTTGTTGCACTTTTAGAGGTTCTAGGATAGACCCAAGGAGGGGTGCTCAAGTTACCGGATTCTAGAAAGTTTCGGGTGGCCCACTCATTACATGAAGGTCAAGTTGCCTCGTTTATAGGATTGGCAGGTAGCTTGCCATGCTCATAAGGGTCTTGGTATGATATTGTATGGGCTATCCACACAACCAGGGAATGTCACATTTCATTTGCGACTCAAATGAAATGCGGGGCCCCTAGTTTATTCGCTATTCTATATTCCTTTTTGTTTATCGTATACCTGTGATTATTATTACCTATCTGCAATAATGATATATATACATATTAGATGCTTCTATATGTTTTGTATCCGCGCAAGAACTGCCTCTGCCTTGCCATAAGTTAAGTAACCTTATGGTGAAGACCCGAGGCCCCGTGGAGAATGCAGATGGCATAAAAAAGCATGCTATTTTGGTTGTTTCTGGTGTGACTAGGAACTTAAATGATGGGACTGCATTATATGTTTAATACAAAGAAATAAACCTAAAATGATGTCGCGGAAACCAAATTTTCAAAGGAAATTATAGTCATATTCTTTTTCTTTGATAGAGATATTCGGTTAGGAATATCCTGCACCTCATTTGATGAGGAAAGAGCCTTGATCCCTTTACGGGGAGTTCGCTCTTAAGCAAAAGCTTATGTTAATATAACCACTAGGTTTTCTTCAAAACCACTCGTTTTATAACCGGACCCTAAACCACTCCTTTTCAAAACCATTCGGTTCTTTCAACGATATCAGGTTCATTACGTTAAGGTCTTTTTCCGCCAAAAACCAGTCGTAGCTCTCTGTCATTTCCTATGAGTAATGCTTAGTATTCGTGCTACGTTTGTTGACCTAGTCAAGACGTAGTGTACGGTATCTAAGTATTGCTTGTTTGTATCATACAATACAATTAACTAGGACAGTTGTACGTGTATGTCTTAGCACCTCTACTAGGGTTTTAACAAAAGCATGTGAGCAATTTTAAAAATTCTAAAGAGCTAAGTATACTAAACACGAATCGAACTAGAGAGTAGGGTTCCAAATAAAGCAAAAAGTGATTAACTGTAAGTGAATAGAACTACAACCTTTGTAGACCGGTCCTTCACTTCAATTGCTCAATGTAGAATACCTATATCTCCTCTACGACTCCGCTTGAAATTGGAAAGAGGTTGCTTGAGGTCTTCGTCGTCTATGATGATCCACTACGAAGTTTCTCACTCTCAAACTCTTGCTTCACTAATCTTTGAACAAGTGAAGGTAAAAATCTATACTAATTTGCTATATTAGTGTAGGTTGATGAAGCGGGGAAGTTTCTCATTAAAATCCTTTTGTTTTCTTTTTCTTTTCAACCTAGGAAAAACTCGTAAGAAGAAAAGAAGAGGAGGATGAACTTGGCAAGAGATGAATGAACCTTGGAGATAAGACAGAGATTAATAGATAAGTATGGACGAATAAAAACAAATCAAGAGAATGAGTCATGGTTACTAGATATTTTTAGAACCTCATAGAAGCCATGACTCATCTCTTTATTTTGTTTCTATCCATTTATATTTATCAAAATCTTTATTTTTTTCTCCAACGTGATTCTTGCATTGCCATGTTCTTTGTATCATCAACCATGACACACACACACACACACACACACACACACACATATATATATAAAGAAAAGAATTATAATGACTAATTAGTTAATTATAAAATCAATACTTGATTTAATAATCCGGTCATATCATATTCTCGTAGTTAAAATACGGTTAATAACCCGACTAATATAAAAAAAAGCTAGATTAAAATACGGTATCATATACTCGTAGTTAATCAAGCTCCCCCACATATCTCCATATATGCCCTACTTCGTTTCGCTTGAGCTGGGAAACCCCTACGTGGGACTCTTAAGACTCGTCAATACGCTAGCAGTAGATAATGATCATATCAGATACCCACAAGCCGTCAGTGGTACTAGCTGGACGTAACGGCTACCTAGGTATTGAAGGAATAGAAGATCAACAAGAAAACTTGTTCAAACTCCCGTAGAGTCAATAAGCAACACTTACTGTATAATCCGGTCTCTTCGTCTGATATGTCGCATATCGAGTCTGGAGGGTGAAATCGTCAGACCCCAATGACTCGATAAGTCATGCCGATTTATGGCCTATAACCAATCGAGAAACTACTGATAACACTTATTAGTAAGTCTCATCAGCCCTAGCCAGGGACTTGCGGTTATAGCCAATCGCTTATAACACAACATCAACTCCCAATACCGGGAGAGAAGAAACCCCTCCTATCGCTCACTGCCTTCATGTGTCTCGAGACTGTACGCAAAATCCACATATTCGTACGACTCAGTAGAGCCGTGGTAGGGTAGACATCAAAGCACGGTGGGATGCATATGTTCACTACCGAAAGACAGAGACCGAGACATTAGGACGCCTGGCCTGAATTTGGGGGCAGATGCTATTTGGACTTATCCATCCACCTCTGCGAAGATACCATGTTGATTTATGGCACTATATATCGGAGGTTTGGACAGACGTGACCGTTTCAGCGTGACTTCATCAGATTCCCCCTTATTTGTGAGGGGTTTTTGATTGTGGGGACGCTCTTCTCTGTAGGCGCAAGCCCCGCTGTTAATTACGTTACCGTATTGCGATAACCATTTTCTCCTTCTCCAGCAGTTCACTTCGTGTTGTGTGTATTTTTGTTTATTTTGGTTGCCCATGGATTGTATACGGAGACTGGTTTATGTCGTCGCCCATAGGGCACGGATTAGTCCAAATTCGTATATTTTAGATTTAGGTTTGGTTTATTTAAGGACCGTTAATTTGGTTTGAGATTAAGATCGACTTAAACATATGAGCATTTGGGCCTAATTATTCTAGTCTAAGGACATCATGGTCCATTATCGCCATGTTTCAGGAGAATATTAGTTTAGGGACATTTCGGTCCAACATTCCCATTTTGGGGATGAATATTAGTTTAAGGACATTTCGGTCCAACATTCATCTTGCGCACACGTGTATTTTTTACATGGCGGAGTGAACGATGGGGACATAGAATGCACCCAATTTGGGATGTGATCCGATTTGAGGTGTTCACGTCAATTTGGAAGTGCATTAATGTGGGATGTATCATTCCCTGATGAAATTTTATATCAAGTTTGGACGGGAAGTTGTTGGTTGTTGGGACCCGCCACCTCTCTGAAGACGTTGAGGGATTATAATGACATATATATCACAGGCGTGGAAAGATGTACCCTTGAACCAAATCCCGTATTTGAGGGGAAAAGGGGTTGTGGTGGCCCTAAGAATCGTTAGTCATATTTGAGACTAATATTATCTTAGGAGATATGGGATGAATATCATTTTGGATATCATCAATGAGAGGTCATTAGTCATGTTTGAGACTAAGATCAGTTTGGAAATCATGAGCAATATGGACTCGGTTGATTTAAAATCAAAGAGGTTTAACCTCAGGAAACTTAGCCAATTTGGGCTGAGATTGGGTCTCTATACTACCTAGAAATGCTAAGCACTAATATATATATATATATATATATATATAGTGATCACGTGTGTTTTACGTGGGGCACTGGAATAGTGCTGAGCACTAATCTTTTCTGGCGCTCATGTGTTTTTCACCTGAGGTGCTACTAAAGTGCTAAGCACTAATTTTCTCTGGCGCTCACGTATGAAACATATGAGGTGCTCAGATATGGGCTCTGCCCAATCAGTGCTAAGCACTTTATTCATTTTGACTGAATATAGAGTGTTAAGCACTTTGCATGGCACTCACATGGGAAGCACGTGAGTGCTGAGCATTGATTTCAGGTTTTGTTTGCTCACCCTCCTTTTTTGACATAAGTGCTTAGCACTTGGCTAAAGCTTTGGTACTCACGTGTGAAGCATGTGAGGCGCCAGATTTTGGGTTTCCAAGAGTGTTTTACGTGTCTTTCATGTGACTGCTTTATTTTTGGGGTGCTAGGCTGCTTAATTTGGTGGCTGCCTAATAAACACAAATGAGTTTTTCTTTGCTCTTTGGACGCTCACATGGGAAGCACGTGAGACGTTTTAGTTTGTCTTTTGTTTGTTTTAAGCACTCGCGTGGGAAACACGCGAGGCACTATAATGGTGCTAAGCATTAATTTTACTCACGTGTGTTTCCCGTGAGATGCCAAGTTCTTCTTGTTTTTAGAGATATTAATCTCTGTTAATGACATTTTATTTTTATAAGAACTAAGTTCTATTTAGAGATATTAATCTCTATTAATGACATTTTAGTCATTGATGATTATCATGATTTCTGTTTTGAAGATCTTGGATCATTATCATTTCTTTATTATTGGAGAACTAAGTTCTTCTTTTATTTTTAAAAGAACTAAGTTCTTTATGTAGGGTTAAACCCTAATTTTGGAGGAATTAAATTCTCACAACACATGTTCTTTTTCTTTTTCTTTCTTTTTCTTTTTAACATAGTTCTTTTCCCCTAAGTTTTGAGTTTGAAGAACAAAATCTCCCCGATGAGAATTAAATTCTCAACTTGTGGAGAGATTTGCTTTTGCAAATCTCAAACTAGAGGAAGAACTAAGTTCTTGTATGAAGGGTTAAACCCTTGTTTCCATTATACTGGGCAAAGGAGATATTTTCATCTCTCCTTTTTCTTTACCTAGAGTCTTGAAGGAGAGATATCTTCTTTCTTCTTTTGAGAATTAAATTCTCTGTCGTTTTTTAGAGCTTTCTATTTTTTTTTTGCAAAAGCTTATGGGGAGTTCCCTCTATATGTCAGTGTCTCTCTGTGTCTGTGGTCTCTCTGTGTGTGTGTTGTGTTTGAGACTTGAAGTCTCGGGTCCTTTATATAGTGGAGGCAAGTTTGTTAATTGATTTTGAGCAAATCTCTTATTGAGAGATTCCTATTGATTTAATTGGACGCAAAATTGATTTGGGGAATTTCACCCACCGTTGGATCTTTGATCCAAATGTTTCCATCTTAAAGAATATGTTTTCTCGTTTTAACAAGATTGGAGGAATATTTTTCCATATATAGAATTTTATTCTATTGAACGGTGATATTTTTATCACCATTGGATTTTTAATCTAAGGGTGCTCAGTTTAACAGAGCACAATCGTTCTCTGTTTAAAAAGATATGGGAAATATTTTCCATCTCATTGGATCTTTGATTCACCAACTTTCTGTTTAACAGAAAATATCCTTCCTAATAGAATTTAATTCTATAATTAATCACCATTGGATTTTTGATCTAACGGTTCCCTGTTTAACAGAGAGGATCTTTCTCTTTTAGAAAAATCCAGAATAGTATTTCCCAAGAGTAAAATTTAATTATACATGAGGAGGCGCCCTCATGTGTTTAACACGTGAGGCATACTTAGCTTCTCTCATTTAGCGTCCATATGCCTTACATATGGGCGCTCATGTGTTTAACACATGAGGTCAATTTGGCCTTTGGCCATTTACTCTTAATGCTCATATGCTTTGCATATAAAAATAGAATTTAATTATATGTATAGAGTTTAACTTTATCTGAAGCTATTGCTTCAAAAGGGTATCCTCACGTGTTTAACACGTGACCCCAGTGTGGTTTTTTTTGTGCTTTCATACTTTATACATAGGCACTCACGTGTTTAGCATGTGAGGCCCATTTAGCCTTTAGTTGTTTGATTGTAGCGCTTATATGCTCTGCATATAGGCGCTCACGTGTTTAACACGTGAGGCTTGAGCCGTGGGGAATTTTCTCCCCTTTTCTCTCCCCTCTTTTTTAAGAGGGAACAACACATAAGACACTATGACCATATCGGGTTTACAGACTAACCTGTACAAGTGTCACCGAAGAACTGCTATTTAACGATAGGTATAATACCATCTAGGAGTTCTCGGCGAGTCCGTTCAGTATACTCAGTCTCTAATGAGCACTTGTATATAATCTTTGATGTCAAACACCAAAGGATATGGGATCGTACATCGCCCCAATACTGGGTCAAGAAACATATACACCAGTCTACTCTGGAATATCGATGCCCTGTCTCGATACTCCCTCGACTAAGAACTGTTAAGTATGTGCTTATAGACTACACATGCCCCACTAGTATGATCTGCATCATAGTCATGGTAGTCAAGTTAACATCCTAAGGGTTTTATCAACATGTATCAAAAATACAGTAAACTTAAATAAGTAAATATGTTATGATAAAGAGCAACCAGATAGCATACTATCATGTCGAGTAAGAAAGTCCTCTATATCTATATGTCCAAGCATAGACCATAATATACAATAGTGGCCTCTATGGCATACATATACCTAACAATCCCTCACTTGCACTAAGGCCAATTATTGACGTATTTCATACCCAACATCTAAAAAATTCGCTCAAATTGCTCCAGTAGAAGGGCCTTGGTGAGTGGATCCAGGGTATTGTTCTTCGTGTCTACTCTCCGAACTTCGATCTCGCGGTGAACAACTATCTTCCGGATCAGGTGATATTGCCTCAGGATATGTCTGGAATGCTGATGGGACCTGGGTTCCTTAGCTAATGCCATAGCCCCATTCTTATCATAATACAAGGGTATTGGATCAATAATGGTTGGAATCACTCCAAGCTCCAAGATGAACTTCCGCATCCAGACAGTTGTTCTCCTCCGAAACACGGAGACGCGACTGCGTAGGTCCGTCTAGCCTAAATTTCGAGGGCAGATGCTAATTGGTGCTATCCGTCCACCTCTCCGAAGATGCCAGGTTGATTTATGACACCATGTATCGAAAGTTTAAACGGATGCGGCCGATGTAGCAGACTTCGTTAGATTCCCCATCGATTGAGGGGGTTTTGATTGTGGGGACGCTCTTCCCTACAGGCGCAATCCCCTGCACTTAATTACGCTACCGCATCGCTGTAACCACTTTCTCTTTCTTCAGATGGTCATTTCGTGTCGTGTGTGTTTGTTTTGTTTATTGGTTGCCCGTGGATTGTATACGGAGACTAATTTATGTTGTCGCCCGTAGGGCGTGGATTAGTCCAAATCCGTATTTTCTTAGATTTGGGTTTAGGGTTGGGTTTAAGGATACGTTAGTCTCATTTGAGACTAAGATCAACTTAAATGTTAGTTAAGGATACGTTAGTTTAATTTTAGACTAAGATCAACTTAACGGGATCATATAGATCCAACAAAAGAGCATTTGGGCTCTATTGTTTAGTTTATGGACATTGCGGTCGATTACCAGTTTAAGGACATGGTGGTCCAGTTTAAAGACATCATAGTCTGTAAAGGTTAAGGACATCATAGTCCATGGGCTTAAGGACCCCACAGTCCGAGGTTAAGGATATCATAGTCCATGGGCTTAAGGACCCCACAGTCCGAGGTTAAGGACATCATAATCCATGGGCTTAAGGACCCTACAGTCCATGGGATGATTGGTTATCAGGACCCGTCACCTTTCTGAAGACGTTGAAAGATTACAACGACAAATATCAAAGGAGTGAAGAGATGCACCCTTGAACCAAAGTTGATTGGGAAATCTGTAGTCCAATTTGGGACTAAGATCAATTAATTAGATTATGAGCACATGGGCTCAGTTGAATCTGAGTTGAGGACTTATGGCCAACTTGGGCTAAGTCCAATTTAAAATGTTGGACCTTTGTTTGGACAGTTGAACATTTGTCTGGGTTCAGCCCCCCATTATTTAGCAATGCTAAACATGAGTCTGGGTTCTGACTGCATTTTGTCTTTGACTGAGCACTAACCATTCATTATGGCTCTGGACTTTACTTTGCATATCATATGAACTGATCAATTTTGAGGTTCAGTTGAAGGGGAGACTTGCCTCTGGAAAAATTTAGCCAATTTGGGCTAAGATTGGTTTTAAAATAGTGTTAAACACTAAAGGATATTTGGCGATCACGTGTTCCCACGTGATGCGCTTAGTGTTAAACACTAGGGACGAAGTACTTAAAGTAGTGTTTAAACACTAAAATTGAAGTGGTCACATGGAGTCACGTGAGGCATCTGAAGATGGGGCCAGACTTCCTTTATTCTATCCTCAGAATACGCAAATAAGTGTTAAACACTTAGTCTTTGTGACCATCACGTGTGGGCACGTGATGGGCACCCATGCACTGGATAGTAATAGAATTTGCTAGGGGTCGCGTGGGGACACGTGAGTGCGCCCATGCATTGGATTTTAATTCTTCAGTTCTTTCAATCTTCTCTTTTTCTTTAAAGAGGTGTTTGTCAGGGGTCACGTGGGGACACGTGAGGCACCATAAATTAGTATCGCCTTTAGCTTTATTCCCTTTAGTTTTGAGGGTCATGTGTGAGCACGTGAGGCATTGCCTCCAAGCTTTTTCTTTCTCGTTTTGAGGAGTCTGTTTAAGGGTCATGTGGGGACACGTGGGGCATCCAAAATATATTCTGCCCTTCTTTATTTTGAGAAGTCTGTTTAAGGGTTACGTGGGGACTCGTGACCTAGTCTTGTTCGTTCTTTTTCTGATCATTAAGGGGGGAGGGTCACGTGTTACCACGTGATCAAGTTGGGCACTGACTTCTTTTACGTGCATGAAAAGTCGAAGTCCCTTATTTAAGAATTAAATTCTTTTGTAGGGTTAAACCCTAATTTTGTTTAGAGGAATTAAATTCCTATGTATTTGGAAGAATTAAATTCTCTTTAAACTTGATTCTCCCTCTAAGCTTTGGATCTGCATGGCAGAATCTCCCCGATGAGAATTAAATTCTCAACTTATGGGGAGATCTGCTTCTGCAGATTTTCAACCAAAGGAAGAACTAAGTTCTTGTATTAAGGGTTAAACCCTATTTTGTTTGAAGGAATTAAATTCCTGATAACTTTGATGTGAGAATTGAATTCTCTTAACTTAGATCTTCCCTTAGGTTTTAGATCTGCATGGCAGAATCTTTCCGATGAGAATTAAATTCTCAACTTATGGGGAGATCTGCTTCTGCAGACCTTCAACCAAAAGAAGAACTAAGTTCTTATTCAGAAGAGTTAAACTCTTAGTTTGAGAATTAAATTCTCTTTTTGTTTTATGAAGCTTAGATCTCTTTCCCTTTCTTATCTAGGGTTTCTTCTCTTTTGAGGGAATCTTCTTTTCTCTCTGGAGAATTAAATTCTCTTCTTTTTTTTGTTGTTGTTGTATCTCTCCTCTTTCTTCTTCCCCCTTGGCTACTATTTATAGGAGAAAGAAAAGAATCAGTTTGTTTAGTCAATCTTTCATTGAAAGATTTTGATTGATTTTGTAACCAACATGATCTTATAGATCACTCAGTGAATTTTCTTCACTATTTGATTTTTAATCCAAAATATATTTTATTTGTTGTTCCTGGCAGATTTTTAGGAAAATATTTCCTTGTATAGAATCTTTCTATAAATTGGTGATTTTTTAATCACCATTGGATTTTTAATCCAACGGTGCTCCACTTTACAGAGCACAATCTTTTTTGTTTGGAAAGATCTAGAGAAATATTTTTCCAATTAGGGTTTTTGTTTCCCTTTTAATTAGAATTTAGTTCTATTGTTCAGAGGGTTTAAGAGTTTATCACGTGTTGGCACGTGACCTTACTGATTAAGCATTCAATTTAGAATTTAATTCAGTGTCTACAGGCTTTTCCTGTAAATGGTCACGTGTCTGCACGTGAGACCTGGTCACGTGTTGACACGTGACCCTACTGACACAGCATTTCCAATTTGTTTATTTTGTTCTGTGTCTACAAGCTTTGCCTGTAAATGGTCACGTGTCTGCACGTGAGACCTGATCACGTGTGGGCACGTGACCCCCACTAACACAGCATTTCCAATTTGTTTATTTTGTTCTTTGTCTACAAGCTTTGCCTGTAAATGGTCACGAGTTTGCACATGAGGCCTGGTCACGTGTGAGCACGTGAGGCCTGTTTTTTGAGGATTCTCCCCCCTTTTTGCAAGGGAACAAGTAGCACTTGGCCAAAAATTTTGGTGGGAACAACAGCTTCCTTGGCAGCATCATTTGCATCAATGTACTCGCTTCCATCGTTGAGTCTGCAATGGTGTCATGTTTGAAACTTTTCCAACAAACCGTCCCTCCATTGAGGGTAAATACAAAACCCGAGATAGACTTGCTGTCATCCTTGTCACTCTGGAACTGGAATTGGTAAAGGCCTCCATTTGGAGATCCCCGTTACCATACACCAAAACATTTCTTTGGTCCTTCGTAAGTACTTAAGAATGTTCTTCACAGCTGTCCAGTGTTTCTCCCCTGGATTGGATTGATACTTGCTTACTAAACTCAGTGCGTAAGCTACATCTAGGCGAGTACATAACATCGCATACATGATAGACCCTACTGTGGAAGCGTAGGGTATAACACTCATGCGGGCTCTCTCTTCATCAGACTTTGGATAAAAGTCATTGGAGAGGGTGATTCCGTGACAAGCGGGTAAATTACCTCGCTTGGAATCTTCTATACTAAAGCACTTTAGTATGGTGTCTATGTATCTAGATTGGGACAATCCCAACATTCTCTTAGGTCTCTCTCGATAGATCTTAATGCCTAGAATGCACGAGGCATCACCCAGGTCCTTCATGGAGAACCTTTGTGATAGGAATAGTTTGACCGATTTTGTAGCCTAGGAACATCATTTCCTATCAAGAGAATGTCATCCACGTACAATACGAGGAATGTGACTGTACTCCCTACAATTTTCTTATAAATGCAAGGTTCATCTACGTTTTTGATAAAATCAAACTTTTTGATTGTATCGTCAAAGCAGATGTTCCAACTCCGTGATGCCTACTTTAATCCATAGATGGATTTAAGCAACCTGCATGCTTTTTCGCTGCTCCTACTGTCAATGAAGCCTTCCGGCTGATCCATAAAAACGCATTCTTCCAAATCACCATTTAGAAATGCAGTTTTAATGTCCATTTGCCAGATTTCATAGTCGTAGTAAGCAGCAATTGCAAGTAGGATTCGAAGGGATTTAAGCATTACTACTGGAGAAAATGTCTCATTATAGTCCAATCCTGGTCTTTGATGAAATCCTTTCGCTACAAGTCTAGCTTTATAGGTCTCTACCAGTCCATCCACACCAATCTTTTTCTTAAAGATCCATTTGTACCCTACGGTTTTTACTCCAGAAGGTGCAACTTCCAACGTCCATACTTTGTTGGTGTGCATGGATTCCATTTCAGATCGCATGGTATCCAGCCATTTCACTGAGTCACTACTCGTGATAGCTTGCTGAAAATTAGTAAGGTCATACTTCATCCATGATACAATCTTCTGTATAACCATCCATGAGGAAACCATAGTATCTCTCTGGTGGGCGAAAAGTCCTACTAGATCTATAGAGTGACTGAGGCTCGTTCGGTTCTATTGAAACTTCAGGTTCAACCAAATCGTCAATAGTTGTTTGTGGCTCTGGAATTTCTTCCAGTTTTAGTATCATTTATAAAAAAATCATTTTCTAAAAATGTGGTATATTGAGAAACAAACACTCTTTGTTCCTCATTGTGGTAGAATAGATATCCATATGAATGTTTAGGATATTCCACAAATTTACACAAAACCGATCGTGTCTCGAGTTTTTCTGTATTCTTCTTTTTAACAAAAGCAGGAAAACCCCATATCCTAACTCGTGTAAGAGATGGCCTCTTTCCATAGCATATCTCATATGGAGTGGTAGGCACGGATTTGGTCGGAACCCTGTTTAATAGATAAACTGCAGTCTCCAATGCATACCCCCAAAAAGAAAGTGGTAACTCAGCATCACTCATCATTGAGCATGCCATATCTAATAGGGTACGATTCCTCCGCTCTGACACACCGTTTTGTTGTGGTGTGTACGGAGGAGTGAGCTGAGAGATAATCTCATTCTTTTTTAGGAAATTTAGGAACTCTGTACTTAGGTACTTTCCTCCTCGATCTGATCGAAGTTTCTTGATACTCAATCCAGTCTTTTTTCTACTTCAATTTTATATTCCTTGAATTTTTCGAAAGCTTTCATACTTATGTTTCAATAAGAACACATGTCCAAACCTCGAGAAATCATTAGTAAAGGTTATGAAGTATGAATAACCGCTTCTTGCATGTGTAGACATTGGTCCACATACATCACTATGTATGAGGCCTAAGAGTTCAATAGCTCTCTCTCTGTGTCCAGTAAACGGAGTTTTGGTCATTTTACCCTTGATACAAGACAGACAAGTCGCATTAGATTTATATTCAAATGGATTCAAATATCCATCTTTATGTAGCTTGGTCAGTCTTGTTTCGTTAATATGACCAAGTCTACAATGCCATTTAAATACTTCATTTATTTTTGAAGTCTTTCTTTTGTTTGTGTGCTGGATGTTGAAAACAGTGTGTTGATTCAGAATGTAGATTCCGTTATTTAGTGTACCATACCCAATCAACTGTTGATTTAGGTTAATGTTGATATCATTACTTTGTAATACAAAATGACATCCTTCATTGTCTAACAAAGATACAGATATTATATTACATAACATAGTCGGTACAAAATAATAGGGATTCAAAATCAATATACATCCTGAAGGCAACCCAAGGTGATACTCTCCCACTGATACAACACCAACACTTGAACCAGTCCCAACTTGGAGAGTATGATCACCTTTCTTCAAAACCTTGCTATTTCGCAATCCCTACACACAATTACAGATGTGAGATCCTGAACCAGTATCTAATACCCAGAATGTAGAGTTTATTGAAAAACATTTTTCGGTAATAAACACACCTAAAGCGAAATCATCAACATGCTTCTTCTTCTTGAGATCGGCAAGGTACTCAGTGCAATTTCTTTTCCAATGCCCCGTCTTGTGGCAGTATAATCATTCTCCCTTTCCTGATCCCGCAGCCCCTGATTTGTCTTTCCCCTTCGCCTTTTTAAATCCACCTCTCGGATTGGTGGGTTTCTTTTTCTTCTTTCCCTTAGTTTTAGCTTTTGGGATGGAAGAGAAAGATTGCCCAACAAATAGAGCGGGATTTTTCACCATCTTGAGCGTGCTCTCTGTACTTCTCAACATATTGAGAAGTTCAGGAAATGATTTCTCCATGTTGTGCATGTTGAAGTTCACTATAAATTGTGCATAGGCAGGGTGGGGGGTGGGGTAGATGGGGGGTGGGGAGGGAGACTGTAGAAAAATATCAATATATTGTTCATTCTCTACGATCCATCCCAGGTCTTCAAGCTCTTCAATATGGCCTATCATCTTTAGGACATGATCTCCTACGGATGTACTAGCAGCCATCCTTATTTGAAACAACTTTCGTGAGGCCTCGTAACGATGAGCACGAGATTGCTCCCCATACAACTCTTTTATATAGAAAAAGATGGATTGCACATCCATCTTCTCATGTTGCTTTTGATGTTCACTGTCCATCGAAGCTAACGTGAAGCATTTGGCTGTGACGCAGTCGATATCTCATGTCTTGCGGATCTCTGATTAATCTAAAATATTTCACATTTGAATGAATATTTTCCCCACTATTGTTAAGTATTAAAAGGTGTTTATTGTAATTATAGAACATATGAGAGTTTATTTGAAATTTTTTTATTATCATATGTTTCTACATTATAATTGACATATACATGCATATAATATTTATATGAAATATTAGTAATTAAAATATGCATATCATATCAAATATTTTTAATCAATATTCTTAAAATTTAATATCATATAAAATGGTTAGGATAATATTTCAAAAATATCAAATGCTACTAAACACTTTGATTTGAGATATTATGCAGATATTAGCTCAGGTCTGGAATCTAAGTGATCCGAGTTAAATCGGGATGTCGGAATCAAATCTGCCAAAATATCGAAGCAAATCGTGAAATCTAGCAACGACAGAGACTCAGAGCATTATTCTCAGAATATAGACATCTAGAGGATCTCCACATGACAATACAAAACACTAGAAAAAATCCCAAAGCCTGATCCTACTAAACTGCGGCGGATCCGCGACTAAAGATTAGGATTTACGGCGGAACCGCGGCGCATTGATGGCCGTAGGATCTTAAATTTTGGGGATTTGATTTTAACAGCGTATATTCACATAGGGAATCTAGGGTTTCTAATTTCTGTGACTTTATAAGGGACCGAGAGCTTCACATTAAAAATCATCACCGAAAGGATCTAGAGGTCCATGCGATCTACGCATCCGAGTGATCATCAGCTAGTCATCTACCTCCGACAAGAAAGAGATCTAGAGCAACTAGGGTTCTTATAATCTACTTTCAAAGTATTTGTAAATGCAATAGTTGATTAATAAAGGTAGTGTTTTTATTGTTCTTTTGGCAATTAATTTCCGCACTTACTTTCTGCATCTTAATCATGTTTTCACTCTTCATCCTTTCTTCTAGATTTTTAACCATGAGAGAGTAATTCCTAGCTTGCTAGAGTTCGTAAGATAGGGTAGAACAATGGATGATAAAATCTCTTAACCTCTTTTATACATTTTAAAGTCTATAAACTTTAGCAAAATAAATGTTAACCTCCTTATCGGGCACGCTACCAATTTATTGATAGTCACAACTACGATTTGAGATTGGTTTAACACTTGTTTTGTCAGGGGTTGGACATGAATAGAGATCAATGCAAGGAAAAGGGTTAGTAGTGGGGTCTTCCAAAGAACCATAATCTACATTCATCACTATCGATCTAGTTTTAAACAATTAAAATATAAAATGAGTCATTTTTAATTATTCATCCATTATTACCAAGTCCTATAAACCCTACAAGCCTTTCCTTTATAAATCTTATATCCGTAACGACAAACAATCACCCATCTTTCATCAACTCGTCTAAACCAAGAAAAGAGTTCACGTTTCCCTGCGGATGACCTGTATTCATCGCGGCTAGATACTAGCGATACCGTCTTGATTGCAGTTACTTTACGAACACTTCTTTCGCAGACTAATCAAATGGCGCCGTTGCTGGAGAGACGGTCGCAATTTTTTTCTTGTTACTCGGGTTGATTTCTTATAAAATCCAGCGAACATATTATAAATGAGAACCAAAACCGTATATTGTGTATTTAACGATTATTGTACGAGATTTGCAAGGGAATCTGGAGTAACTAGAGCAAGAAAATAGAGATTCAGAGACTATCAAATTGAACAGAGGAGTATCGGAGGGCCCTGAAGAAAAATTATCAAAAGAGTACATCAAATTGCGGCGGAACCACGGCGGAAGTGAGGGTTTGGTGGCGGAACTGCGGCGACTTGGTGGAGCTGGGCCCCCAAAATTCTCAGGTAATTTCCTAATATCTTTCTCTCTCCTCTAGCTCCAATAATTTGATCTTTCATGCAGGATTCTTTGCAAAAAGCGCCGCTCATAAATCTTTTTCCATGTTTTGATATCGGTTTGTTTGTGCATATTTAAGCCGGACATTAAGGGGCAATAACCTAAATCCATATTAGGTGGGAATTTCATCACCGTTCCTAGGGCCCACAAATCACAAAACGAGCATACTATTACCCTACATTAATTAAAAAATATCTAGACCAAGCCTCTAAGGACCGTCGCGCTCAATTAGGACAGAAGAGGGTCGTGGGTAATCTATTGCTTATCTGCATTTCTCTTGTGGTGTCTAGGCAAGTATGAATACGGAAAATGGTTACTTAATTAGGCCCGCTATTTTGGCAATTAGTATAGCAGATATCTCCCACTTACCTGGTCACAAGAGTGATAAAGAGGTGGTAGAGGATTGATCCTACGACTTGTCCTTTGGAAGTCTAGGAGCGGTCTAGTGACTTGACCTAGGTGACCCTAGTTCTAGGGATTGATTGTGCATTTTATGATTTGTTGAGTCAAGCCTCACGTCCGACTATTTTTTTCAAAACATACCTTATTAAAATTGTTCTCACATACGCTGCCATGTGCGCTAAACCTGCTTAGTGCATGATCGGCTGGACACGGGATTCTAGTGCTCGTCTTGTTCGCGTTTTTTCTTTCGACTCCGAAGTCGGTACTTCTTCATCTTCTATTTCCCCTCCACCCACCACATCTCCCGAAATGGATGGATCTCCATTGAGATTTAACTATACCACCCTTCCACCACCCGTAGGTGCGCAGAATCCACCGCGCATCTCTCTCCAAGAAAGATGCTAACCCATACGTGGACCCCTTCCTACTTGTCTGTCTCTTCCACCGGCCAATGGGGATAATTTCGAAATTAAACCCCACTTCATCAACTTGTTGCCCAAATTTCACAGGTTTGAATCCGAAGACGCATACGTTTTCATAACCAAATTCGAGAACGTATGTGCAATGATGAGCATAACCCAACTTTCTGTGGATGCTACGCAATTACATCTTCTCCCTTTTACCTTGTGTGATTTAGCAGAAAAATGGCTTTATAGCACTGCCGCATATTCTATCGTTAAGTGGGATGAATTTGTTATCGCATTTCTTAAGAAATTTTATCCCAATCACAAAACCTCCCATGTTCGAAGAAAGATCAACCAGTTTACCCAACTTCCTAACGAATCATTTTGGAAATGCTTTGAACGGTTTAAAGACCTTATTGTCCAATGCCCTCATCACGGAATCGATAGAGGGCAACTTTGCCGAATTATATATGAGGGTATTAATCTAGCCACGAAACTAATGCTTGAAACAATTTTTCAATGCCATTTCATGTCTAAACACGATGGTGAAGCTTGGCAATTTCTGGAAGATCTCGCCGAACAAACCTCATAATGGGAGAGCGCTAGACCAACTTCATCTTCATCTAGGACAGGTATTCATCAGCTCGATGTTTCCATCGCAGTGAAAGCCGAAATGGCCGCGATGCAAAAAAACTCGAAGCTATCGAAAACAAAATCTCGCCAACCTCCCTAAACTAAGTAACGCTCCCCAAAACCATGTGTGGTTGCTGTTTTGACCCATCACATTTAACGGAATAATGTCCTTTGAATCCTCCGTCTCAAGGTCATGAACAAACCAATGCTGCTTTTCAGCAACAACCTAGAAATTACCCTTATTCATCCATATATAATCAGGGATGGTGGAATCATCCAAATTTTGCTTGGAACCAAAACCAATCTAAAAATCAAAACCAGTTCCCAAGCTAAAATAACTATCAAAGGATTCCTCCACAGCAACAACCACCACACCAAATTCAGCACCCCTTTCAACCGCAATCTCTTCAAAATCCGGCCAACAACTTTGCACTTTATAATAATATTTCAACGGCCGGTACCGATAAAACCTCTGCACTCGAATGAAACTTAGAAACGTTCATAAAACAATCCACGCAAACGACGGCTAATTTAACATCTTCTATCCAAACGTTAGTGCAACACATTGTTTCCCACGGTGAAAGAATAAAAACGATAGAAGTACAACTTACACAGTTAAATGCCACAATGAGTGAGAGAGAGAAAGGGAGACTTCCATCTGAACCTCTACCAAATCCCGGCCACTCACAAAGCGCGAATCTCATCCTTCAAAATCATAATGTGAGTGCCATAACTACGTTGAGATCGGGAAGAGTGCTGAATAACAATGTTGGTGAACAAGCTGAAGTTGATGACGTTGATGAAACCCCGACTACTACTTCTACTCCTATTTCGTCTAATCCAATATCTTCTTCCGAGCCTATTCTCCGTTTTCCACTAGGCTCGAACCCTCAGCCCACTTCCTTGAAGGAATTACCAGCTACGACCATCCCAAATCTAATTTTGGAATCCTTTCCATCCCTACAAACTTCTTCTCAAAAGTTGGACCCAACCCTTATTGATAAATCTCATTTTCCACACAGGTTGAGATCCAACAGACCAAGTTTCCAAATGAAGAAGATTGTGGAAATTTTTAAAAAAGTTAATATAAACATTCCTCTCCTAAATGCTATCAAACAAGTTCCTTCCTATATGAAAATTTTAAAGGACTTGCGCACTAGGAAAAGAAAAATTCAAGTGCCTAAAAAAGTTTTCTTAGCAAGTAATATGAGAAATTCTCTTACCCAATTGGTGCCCATGAAACGTAAGGACCCCAGTTGTCCTACAATATTTATAACTATTGGGGGTAAAAATATCAATCGTGCTCTACTCGATTTAGGTGCTAGTGTTAACTTGCTTCCGTATTCTGTTTATGAGCAATTAGGCATAGGAGAGTTGAAACCTGCGCATTGCACTCTCCAGATGGAAGATCGATTTATCACCCAACCTAGGCGTGAGCTAGAGGATGTGTTAATCAGAGTCGGGGAATTTATATTCCCTGTATACTTTATAGTTATAGATACACGGCCTGTAGCAAATCCACGGAACCAAATTCCGGTGATTCTAGGTCGACCTTTTCTAGCAACTTCAAACATGATAATCAATTGTCGTAACGGTTCAATGAACCTGTCATTTGGGAAGATGACAATTGAGCTTAATATCTACAAGCTAGGAAGTTAACCCTCCGAACCCTATGCTCATATAGTTGATGTATGTTCTATCGAAAAGATAGCATCCGACAGTTACGAATTTCAGGAGCTTCACGATGTTGATCTCGACACCACTGGTGCGTTATGGTTTGATCCGACTATTTATTATACATGTGAAGACCTATCTGTCGACAAGTCCACACCTAAGTCCGAACCCTTTGACTTGTCGAATGATTTAGTCGAGCTATCCGAGTATCATAACTTCCTTTTCGATGAGATTATCATTTGGAATATCGATGAAAGTTTTGAAGACATTTTTGCCGAAGAACTCGCATTCCTAGAAGACATGGGAGTTGTGATGAATCAACCCCCACCCAAAGAAGTTAAACCGCCACCCATTCTTCTTATCAAGAACGAGAATGCGAGTAGTGCACCATCACTGTTTCGTCTCTACAAACCGAGACGTAAACCCGATAGATTACACCTGTTATCTCCCCACTTCTTCACATCTATGATCTTCCACCAACTATGTTGTTACTTCGATAAAATATTCGAATGGTTGGTGTTGACTTTTGGTCTTTGTAAAGCTTTGTATAGACCAATAACTTTACCCCCTCTTATAATTTTAAATGCTTAATACTGTTTTACTCAAGTTTGGAGGGGGGGAGAAAATATTTTGGCTCTTGAAAGAAATTTTTTTTTACAAAATTGTGAGCCAAAAAAAAGTTTGGGTTGGGATTTCACTGTCATTAATTCTTATCCCCTTTACTAACTTCTCGTTCCAACTCTACAGGTTTTTAAGCTTAACAGATAATATCAGTGAGGACACTGCTGCAAAAAGGTTTGGGGGAGGTTTGTGCTTTTTCACGATTCATTTTGCATTATACAAAATAATAGCACAAATAATTTTAAAATTTTTTGATAAAGAAAGTGAGAAAGTGAAAAATACATATGAAAGAAAGGAAGAGATTTAAGAAAAGCACGAAAATTAGATCTTTTAAAACGAAGCTAGTAATAGGTAGTCATGAGCTGTTGTCCCAAGGGTTAATAAGATGAAGGAAATCACTAATCCGAGGATAAAAATAAGTCTGAAAAATAATCCTTATTCTTGAGTCCAAATATTTGAACATTGATACCCTACTATACGCACTTGCACACATCTTGAAACTTGGGATAGTAGAGAATACCTTGAAATGCTCTTGTCTAAAAGCCTTAGTATGAAGAAAAAAATATAAACAAAAATATAACTGAAAAAAATGGTGAAGAAAAATGAACACTGATTTTGTAATTACTTAAGGCAGCATAAAAAAATATAGTAAGGGTGCCTTATCACCTAGTACCTTAGACTAACTGGTTTGGGAGCCACTGATAAGCCTTAGGTGTTGCAAGACTAGGATATTGCTAATTACGCCTAAAAGAGTGAGTACATTTGGTAATCGGTTGGTTAGTACCTCAAGAAGTATTAACGATCGCATGAAGAATTTGTGAGCAATTCCATCTATAAAACATTCACCGACTAAAAAATACTAAGGAATGAGGATAAGAGTATGATAGCTTGAATTGAATTCTCTAAGTGTAGGGATATCTTTTATACACATGTAGGGATATATGATCGATGTTTGGAAGAAAGGTAGGGCGGAAGACTAAAGACGATATTTTATTGAGGGATGATGTGATTTCTGGTATCTTTTCATGACAATTAAGATAGGGCTCAAGGCTACTAAAAAGCTAGTGCGGTTTGAAACTCTTATTTTCAAGGTCTTTCTTTTATATGTTCTTTATTTTTGTATGTAACTTTCATTATCTTTATTTTATTATGGGATTTTGGGGGTGTAATCCGCTAAAAACCCTCAGGAGACAACACTCCTCCTATTAGGGACACCTAGAGATTTAAAGGCTTGTTGCACGTGCTAAGTGCAATCGTGTTGTCTACGAAAGTATGTTAGGTTTTTCTTTTTCTTTTTCTTTAATAAATAGTTTGCTCGGGACGATCAAAATTAAGTTTGGGGGTATTTGATTAGTATAAAATATTGCACATTTGAATGAATATTATCCCCACTATTGTTATGTACTAAAACATGTTTATTGTAATTATAGAACATATGAGGGTTTATTTGTAAAAAGTTTATTATCGTATATTTCTACATTATAATTGACATAATGAGGGAAAATATATGCATATAATATTTATATGAAATATTAGTAATTAAAATATGCATATCATATCAAATATTTCTAATCAATATTCTTAAGATTTAATATCATATAAAATGGTTAGGATAATATCTCAAAAATACCAAATGCTACTAAACACTTTGATTTGAGATATTGTGCAGATATCAGCTCAGGTCTAGAATCCAAGAGATCCGAGTTAAATCGGGATGTCGGAATCAAATCTGTCAAAATATTGAAGCAAATCATGAAATCTACCAATGGCAGAGACTCAGAGCATTATTCTCAGAATATAGACATCTAGAGGATCTCCACATGACAATACAAAACACCAGAAAGAATCCCAAAGCCTGATCCTACTAAACTGCGGTGGATCCGCGGCTAAAGATAGGGATTTGCGGTGGAACCGCGGCGTATTAATGGCCGTAGGATCTTAGATTTTGGGAATTTGATTTTAACAGCGTATATTCACATAGGGAATCTAGGGTTTCTAGTTTCTGTGACTATATAAGGGACCGAGAGTTTCACATTAAAAATCATCACCGAAGAGATCAAGAGGTCCAAGCGATCCACGCATCCGAGTGATCATCAGCTAGTAATTTACCTCTAACAAGAAAAAGATCTAGAGCAACTAGGGTTCTTGTAATATACTTTCAAAGGATTTGTAAATGCAATAGTTGTTTAATAATGGTAGTGTTTTTATTGTTCTTTTTGCAATTAATTTCCGGACTTACTTTCTGTATCTTAATCATGTTTTCACTCATCATCATTTCTTCTAAATTTTTAACCATGAGCGCGTAATTCCTAGCTTGCTAGGGTTCGTAAGATAGGGTAGAACAATGGATGTTAAAATCTCTTAATCTCTTTTATACATTTTAAAGTCTATAAACTTTAGAAAAATAAATGTTAACATCCTTATCGGGCGCGCTACCAATTTATTAATAATCAAAACCACGATTTGAGATTGGTTTAACACTTGTTTTGTTAAGGGTTAGACATGAATAGAGATCAATGCAAGGATAAGGGTTAGTAGTGGGGAAACCCTAGTTTCTTCCAAAGAACCCTAATCTACATTCATCACTATCGATCTAGTTTTAAACTATTAAAACATAAAAGGAGTCATTTTTAATTATTCATCCATTACTACCAAGTCCTATGAACCCTACAAGCCCTTCCTTTATAAATCTTATATCCGTAACGAAAAACAATCACCCATCTTTCATCAACTCGTCTAAAGCAAGAAAAGAGTTCATGTTTCTCTGCGGACGACCCGTACTCATCGCGGCTAGCTACTAGCGACACCGTCTTGATTGCGGTTACTTTACGAACACTTCTTTCGTAGACTAATCAATCTCCTTACCCGCAACAGAGGAATCAGGGCCTGGGAAGGGAGGGGCTGGAGTAGTGAGGACGTATGCAACCTTATCATAGGTAAGGGCAATGTTCACGTTTCTCAGCCAGTCTTTATAATTAGGCCCCGTCTGTTTATTTTTCTCTAGTAGAAGCTTAAGTCCCGTCATTGGTATCTGCCATTAGGAGAGAGAAAAGAAAACACTCAGCGAATGCTCTTGCATGATTAGATTGGTTATTTACCTTATCTAATCGATATCTCCCACCACTTTTATCAAATTTTCCTTCAAACTCTAAAAAGAAAGTTAGCCATGATTAATTACATTCTACAAGTTCGCTAACCGGTCAGCCAAGCCAGTGTCGGTATTTCGAGGGAGGTTCCCCGTGCTGTCGCTCGGAACTAATTAAAATAAACCTCGTTTCCCTAAAGGCATAACCCCGTTGACACCTTTCTAGACACCTACCGGATTAGCTAATTGTAAAGTGTAAAATTCTTCCGGGAGGTACTATTACTCATGGTGGGATCGGGATCCAACTATCAAATAGAAGGTATGCAATCTCATAGTAAATTTCAACACTTGAAATTCCCGATATAGTTTTTACCCCTAGCGACTTATGACCTTAACTATGGTCAACAAATCTTAAACGCTAGTCAAGTTCTACCCGTCATTTCATGATTGATTTAGACCCATTCGTGTGACCCTTAACTATGATCAAACAAAGTCGTACGAATGTCCTAATCAATCGCATCATATGCTTTATAGGAAGACATCACGTAGCTACCATAAACTACGTTTTAATTATAGTCAACAAATGTAGCACGAATACTAAGTACTCTACTTCCTAAAATGGCGGAGGGCTATGAATGGTTTTGATGAAAACCGTTAACGTATTGAACTTGATATCATTGTAGAACCGAGTAATTTTTAAAGGAGTGGCTTAAGCTCCGCATTTGAAATATTTGCTTTTTCGAAAAAAGCCGAGTATGTTTTAAATTTGATTCTATAATATCTTTAGGTTTCTTTTCTTAACATTAATCTTATTAATGTTGTCCCCATCATTTAAGCTCCTAATCATCATAGAAGAAACGAAAATAAAACCACATATATGCCATCCGCATTCGCCACAGGGACCCGGGTCTTCACCGTAAGGTTACTTAATTTATGGCAGGGCGGGGTCTGGACCAGCGCGGATGCAAAACATATATAGTGTCTACTAGTATATCATATATATAAGTAACATTCGTCTCACGCGGTTATATGATCACATCACATCACAGAAACAACAGAACCAGATATATGAAAATATAGGATATACTAGGAGGTCCGTGTTTTAGATTAAGCCGGTAATGAAAAACACGGATTCCACGGTCGTGATGAATAGCCAAGCCCACACCCCTAGACTCATACGAGAACGGCAAGCTGAAAGTCTACCCTAGCACCACCATGAGGTTATTGTAGCATCAAGCATACCAAATTTTAAATTTTACTAGGTGCTAAGTTAGATTAACAAGATCTTTACTAGAATATTAGGGTTTAAAACTATGATGATATCAAAGCTAAGAGAAGAGAAGATGGTTATACCCTCGTTGATTGATTCCTTCTCTTCTTTAGCTCTGGGTTGTATTCCACGCGACTCCGCTAAACTCCATTTCGAGCTTGGATGAGCCTCCTCCGAAGTTCTTCGTGCCGAAGACGATCCACCCGAAGTTTACTTGATCAAGTTACCTCTTCACTAAACTATTTGGTGAAGGCAACACACTACACTTGAGTGCTAGTCAAGTGTAGGATGGTGAAGTAGGGGTTTTGGAAGCTCACAAATAATCTCACAAACTTAATGATTCACATCACATGAGAGGGTTTTGAGTTTGGAGATGAGGTGAGAATTTTTGGACAGCAAGAGAGAGCAAGAGCACTTGAAGGAAAATGGCTAAGGCTTGAGAATGACCAAGTCAAGAATGAATGGCTACCCATTCTCATCTTACATTATTGAAGCATGAATAATAAACTAATAAACAAATGCACCATGATTCAATTGTGCAAAGAAAATGGGTAAACAAATGAATACCCCATGCCTTGAACCATACCCAAAATATCTCCACAATTACACCTCATTTTTCTATTTTCTCAAAATAGAAAAATATGCCATTCTTGATAATATATATATATATATATATATATATATATATATATATATATATTAATAGAGCAATTAGGAGCTAATGATATTAGTTAACATATAATTATATCAAATAAAAATATACATCAAATTATTAAATCAACACTTGATTTAATAATTCGGTTATATCACATATGACCGACTAATATCATTTATCTGTTTATCACATTATCAAATCAACACTTGATTCGATAATCTGGTTATATCACATATAACCTAACCGATAACAGATATCTGCCAGATTACAATACGGTCGTATTTAATCAGGCCCACGCACATATCAACATATGTGCCCTACTTCGTTTCGCTCGAACCAGGAAACTTCTTTGTGGGACTATAAAGACTCGTCAATAAGGCAGCAGTAGGTGATGATCACATCAGTCACCTACAAGCCGTCAGCGGTACTAGCTGGACGTAACGGCTACCCGGGTATTGAGCGATATAAAGATCAACAAGCAAGCCTGTCCATTCTCTCCATGAAGCCTATCAGTAACACTACCGTACAGTCCGGTCTCTTCGTCTGATATGTCGCATATCATGTCTAGAGGTGGTAAACGATAGACCCCAGTAACGTGATAAGTCATGCCGACGTCTGACCTATAACGATTTGAGAAAATACTGATAACTTTTATCAGTAAATATCAGCAGCTACCCTAGCCAGGGACTTCTAGTTATAGCCAATCGAGCATAGCGCAACATCAACCCCCAATACCGAGAGAGACAAAACCCCTCCTATCACTCATTGCCTCCATATGACTCGGGACTATACCCAGAATCCACCTATTTGCACATATCCTTTGAGCGTGTTAGGGAGGAAATCAAAGCACAGTAGAAGCCACACAAGACTCTATGACGATCTCGGGTCTACAGACTACCCTGTACCAGTGTCACCAGAGGACTGCTATCTGACGATAGGTATACTACCAACTAGGAGTCCTCGGCGAGTCCTGTTCGGTGTACCCATTCTCCAATGAGCACCTGTGTACAATCTTTGATGTCACACACCAATAGTTGTGGGATCAACCATCGCCCTCTAGTATGGTCCAAAAGTACATCGCACTCTGGAATATCGATGCCCTAGTCTTGATATCCCCTCGACTAGGAACTGATTAAAGGATGTACTTTTGGACCACCCTAACCCCACTAGTATGATCTCATCTTAATCCCGGTAGTCAAGTACATATCCCATAGGCTTTACCAACATGTGAGAGAAAGACAGTAAAGTATACCAGTAAACATGTTAAGGTAAAGAGTAACCAGATAGCATACTATCATGTCGAGCAAGAAAGTCCTCTATATATATGTCCAAACATCCACAATAATATACATCACATGTACAATAATGGCCTCTAGGGTAAACATATTCCTAATAATCTCCCACTTGCACTAAGGCCATGTGTTTTAGTATCTCATCCACAATAATATACATCACATGTACAAGGCATTTTGGGCGATTAAGGAGTTGAACTTATCGATAGGAGATGCGGGAAGAAATAGAAGGCTACAATTGAATGAACTAGATGAGCTGCGGGATGAGGCTTATGAAAATGTTGTAATTGTTAAAAACCGAACGGAGGTGTTCCATGACAAACACCTTATGCGCAAAACGTTCAAACCTGGTCAACAGGTTTTGATTTATGACACTCGGTTACACTTCCACCCCGGCAAGCTCAAATTTAGGTGGAAATGGCCGTTTTTGGTACGCACCGTATATCCGCACGGTGCAGTGGACCTAGAAAACCCGGAGGACGGTACTTTGTTTAAAGTGAACGGATATCGACTCAACCCGTTCCTCACTGCGGACCCATCGAAGGAGCTCCTGTTTTTCAGGAGCCGATTTACACTGATTGATCTTCCTCCATTTTGCCCCCAAATTTTCGATCATCTAGCCAACAATTTGTTTCACACAAGTTTGGGGGTATATATCATTTGTAAATATATAAATACAAAATAACATAAAAAATAAAAAAAAATTGGAAAATAAATTTTTTTGGGTATTTTGTAAATATACAGATTAATTAAATAAATTAAATTTATATTTGCAAATAATTTCTTCTTTTTAGAGGGGTTTATTTGCAAATATCCATCATTTCCCCCCTATATAAAGTACCCGACCCTCCTGTTTTCTTTAACCCTAATTTTCATCTCTGAAAGAAACCCTAGCGCCGTCACCTCATTTCAGCAGAGTGATCTCCCCATCCCGCCGTGGAACCGCCGCCAGGAGCTGCTTTCCACTGCCCTTCCGCCGCGCCTCTTCGTCTTCACCCCTTGAATTTTTCAGGGGAGGTACGATCACTGATAAACCTCTCTGTTTTTAATTTTATAAATCTGTAGATCACCTGATGGCACACAGCATGCAGCTTGAACGTGATTTTTCACAAGTATTTTCACACGAGGAGTACGGTAGTTATTTTGCGAATGAAATAGCGCGTAGGGGTTGGAACTTTCTGATTTATAACCACCCTAACGCTTTTGCATTGCCAGAACTAGTCACTCATTTTTATGAGTGTATGGAAGATGGGTGTCTCACCCAATTAGGGTTTATAAAATTGCTTTGGAGTGACAGGGAAATTATCATCGATAGGGACATTATACACGAGGTCACATTGATCCCTCGCATACCCGCACATGACCAATCTTTACAATTTGAGGATTACATGCCCTTGATGGTCAACGATTGCTCAAGGGAGCCGCGGAAGGGTATCCAAGTGAGAGCCCTTTTCGTAAATGTCTTAACTGCGTGCCGATAGGCACAAAATAATATTTTCGGTAGCTCCCACAACACAACATTTTTTACACCCTCATTGCATATTATGCATACCCTTATGACAAGAAACCCCCGTTTTGACATGTGCACAGTTTTGCTACACTCCCTAGGTGCGGGCAAACGAGCCACAAATTACCCTTGCCCCATGCTTGTTACACAACTCTGTCGATATTTCCTCCCCGTGGAGGAGTTCGAATTTTACATGCATGGAGGCATACCTGTCTGGCCTCTTATTGAGGGCGTTTCTATGTCCTATTCATGATTGACAGATGTATGGTCGAGGACTGAACCGGCGGAGCACGTGCCCGCCCGCACACCTAGCTCTAGCTCGACCGCGAGCGAAGGAGAAATGACCCCTCTAGAACATGCCCAATTGATGTGGAGAGCTGTTAGGGGCATAGAGGAGTTGAGGGCGACATCGAGGGAGCACGACCGGCGGTTGACGGAGGTTGAGCAGGGGATTCGAACCCTGCTGGGTAGGGCTGAGCGTTCACGTTCACGCTCGAGAGCGCGGCGTGGAGCCGAGCAGTGAGGGCACTGCTTTGGATAAGTTTGGGGGAGTTGGTGGTTGTATATAGTTATCTTTTGCTTTGCATACTTTTTTTTAAAAAAATTTTGTATATATTTTTCATTTTCTTTTGCATGTTTAAATTCTGCATTGCATCCTTATATAAAAATCATAAAAATTGAAAAAAAAATCTGAAAATAAAAAAATAGAAAAATATAAAAATCAAATAAAAACTGAAATTTTTTGAAAATATATAAAAATTAAAACATTCAATTTTGGCCATAATTGACTTGAGTTTGACAAAAAGGTTAACTCGCTAGGAACAACTAGATCTTAGACTCAGTAAATTAAAAACCCTAAAAATAACCTTTCTTAAAATTTAGTGGTAGAGAGTATAGGTCTTTGTAGTTTATTTAGAAATAGGCAAATTTTGAGTTCATTTCTTAGGATAAGTCAAAACAAGAGAAGGGTATTGATATTTTTATTAGAGTGTAAGTCTGAAAAATAATTCTTAAGTTTAAGTCTAAATTCTGAAAATATATACCCCACAAATTGCACAAACACGAACCTTGAAACTTGGAATAGTAGAAGAGACCTTGAAATGCTCTTGTCTAAAGTCCTTAGTATGAAGGAAAGGAAAATAAAAATACAAGTGTGAATAATGAGATAAAAAAAATGAACACTGGTTTTGTAATTACTTAAGGCTGCATAAATAGAAAAAAAATATATTTAGCGAGGGTGCTTTACTACCTAGTGCCTTAGACCAACTGGTTTGGGAGTTACTGCTAAAGCCTTAGGTGTTACAAGACTACGAATTACGCCTTAATGTGCAAACAGATTTTGTAATCGATCGTTGGTACCTCAATAAGTATTAACGGTTGCATGAAGAATGTGTGAGCAAATTTCATCTAAAAATTCACCAATTAAGGAGTACTTTGGACGCTGGACAAGGGTAAAATAGCTTGATTTGAATTTCTAAGTTTAGGGGTGATATATACACACACGTAGGGGTATGTGATTGGGGTTTAGATAAGAGATGGGAATGAAAAATAGGACTTATATTTTTAGCAGAGATGATAAAAATTTCTAAGTTGAGATGGAATCTTAGAAGGAAAACTCAAAAGATGCTAAAAGCAAAGTAAATCTAAAAAACATATATAATCTTAAGTTCAATGATAAGAAAGCGTGAAATGGGTTGATAATTTCCGAGTTGAAGATAATAGAGTTTCTTGTTAGAAAAACCTAATTGGAGAATAAAAGTCAATAGGCCGAATTGATAGGATTTTGTGGGTAGTATCCGCTGAAAACCCTCAGGAGACAACGCTCCTCCTACTAGGGACACCTAGAGGTTTAACGGCTTGTTGCACGAGCTTAGTGCAATTGCGTTTCCCTGCGAAAGTGAGGCTAGATCTTTTTCGAGAATAAAATTAGTTCTGCTCGAGGACGAGCAAAAGATAAATTTGGGGGTATTTGTTCATATCATAATTTTGCATTATTATATTCCTCATTCTTATTCATTTTACAAATAAACAAGTGCTTTTGATCCATGTCTACTACATAGTTGCAGATTACAGGTTCTCGGAACAAAACGGTGAAAATGATGAAAAGATGATACAAAAGTGAGACTACGACCGACAAATGGAAGAATCTTGATCATGCCTACAGTTTGAGGGGCAATGAAGATCAATGAACAAGTTCACAAAGTACAAAGGCAGCGCAAGGTTCAAGACTTCGACACGAAGCAAATGGTAAAAGTCCACGATATTATGCACTGTGGAAAACTGGAAGAAAACTAGAAGACAATCTGAGAAACCAAGTGAAGAAACAGGAACCCAAATGCAACCAGAAGCAGCACAGAAGAAATCAGACAACAAGCTCCCTATATGGCCGCGGATCCGCGGCCAAACATGGCTCTTGGCCACGGTTCCGCGGCCATGATGAGCCCGTGTCAATGCGAACTTTGACGGTGGATGGCGTGAGTTGACTAGGCTTCTTAGGGGCAAATTTGTAAATGCAGATATGTATCGAATGTAACCCTAGGGTTTCTATGATCTATAAATAGAAACCTTAAACCTCTTTTTGAGGTATGCCTCTTTTCATTGACCAAAATTCAGAAATCCATTGTAATGTTTTGAGAGCATCGAATAAAGTAAGTAGATTTTTTTCATTGCCCTAGTTCTTAAATTCCTTTCTGCCTTAGTATAGATTTTAATATCTGCCCTAGTTAATTAGTTTAGCACTTTTATTAATCTGTCGTAGTTTAGATAGTTAGTCTTTTTTTAAATTGAAAACTCATAAAAAATGTCTTTTATCAATCCCCTAATAAGTGAGTAGTTCCTCACTTGTTAGGGTTATGAATAGGAAAGGTTTGAGAGATGAAAATCTCTCACCCTTTCTTGCCCATCACATATTAATTCATAGGACTCCATGCATACATACACATACCGCTTCCTACGGCACCCTACCCCATGAGGTAACGGTGATACCGTAGTTTAAAAAACCGGTTGTGCATATTTTCCATGGAGGTTAGGATAAGAATTAAGAAAGGACGGACAAGGACCTAGAGGAAGAAACATCGTTTCTTTCCGATCGTCCTAATCCCCTTTATTAATTATTACCATAACACATAAATAGATCTAAATTAGGGCATTGAAAGCGGTGAGGAATCTTAACTTTCCAAACTTAATCTAAACCTAACACTAGCAAGATTTTAATTCTAGTCTAAATCAACTTAGTTTTTAGTGATAATTATTCCAACACCGTTTGAAATTAACTCGTTAGAACAAATTGAGAATACATAAAATCCCTGTGGACCGATCCGTACTCACCGGCTAGTTACCAAGCGACCCCGTTCTTGATTGCGATAATTAATTCTTTGATTCATCTTCTAAAAAGCACGTAAGCAAAACTAGTTCAATCAAATGGCGCCGTTGCCGGAGATGGCGTAGTATTTTCTTTTTTCAATTTCGGGTTAATATAAAATCATAAAAATCATAAAAACTGAAAAAAAATATAAAAAACTTATCATCTTGTTATTTTTTGAAGGGTGTTTTGTTTGAATTTTGCAGGATCGACGAACAAGTTCGGATCTGGAAAAATCCAGAGAGCAAAACAGAAAACCCTAGATCTGAACAACAAAGAAAAATTATACCAGAGGAGAAGAAAAATTTTTAGGAACTGAACGCATAGAGAACCGCGGAACCGCGGAAAAAACCCACTTCGGGCGGCGGAAACGCGGTCTGTTGGTGACGTCATCATCTGAAATGTTCTTCTGTAAGCTTTCTCTTCTCCTTCTGAACCCCCTGATATCTCCTTTGTAAAATTTTCCTGCAGGATTCTTTGCGCAAAAACTTCTCCCCTTCTCCAATAACTTGATCTTGTGCAGGATTCTTTGCGCCGTGCTAATAAAAAAAATTGTTTGCAAGTGATTGTGTTTACTGCTTTGCATATTTAAATTGACTTTAAGGGGCTTGAACACCAATCCAGATTGGGTGGGGATTTCATCACGCTTCCCAGGACCCCAAAAATCACATAAAGGATATTGCATTGACCATCAAGTTAATTAAAAAAGATTAGACTCAGCCCTGAGAACTTCGTGCTTAATAGGACAAAGGAATAGTTGTAGGCATTGACCGTTGATCCCAACCAGACTTTGTGGTGCCTAGGTTAGACAGGTAGGGAAAGGTAACTTTAAAAGGCCCGTCTTACGGTGATTCATGAGCGGATCCCTCCTTTCTCTACTTGTGCTTACCTGGCCACAATTGGCGGTGAAGAGGCGGTTTGAGGTCCTCACATCTTGCCCTTTGGAACAGTTTGGAGCTGTCTAGTTGACCTAGGTGACCTTAGATCTAGGCTTGATTGTGCATTTGTGATTGATTGAACGTGTGTCTATGCCTTTTATTAAAAATCTTTTTGCAAAAAGCCCCTTATAAAAAAACTCAAAAAGGAAAAATTTTTACAAAAACTTGCAACTTGTCGCTAAGAAATCCGTGCACCCCACTTACACCCACTTTCTTCTCATTGACGTTTTCTTACCCCCACTTTCTGTTTTTCACCTTTTGACTATACTACCTCTTTAGTGTATGTCCGGTTGGACTAGGGACACTAGTGCCCGATTAGTCCGTGTCTCGTTGGTACCGACTGACGACGCTTTCGACTCCGAAGTCGAAATTCCTTCCACTTCCTTACCTTCATATTCACATTCTTCGTCTTCTAAGGAGATGTCGGGATTCAATCCTAACAACACCTTACCCGCGGGACTGATTCCCACAACACCCACCTGTTGAAGCGCCCCAACGAATCGCGCTCCAGGATCTTTTCTACCCTATCCGCACCGCCTTACCTACTTGTCTTTCACTCCCACCGGCAAATGGGGACAACTTTGAGATCAAACCCCACTTTATCAACATGTTGCCAAAATTTCATGGACTAGAATCCGAAGATGCCTATATCTTCATAAATAAATTCCAAAACGTTTGCGCAATGATGAAGACAACACAACTGTCTGATGATGCTATAAGGCTACGTGTCATTCCATTCACCTTATGTGACCTAGCCGAGAAATGGTTGTATAGCACAGCATCATACTCAATTAAAAATTGGGAAGAGTTTGTTAAAGCTTTTCTAAAAAAGTCTTACCCACATCACAAGACCGCGAGAATTCGCAATGAGATCATTCAATTTTCCCAGCTTCCTTCCGAACCCTTCTGGAAGTGTTTTGAAAGATTTAAAGACCTACTTGTTCAATGCCCTCACCACGGTATCGAGAATTGGCAACTTTTCCAAACTTTATACGAAGGATTGAACCCAGCAACGAAGCAGTTGTTGGAAACCATTTGTCAAGGTCACTTTCTAACAAAATCTAGCAAGGAAGCTTGGCAGTTTCTCGACGATCTTGCTGAACAAACACTTCAGTGGGAGAGCACTAAGACCACCTCATCTTCTGTTGGTCAGTCTAGGGCAGGCATACATCAATTAGATATGTCGATTGCAATGAAGGCCGAAATGGCCGCACTTACGAAAAAGCTATAAGCAATTGAGACCAAAATCTCATCGCCTTCTCCTGCCCCTGCTTTACCCCCACGAACTGTTTGCGCTTGTTGTTCGGATCCATCACATCTTACCGAAGAGTGTCCTTACAGTCCACCTGTTCATGAACAAGATCAAGTCAATGATCCCTTTCAGCAAAGACAAAGAAATGATCCATACTCTTCGACTTTCAATCCTGGTTGGAGGAGCCACCCAAATTTTGCTTGGAATCAAAATCAACAATTCCAAGGCAATAACAACTTTCAAAGGCCTCCTCCTCCACAACAACAAGCACCACAAAAAACTCAATACCAGCAACCTTTCCAACCACAACCTTACCCAAACCAACTGAACAATTTTGTGCCCAACAACTCTTATCCTCAAGACAATTTTGTTCAACCAAATAATGATAAGGTTATCTCGCTAGAAAGAAGTCTAGATGCGTTTCTAAAACAATCTACACAATCCGCAGCAAGGTTGGAGAGTTCCATTCAATCTTTGGTGCAAAACAGTGCTTCACATCATCAAAGCATAAAATCAATTGAGGCCCAAATTGCACAACTAAATGCTGCGTTGAGCGAGCGAGAAAAGAGAAAGCTTCCATCTCAACCATTGCCAAATTCCGGTCACACACACAACGCACATGCTGCTTATGAACAACAAAATTATAATGTAAATGCGGTGACCACATTGAGATCTGGAAGAGTGTTGCACAATAACATGGGTATTAGTAATGACACCCCTACCGGTGGTTCTTCTTCTTCTTCATCTTCATCTTCTTCTTTAGAGCATATTCTTCATTCTTCACAAGGCTCTACTTCTTCCACTTCGAACGGACCCACATCTCATTTCACGAACACACCAACACGGGGATCCGTTCCAACTCCGCAATCTACTCCACAAACATTGGACTCAAAAAATTTTCAAAATGTTCCCTTTCCAAATAGGTTGAGATCCAATAAACCAATTCCACAAATGGAGAAGATTGTAGAGTTGTTCAAACAGGTTAGCATAAACATACCCCTCTTGGATGCAATCCAACAAGTCCCTTCTTACGCGAAAATCTTAAAGGACTTATGCACCAAGAAGAGGAAGTCACAAGTACCAAAGAAATTTTTCATGGCTAGTGCTGTTAGTGATGCTCTTGTCCAATCTTTACCCCATAAACATAAGGACCCCGGCTGTCCTACAATTTCGATAGCATTTGGGGATAAGAACATCAATAAAGCACTATTAGATCTTGGTGCTAGTGTCAATTTGCTACCCTATTCAGTATATGAACAATTAGGCGTTGGAGATCTTAAACCCACTCATTGTACTCTCCAAATGGCCGACCGATCCATCACCCATCCTAGGGGTGAGTTAGAGGATGAGTTAATTAAAGTATGGGATTTCATTTTCCCCGTTGACTTCATTGTTATGGATACACAACATGTAGCTAACCCCCAGAGTCAAATTCCGGTGATACTCAGTCGACCGTTCCTTGCGACTTCTAATGTGGTGATCAATTGTCGTAATGGTTCAATGAACCTATCTTTTGGAAATATGACAATTGAACTCAACATTTTTAAGTTGGGGAATCAGCCTTCCGAGCCTAATGCTAGTATACTTGATGTTTGCTCCATCCATGAGATCACACAGGATGACTGTGAGCTTGAAAAATTTCTGTTCGATCACAGCAGTTTTGACGCCTCTAATGCGTTCCTCCTAGAATCTGACACAGCTTTCACGCCGGAAAATGACTACGAGTGTTTCACTTTTTTGGACTATTTTGAAGACTCACCACCCGTGTTTGAGTCCTTTGATTTTTCGGATGAGTTGGTTGAACCATCCGACTCGGTTGCTTACACTCGCTTTGAGCCATTGATGGAATCCTTCGAGTTCGAGACAGTTACACCAATGTTACCATCAATTGTTTCACCTCCAAAACTCAAACTAAAGCTTTTGCCGTCTCACCTTAAATATGCTTACCTAGGTGAGAATGAGACCCTTCCCATTATCATATCGGTCTCTCTAGCCCTTGAGCAAGAGAAAGCCCTTTTAATGGTCTTACAAAATAACCGGCAAGCTTTTGGCTGGACTATGGCGGATATCAAGGGGATTAGTCCCCTCATAGTTGAACATCATATACACATGATGGATGATGCCAAGCCAGTTAGGGATCCACAAAAACGCCTCAACCCCATTATGAAGGAGGCGGTCAAGAAGGAGATTGTCAAATATCTTGATAGTGGTATCATTTACCCTATCTCGGATAGCCAGTGGGTTAGCCCCATTCATGTTGTCCCAAAAAAATCGGGCATTACGGTCATAACCAATGAGGAGAATGAGTTAATACCTACTCGCACCCAAACTGGGTGGCGAGTTTGCATCGACAATAGAAAACTCAATGCCGCGACAAGGAAAGACCACTTTTCTTTACCTTTCATTGACCAAATGCTGGAACGATTGGCTGGGCATGAATTTTACTGCTTTTTGGATGGCTATTCCGGCTATAATCAAGTCCCCATCGCCGAAAAGGATCAAGACAAGACCACATTTACTTGTCCTTTCGGTACTTTCGCTTACCGTCGCATGCCCTTTGGTTTATGCAATGCACCCGCTACATTTCAGCGGTGTATGATGGAGATCTTTTCAAACATGGTGGAGAAATTTTTGGAGATCTTTATGGATGATTTCTCCATTTTCGGTGACTCCTTCGATGAGTGTTTGCTACACCTTGACGCAGTTCTTACACGCTGTAGGGATAAGAACCTCACATTAAATTGGGAGAAATGCCACTTTATGGTACGAGAGGGCATCGTCTTAGGACATGTCATCTCGCAAAATGGCATAGAGGTTGATAAAGCCAAGATTGAAGTCATTTCCAATCTTCCTCCTCCTAAATGCGTCAAAGACATCCGAGCCTTCCTTGGCCATGCCGGTTTTTTAGACGGTTCATCAAGGATTTTAGCAAGATAGCTAGACCCTTGACTCTTTTATTGGCCAAGGACACAACATTTGATTTTGACTCAACATGCATGAAAGCGTTCGAGTCATTGAAACACTCACTCATTTCTGCGCCCATTCTTTCATCTCCCGACTGGACGCGTCCATTCGAAATTATGTGCGATGCATCTGATTTCGCCATTGGTGCTGTTCTTGGACATCACATTAATAAGATGCCGCACGTAATTTATTACGCTAGCCGAACATTAAATGAGGCCCAACTGAACTACACAACAACAGAAAAAGAATTTTTAGCCGTTGTGTTTGCACTTGAAAAATTCCGGCCCTATTTAATCGGCTCTCCAGTGATTATGTACACGGACCATTCAGCTCTTCGCCACCTTTTTGTGAAGAAGGATGCTAAATCACGGCTAATACGTTGGATCCTCTTGCTACAAGAGTTTGACCTTGTCAGAAGGGACAAAAGAGGATGTGAAAATGTAGTGGCCGATCACCTTTCATGACTTCCTTCTTTGCCTACACTTGAAATTCCAATTAAAGATATTTTTCCCGATGAGCAACTCTTAACCGTGACATGCGAACCTTGGTTCGCTGATATAGTAAATTACTTGGCCACCGGACTGATACCTAAAGATTGGTCAAAACAGGACAAACTCCGATTCTTGTCCCAAGTAAAACATTTTTACTGGGATGAACCGTATCTCTTTAAATACTGTTCCGACCAAATTATTCATCGGTGCGTCCCGGAAAATGAGTTTAAGAGTGTGCTGTCTTTTTGCCACGATCAAGCGTGTGGCGGGCATTTTGGCCCTAAGAAGACAGCAGAAAAGATCTTGCAGTGTGGTTTCTACTGGCCACGACTTTTTAAAGATGCATACGAATACTGCAAGACATGCTCTTGGTGCCAACACTTGGACCGGATATCGCGGAGAAATGAAATGCCGCTCCAACCAATTTTGGTTGTGGATATTTTTGATGTTTGAGGAATAGACTTCATGGGACCATTTCTCAATTCCTTTGGGAATATGTATATTCTTTTGGCTGTTGACTATGTGTCAAAATGGGTCGAGACTGTGCCTAGCCGAACGAATGACAACAATGTTGTCGTTCGATTTCTTAAAGAAAATATTTTTTCTCGGTTTGGGCATCCTCGAGCAATTATAAGTGATAATGGATCTCACTTCTGTAATAGGACTTTTGAGTCCTTAATGCGCAAATATTCCATTACTCACAAATTGTCAACAAGATATCATCCCCAAACTTGTGGGCAAGCCGAAGTTTCAAACCGGCAAATTAAACAAATTTTGGAGAAAACGGTTTCTAAAAACCGTAAAGATTGGTCACACAAACTAATTGATGCACTATGGGCATTCCGTACTGCATACAAGACAGATCTTGGTATGTCTCCATACCGGCTTTTTTATGGGAAGGCTTGCCACATCCCAGTTGAAATTGAGCACAAGACATTTTGGGCGATTAAAGAGTTGAACTTATCGATGGGAGATGCGGGCAGAAATAGAAGGCTGCAATTGAATGAACTAGATGAGCTGCGGGATGAGACTTATGAAAATGCTGTAATTGTTAAAAACCGAACGAAGGTGTTCCATAACAAACACCTTATGCGCAAAACGTTTAAACCTGGTCAACATGTTTTGCTTTATGACACTCGGTTACACTTCCACCCCGGCAAGCTCAAATCTAGGTGGAAAGGGCCATTTTTTGTACGCACCGTATATCCGCACGGTGCGGTGGACCTAAAAAACCCGGAGGACGGTACTTTATTTAAAGTGAACGGACATCGACTCAAACCGTTCCTCACTGCGGACCCGTGGGAGGAGCTCCTGTTTTTGCAGAAGCCGATTTACACTGATTGATCTTCCTCCAATTTGCCTCCAAATTTTCGATCATCTAGCCAACACTTTATTTCACACAAGTTTGGAGGTATGTATCATTTGTAAATATATAAATACAAAATAACATAAAAAATAAAAAAAATTGGAAAATAATTTTTTTTGGGTATTTTTGTAAATTTACAAATTAATTAAATAAATTAAATTTATATTTGCAAATAATTTCCTCTTTTTAGAGGGGTTTATTTGCAAATATCCATCATTTCCCCCTATATAAAGAACCCGACCCCCTGTTTTCTCTAACCCTAATTTTCATCTCTGAAAGAAACCCTAGCGCCACCGCCTCTTTTCAGCAAAGTGATCTCCTCATCCCGCCGCGGAACCACCGCCAGGAGCTGCTTTCCACCGCCCTTCCGCCGCGCCTCTTCGTCTTCACCCCCTGAATTTTTTAGGGGAGGTACGATCACTGATAACCATCTCTGTTTTTAATTTTATAAATATGTAGATCACCTGTTGGCACACAGCATGCAGCTTGAACGTGATTTTTCACAAGTATTTTCACACGAGGTGTACGGTAGTAATTTTGCGAATGAAATAGAGCGTAGGGGTTGGAACTTTCTGATTTATAATCACCCTAACGATTTTGCATTGCCGGAATTAGTCACTCGTTTTTACGAGTGTATGGAAGATGGGTGTCTCACCCAATTAGGGTTTATAAAATTTCTTTGGGGTGACAGGGAAATTATCATCGATAGGGACATTATACATGAGGTCACATTGATCCCTCGCATACCCGCACATGACCAATCTTTACAATTTGAGGATTACATGCCCTTGATGGGCAATGATTGCTCAAGGGAGCCGCGGAAGGGTATCCAAGCGAGAACCCTTTTCGCAAATGTCTTAACTGTGTGCCGATAGGCACAAAATAATATTTTCGGTAGCTCCCACAACACAACATTTTTTACACCCTCATTGCATATTGTGCATACCCTTATGACAAGAAACCCCCGTTTTGACATGTGCACAGTTTTGCTAAACTCCCTAGGTGCGGGCAAACGAGCCACAAATTACCCTTGCCCCATGCTTGTTACACAACTCTGTCGATATTTCCTCCCCGTGGAGGAGTTCGAATTTTACATGCATGGAGGCATACCTGTCTGGCCTCTTATTGAGGGCGTTTCTATGTCCTATTCACGATTGACAGATGTATGGTCGAGGACTGAACCGGCGGAGCACGTGCCCGCCCGCACACCTAGCTCTAGCTCGGCCGCGAGCGAAGGAGAAATGACCCCTCTAGAACATGCCCAATTGATGCGGAGAGCTGTTAGGGGCATAGAGGAGTTGAGGGCGACATCGAGGGAGCACGACCGGCGGTTGACGGAGGTTGAGCAGGGGATTCGAACCCTGCTAGGTAGGGCTGAGCGTTCACGTTCACGCTCGAGAGCGCGGCGTGGGGCCGAGCAGTGAGGGCACTGCTTTGGATAAGTTTGGGGAAGTTGGTGGTTGTATATAGTTATCTTTTGCATTGCATACTTTTTTTAAAAATTTTTGTATATATTTTTCTTTTTCTTTTGCATGTTTAAATTCCGCATTGCATCCTTATATAAAAATCATAAAAATTGAAAAAAAAATTGAAAATAAAAAAATAAAAAAATATAAAAATCAAATAAAAACTGAAAATTTTTGAAAAATTATAAAAATTAGAACATTCAATTTTGGCCATAATTGACTTGAGTTTGATAAAAAGGTTAACTAGATAGGAACAACTAGATCTTAGACTTAGTAAATTAAAAACCCTAAAAATAACCTTTCTTAAAATTTAACGGTAGAGAGTATAGGTCTTTGTATTTTATTTAGAAATAGGCAAATTTTGAGTTTACTTCTTAGGCTAAGTCAAAACAAGAGAAGGGTATTGATATTTTTATTAGAGTGTAAGTCTGAAAAATAATTTCTAAGCTTAAATCTAAATTCTGAAAATATATACCCTACAAATTGCACAAACACGAAAATTGAAACTTTGAATAGTAAGACCTTGAAATGCTCTTGTCTAAAATCCTTAGTATGAAGGAAAGAAAAATAAAAATTCAAGTGTGAATAAAGAGATAAAAAAAAATGAACACATGTTTTTGTTATTACTTAAGGCTGCATAAATAGAAAAAATATATATTTAGCGAGGGTGCTTTATCACCTAGTGTCTTAGACCAACTGGTTTGGGTGTCACTGCTAAAGCCTTAGGTGTTACAAGACTAGGAATTATGCCTTAATGTGCAAACACATTTTGTAATCGGTCGTTGGTACCTCAAGAAGTATTAACGGTCGCATAAAAAATGTGTGAGCAAATTTCATCTAAAAATTCACCAATTAAGAAGTACTTTGGACGATGGATAAGAGTATAATAGCTTGATTTGAATTTCCAAGTGTAGGGGTGATATATACACACATGTAAGGGTATGTGATTGGGGTTTAGATAACAGATAGGAATGAAAAATATGACTTATATTTTTAGTAGAGATGATAAAAATTCCTAAGTTGAGATGGAACCTTAGAAGGAAAACTCAAACGATGCTAAAAGCTAAGTAAATCTACAAAACATATATAATCTTAAGTTAAATGATAAGGAAGCGTGAAAAATATGGGTTGATAATTTCTGAGTTGAAGATAATAGAGTTTTTTGTTAGAAAACCTAATTGGAGAATAAAAGTCAATAGGCCGAATTGATAGGATTTTGTGGGTAGTATCCGCTGAAAACCCTCAGGAGACAACACTCCTCCTACCAGGGACATCTAGAGGTTTAACGGCTTGTTGCACGAGCTCAGTGCAATCGCGTTTCCCTGCGAAAGTGAGGCTAGGTATTTTTCGAGAATAAAACTAGTTTTACTCGAGGACGAGCAAAAGATAAGTTTGGGGGTATTCGTTCATATCATAATTTTGCATTATTATATTCCCCATTCTTATTCATTTTACAAATAAATAGGTGCTTTTGATCCATATCTGCTACATAGTTGCAGCTTACAGGTTCTCAGAACAAAACAGTGAAAATGATGAAAAGATAATACAAAAGTGAGACTACGACTGACAAATGGAAGAATCTTGATCATGCCTACAGTTTGAGGGACAATGAAGATCAATGAACAAGTTCACAAAGTACAAAGGCAGCTCAAGGTTCAAGACTTCGACACGAAGCAAACGGTAAAAGTCCATGACATTATGCACTGTGGAAAACTGGAAGAAAACTAGAAGACAATCTGAGAAACCAAGTGAAGAAACATGAAGCCAAATGCAACCAGAAGCAGCACAAAAGAAATCAGACAACAAGCTCTCTCTATGGCCGCGGATCCGCGGCCAAACATGGCTCTTGGCCGCGGTTCCGCGGCCATGATGAGCCCGTGTCGGTGCGAACTTTGACGGTGGATGGCGTGCGTTGACTACGCTTCTTAGGGGCAAATTTGTAAATGCAGATATGTATCAAATGTAACCCTAGGATTTCTATGATCTATAAATAGAAACCCTAAACCTCTTTTTGAGGTATGCCTCTTTTCATTGACCAAAATTCAGAAATCCATTGTAATGTTTTGAGAGCATCGAATAAAGTAAGTAGATTTTTTTCATTGCCCTAGTTCTTAAATTCCTTTCTTCCTTAGTATAGATTTTAATATTTGCCCTAGTTAATTAGTTTAGCACTTTTATTAATCTGCAGTAGTTTAGATAGTTAGTCTTTTTTTTAAATTGAAAACTCATAAAAAATGTCTTTTATCAATCCCCTAATGAGTGAGTAGTTCCTCACTTGTTAGGGTTAGGAATAGGAAAGGTTTGAGAGATGAAAATCTCTCACCCCTTTCTTGCCCATCACATATTAATTCATAGGACTCCATGCATACATACACACACCGCTCCCTAAGGCACCCTACCCCATGAGGTAACGGTGATACCGTAGTTTAAAAGACCGGTTGCGCATGTTTTCCTTGGAGGTTAGGGTAAGAATTAAGAAAGGACGGACAAGGACCTAGAGGAAGAAATATCGTTTCTTCCCGATCGTCCTAATCCCCTTTATTAATTATTACCATAACACCTAAATAGATCTAAATTAGGGCATTGAAAGCGGTGAGGAATCTTAACTTTCCAAACTTAATCTAAACCTAATCCTAGCAAGATTTTAATTCTAGTCTAAATCAACTTAGTTTTTAGTGATAATCATTCCAACACCGTTTGGAATTAACTCGTTAGAATAAATTGAGAATACACAAAATCCCTGTGGACCGACCCGTACTCACCAGCTAGCTACCAAGCGACGCCGTTCTTGATTGCAGTAATTAATTCTTTAATTCATCTTCTAAAAAGCACGTAAGAAAAACTAGTTCAATCAGTATGCAGCTGTCTCAAGTGCATAACCCCAAAAGGTAATAGGTAACTCAGCAGTACTCATTATAGAGCGCACCATATCTAATAGGGTGTGATTCCTCCGTTCCGATACTCTGTTGTGCTGTGGTGTATACGGAGGAGTAAGCTGAGAAAGAATCCCATTCTCTTCTAAATAGTCTTGGAATTCCCCGCTCAAGTATTCTCCTCCCCGATCAGATTAAAGGACTTTAATACTTTTGCCCGTCTGGTTTTCAACCTCGCACTTATATTCCTTGAATTTCTCAAAATCTTCAGACTTGTGTTTCAACAAGAACACATGTCCGAACCTTGAGAGATCATCGCTGAATGTAATAAAGTACGAAAAACCATTTTTGTGCATGTGTAGACATAGGACCGCATACAACACTATGTACCAGTCCCAAGAGTTCAGTAGCTTTTTCTACGTGTCCGGTAAACGGAGTTTTGGTCATCTTGCCTTTAAGACATGACTGGAAAGTTTCATAAGAAGAAAATTCGAATGGATTCAAATATCCATCTTTATGCAACTTAGCTAGCCTTGTCGCATTGATATGACCTAGTCTACAGTGCCACAAGAAGACTTCGTTCATTTTTGAACTTTTTCTCTTGTTTGTATTCTGTATGTTAAGAAATGTACTTTGATTAAGAACGTATATACCGTTACATAACGTACCAAATCTAATCAACACTTGATTCTGGAAAATGTTCATAACATTATCCTCTAATGTGAAATTATATCCTTCTTTAAATAACAAAGAAACCGATATAATATTACACATCATTTTTGGTACGTAATAACAGTCGTTCAGAACCAATGTATTACCAGTTGGCAATACAAGATAATATTCGCCAATTGCCTTGGCTGCAACAATTGCACCATTCCCTACTGTTAGAGATTTATCACCTTTTCCCAGTTCTCTACCTTTCTTTAGCCCATGTAACAAATTACATACGTGGGATCCTGATCCGGTATCCAATACCCAGGATGTAGAACAAACTGAGAAACAGTTCTCGGTAACGAACACACCCGAAGAAGATGCAACAACATGTTGTTTCTTCGTACGGATGGCGCGGGAATCCTAATATTCCCCTATTCCTACGGAACCAACGTTCCCCAGCTTAGTATAATAAGCGGGTTCGGTCAATACATCCATATTATTATTTTGATTAAGGCGTGACATTGGTTGCTGCGTGGAGAGAGAGAGAAGGAAACGCATTAGCGTGTGCTCTTTGCAAGATATTATTGGTTATTATCTTATCTAATCAGGATGTCTCCCACTGTTTTTATCAAATCTTCCTTCAAACCATAAAAGGTAAGATTAGCCAGGATTAATTATATTCTACAAGTTCGCTAACTGGTCAGCCAGGCAAGTGTCAGTACTCCGAGGGAGGTTCCCCGTGCTTTCGCATGGACCTAATTAAAATAAATATCGTTTCCCTATAGGCATAACCCCGTTGTCACCTTTCGAGACACCTACTGGATTAGCTAATTGTAAAGTGCAAAACTCTCTCAGGAGTAACTTTTACTCACAGTGGGTATCAGGATCTAACTATCATATAGAAGGTATGCAATCTCATTGCAAATTTCAACACTTTAAATTCCCGATAATGGTTTTTACCCCTAGCTTCCTATGACCTTGACGGAAGTCAACAAACCAAAGTCCGCCAGTCAAGTTCAACCCGTTCATTTCTTTATTGAATTAAACCCACCCGCACGACCCTTGATGGAGGTCAACAAGGCTGTATGACTACCCTAATCCAATCGCATCACATGCGACAGATAAGCACTAATCAGCTACCGCATACTACGCCTTAACGGAGGTCAAAAATCGCAGCATGAATACTAAATAGTACTTATCTGAAATGACAGACGGCTACACAGGTTATTAAGAAAACCATGAGCTTAATGAACTTGGTATCGTTGTAGAATCTAATGTTTTTGAAAAGGAGTGTTTTTTAGGCTTTTGCTAGTTTCGCTAAAAAGGTTACTCCCGGTGAAAGGATCTCGGCTCTTTCCTCATCGAATGAGGTGCTGGATATTCATGAATACCACTATGCAAAGCAAGAACAAAAGAAGCTTCCAAAAACAAAATCGAGTGAGTTGTAACATTTGCTTGTTTCTCTAAAGAGGTCACTCCCGGTGAAGGGATCCCGGCTCTTTCCTCATCGAATGAGGTGCTGGATATTCATCAAGGAATACCACCATGCAAAGAAAAAACTAAAACTACCCTTTTTGAAAATTTGATTCTACAACATTTTTAGGTTTCTTTCTTTTAATTAATCTCATTAATTAGGTCCCATCATTTAATGTTTTCTAAACATCACAGAAAAATGAAACGAAAATAGAACGTATGCTTATGTCATCCGCATTCGCCACGGGGCCTCGTCATACACTATTATGTTACTTAACTACCGGTAGAGCGGGGGCTGGACTAGCTCGGGTGCAAAACATAAGCAACGTTATATATATATATATATATATATATAATATAATATAACATTCGTCTCACACAGTTATATGATCACATCACAGAACCAAGCAGTAGAAGCAACATATGAAATATTAGATATATTAGGATTTCCGTGTTTAAAATTTAGCCAGTAATTTAAAACATGGATTCCACAGTCGTGAAGAATAGCCAAACCCACATCTCTAGACCCCTACAAGAGCGGCAAGTAACTCTACCAATTCTAGAGTTAGGAGGCCCGGTCTCAACTCCTTGAGATGGTCTCCCACTGGACTCGAAAACCCGGTTACTTAAGCTCCCCGCCTTGGGTCTATCCTAATTCGGAAAAGTAAATAATATACAATAGTGGTGACATCATTCTCAACCCGGAAGTGCCCTAATAAAAGAATGTTATATACAGATTTTACATGAATGAAAATAAAAACTCTCATCTCATATAAAACCCCTGGCTATTCTTTCACGATGATCTAATAAATCATATCAATAGCAACTCATAACATCACATGTCATCAACGTAAGTAAATATACGTATCCCGAAAACTCGTTGACATATAGCAACGAGATCGGGATACCCCACATATTACACTTACGGTTGCAGAAAAAAAATAAAAAACTACAACAATTAGAATCCGTATATCCTTAGACATCATAAACACGGAATATCTCATATTCCAGATTTCATGCCTAACATATAAACCTTGTATTTTAGTCTTAAACTGAAAACACTTTTCAATTACTTTAGTTGGGTAATTCAATAAGATCCCCGACTACATTATCGAACACTCGTCGAAAACTTTAGCAGATGGCCGCACCCCCGATACCGACGACGAAGTGCACTAAGGCGGAACACCGTGGCCGCAAGCACCCGCGTGGGTGCTTTTGGCAACGGGGTTCTCCTACAGTCACTTGGTCGCGGCTATGGGGCATGGCTGTCTACTAGAGTTACCCGGCGAGTGTTCGTGTACAATACGCGATTGCGACAGAATTTTGATCCGAATCAAATCTCCGTGACAACCGATTAACCGAGACTAATACACTAGGTTTATAATATACTAACTAGTTTTCACGAAACTAATTATTTGCATTCTAACAATTATATCACATATCATCAAAGTCTAAACGACAATAAACATTTCGATCGGTTTAACAAACACCTACATAATCCAGAGAGCTCAACAACTTAAGAATCACTAATACCCAGAGAGTGCTAAACTACAAAATGGAGCAGCAGAGAAAAAATTAGAACACAACTCCTCAAAAGAGTGGCGGAACTGCGGCCAAACATGCGTTTGGGCCGTGGTTCCACGGTCCTTTGAAGGAGTTAGGAGCTCAAATTTTCTGGGGCTCCATAAAAAACCCTGCACGATTTTTTGGATATTTTTAATTACGAAAATTCCAACGTTTGAAAAATTCGACAGAAACCGTAAAAATATGCGGGTATCGAAACCGATCGAACACTTTAATATCATAAAGACTTACTCAAATGTTCTAGCCCCGCTCTGATACCATGAAAGTCTACCTTAGCACCACCATGAGTTTATTGTAGCGTCAAGCATGCCAAATTTTAAATTTTACTAGGTGCTAAGTTAAACTAACAAGATCTTTAGTAGAATATTAGGGTTTAAAACTATGATGATATCAAAGCTAAGAGAAGGGAAGATGGTTATACCCTCGTAGATCGAGTCCTTCTCTTCTTTAGCTCCGGGTTGTAGTCCACGCGACTCCGCTAGACTCCACTTCGAGCTTGGATGAGCCTCCTCCGAAGATCTTCGCGTCGAAGATGATCCATCCGAACTTTACTTGATCAAGCTACCACTTCACTAAACTATTTGGTGAAGGCAACACACTACAATTGAGTGCTAGTCAAGTGTAGGATAGTGAAGTAGGGGTTTTGGAAGCTCACAAATGATCTCACAAACTCAATGATTCACATCACATGTGAGGGTTTTGAGTTTGGATATGAGGTGAGAATTTTTGGAGAGCAAGAGAGAGCAAGAACTCTTGAAGGAAGATGGCTAAGTCTTGAGAATGACCAAGTCAAGAATGAATGGCTACCCATTCTCATCTTACATTATTGAAGCATGAATAATAAACTAATAAACAAATGCACCATGCTTCAATAGTGCAAAGAAAATGAGTAAACAAATGAATACCCCATGCCTTGAACCATACCTAAAATATCTCCACAATTACACCTCATATTTCTATTTTCTCAAAATAGAAAAATATGCCATGCTTGATAATATATATATATATATATATATATATATATATATATATATTAATAAAGCAATTAGTGAGCTAATGATATTAGTTAACATATAATTATAACAAATATAAATATACATCAAATTATTAAATCAACACTTGATTTAATAATCCGGTTATATCACATATGACCGACTAATACCATTTATCTGTTTATCACATTATCAAATCAACACATAATTCGATAATCTGGTTATATCACATATAACCTAACCGATAACAGATAACTTCCAGATTACAATATGCTCGTATTTAATCAGGCCCACACACATATCAACATATGTGCCCTATTTCGTTTCACTTGAACCAGGAAACTTCTGTATGGGACTCTAAAGACTCGTCAATACGTCAGCAGTAGGTGATGATCACATCAGTCACCTATAAACCGTCAGCGGTACTAGATAGACGTAACAGCTACCCGGGTATTGAGCGATATGAAGATCAACAAGCAAGCTCGTCCATTCTCTCCCTGAAGCCTATCAGTAACACTACCGTACAGTCCGGTCTCTTCGTCTGATATGTCGCATATCATGTCTTGGGGTGGTAAACGTCAGACCCCAGTAACGTGATAAGTCATGCCAATATCTGGCCTATAACGGTTCTAGAAACTACTAATAACTCTTATCAGTAAATCTCAGCAGCAGCCCTGGTCAGGGACTTCCAGTTATATCTAATCGAGCATAGTGCAACATCATCCCCAATACCGAGAGAGACGAAACCCCTCCTATCGCTCATTGACTCCATGTGACTCGGGACTGTACCCAAAATCCACTTGTTTGCACGTCTCCTTTGAGCGTGGTAGGGAGGAAATCAAAGTATAGTGGGAGCCACACAAGACTCTATGCCGATCTCGGGTCTACAGACAAACCTGTACCAGTGTCACCAGAGGACTGCTATCTGATGATAGGTATACTACCAACAAGGAGTCCTCGGCGAGTCCTGTTCGGTGTACCCATTCTCCAATGAGCACATGTGTACAATCTTTAATGTCACACACCAATGGTTGTGGGATCAACCATCGCCCTCTAAGGAACAAGAAACGTACACACTAGTCTACTCGGGAATATCGATGCCCTAGTCTCGACCGCTCCACTAGGAACTGATTAAATGCTGTACTTTTGGACCACCCTGGCCCCACTAGTATGATCTCATCATAATCCTGCTAGACAAGTACATATCCTAAGGGCTTTACTAACATGTGAGAGAAAGACAGTAAAGAATACCAGTCAACATGTTAAGAAAAAGAGTAACCAGATGGCATACTATCATGTCGAGCAAGAAAGTCCACTATATATATGTCCAAGCATCCACTATAATATATATCACATGTACAATAATGGACTCTAGGGCATACATATTCCTAACACAAGCAACCCTGCCAATTCTAGAGTTAGGCGACCGGTTTCGACTCCTCAAGATGGCCTCCCACTGGACTCTAGAACCTGGTTACTTGTGCTCCCCGCCTTGGGTCTATCCTAATGCGGAAAAGTAAATAATATAAATCAAATGGAAACAATAACCTCAACCTGGAAGTGTCCCAATAAAAGAATATTACATACATTTATTTACATGAATGAAAAACAGAACCTCTCATCTCACATAAAACCTCCGGCTATTCAATCATGACGATCCTATATAACATATCAATATAGCAACAGAATAACATCACATGTCATCAACGTAAGTAAATATGCGTATTTCTAATGTCGTTGACGTATAGCAGCGAGATTAGGGATACTTCTACATATTACACTTACGGTAGTAGAAAAGAAATGAAAAACTACAATAATCAGAATCCGCATCTATAGAGAATTCACATCTATAGACATCATAAACCCGGATTATCACATATTCTGAATTTCATGCCTAATGTTTTAAACCTTACATTTATACCTCGAATTGAAAACACTTTCAAAGATAAAGCTGGGCAATTCAACAAGATCCCTAGAAAAATCGAAGGCTCGTCGGGAACATTAGTGGATGGCTGCATCCCTGAAAGCGTCAATGAAGTGGACTTGGGAGGAACACCGTCGCCGTGAGCACCCGAGTGGATGCTCTTGGCCATGGGGTTCTCCGGTAGTCACTTGGTCGAGACAAAGGGGCATGGCTATCTACAAGTGTTTCCCGGCGAGTATTCACGTACAATACGAGATTACGGCGGAGTTTCGATCCAAATATAAACTCAATGGCAATTCATTAATTAAGGCTTAAATGTGAGATTTGTAGATTGATAACTTGTTTTCGTAAAACTAATCAATGTGGATTCTAACCATTGTATCACACTTCCAAAACACATTAGACGATGTTAACATTTCGATCGACTTTTGTCACGCCCTGCTTCCAAATAGACGGAGACGGTGACGTGGTAAGCCGTGACTTATTTATTCGAGAAGGTCATTTTCCGGAATAAATACGCTAAGTGTAAAATGAGCAATATAAGATGACAAGAAATAAACATGAGATTTAAACTTCAACAACTTTATTTACATTCAACTTGATACATTTACAATACATGAGTTCAACTGAAAGAAAATGCAAGAAGAGAAATGCCTAAACAGGTGGCATACATAAACTGAAAGAGAGAATAACTAGTCTAGTCCCGAGTAGTGATCTGATCGTGCTCCTCCTCGGCGGTGTCCAACTCCTCAGTATCCACAGTATTTAACAAACATTGGGTGGAATGCCCGTCAGCGAACTTTCGCTCGGTAAGTCCCTAAGAATTGGGTATGCAGTATAAAGTATAATGATAAAGAAGATGTATATAACGTAATGGATTAGGGATATGTTGTTTAAACATGTCATTTAGTGTAAGTATGGCAATTCTATTTAACATGCAATTATATATATATCATGGCAAAATTACATGAGTATAGTATAGCATGGCCATGTAGTGTAGGTATAATGAACATGAAGTGAATATAAGTGTCCTAAAAGGTCTTTACATGGGTAAACTAATTTAACATAAATTCAAGGGTGAATGTCAATCAATCTCAAGAGTGTTCTCGAACCCAATAGGCTGTAATCCAGAGGTAAGGAACCACGAATCCAAATCAAGTGTTAGTAACGGGACTTTAACCTAGTGTTGAATTATTCCAAACTCAACAGGCTATAATCCAGGAGCAAGGAAACATGAGCCCTCATGATATCTTGCTTGTGTTAGTAGACATGGATTCAGGATCTAGGGGGACTTCTGAGATTTCGTTGGATTTACACATGAACTACCCTAACACCCCGTGTATTTTACATTACAATTAAAATTAACAGCCTTGCTCGAATCCATGAATACATCAGGTAGCAAGATTGAGTTCATGTCAATATCAGGTATTCATGTCAAGTGTTCATATATTCATGTCAAGTTGTATTCATGGTTCGAGTCAAGTCAGTTTCAATAGCAACCATTGTATTTTGGTATTCATGTTAAGTTCAAGTCAAAGTGAATTTGATGTTGATTTTGAGTGTTCAAGTTCATGAGTAAGTATTCGTGTTTGAGTTTGGATTCAGGTTTGAGGTTGGACTCAGACTGAGTCCGACACTTTACCGATTTAACTCTTGAATTCTAAGGTTCGGGAGTCATCGGCAACTGCTGCACATGGATGGCAGGATTTGTGTCTTTTTTCAAGACAATTGCTATTGATAACTCCGTTATGTTGACTAACCTGAATAGGCAAGCACTCACTTTCTCCGGCTCCCTAGGGCTCAAGAGAATTGACCCCTCTTAAACCCATATTTACTATAATCCTTAAAAAAATATTTTGTATATCTCGAGGGGGTTTTATGAAAAATATATTAATATGGATTATAAATAAAAACTCAAGGGTGATTTGTATTACTTAGGGTTTTCATGAGCATGTGTTTTGATTATTGTGGTATTTTCATGATAAATACTTAGCTTTCAAAAGTTATGGTATTTTACTGAAAAATAGTCTTTTTAGTAACTTGATGGTATTTTATTGATATTTTTTAATCTTTAATTTTTATAAAAATATAGTTTCATAATATAATGAAAATACGGATTTATTTTTATATAATTTTTTTAATTTTTAGAAAAATTAGTTTTATTTAGAAAATTTGTTTTTTCTTAAAAACCGTATTTATATCCTTTCGAGAACGAATACTCCATGAGGAGTGCTGCATCTCGCTCTACTATCCCTAAGATGTGCTATAATCCGCACCATCCATTAGCGGGTCCCCTAATAAGGGTTGCAGATGCATAATTCCAAAGGAATATGAAATACTGTTTAAAAGAAACCCGATTTTGAAGTAGGTGGTATTTTATTGTAAAGCTTATACTTCGAAAAAATATTCATATAAATTAGTATCGTGCTATGAAACCAAAGTGTACGTGAAGGGTAGGTCGTTACCCCGTGAAGTTTTTTCCTAAAGGTATAGTTTTAATGAAACTAAAAGAAGTGATATCAAAGTTCATGGTATTTTAATGAAAAAGTTAAATTATGGTTGTTCCATATGAGATTCTAGGTTAAACTTGATTCTAACCTTTGTTATTTAAGGTTACAAGTAATGTGTAAAATTTTGGTTGAACAATATATAAGAAAAAGGTAGTTTCTAGGGTTTCGAAAAAAGATATCGGTATTACCTCCACTTACCGATATAAGTATTAAAGTTGGATTTCAATGAAGAGAAAGAGAGATTGGGAGGGACTTACCATTTGGAAATGTCAAGAAGAGGATAAAGAAGAGGAGGGAGGCTTTGTGGTGTCGCGGGAGCTCCGAAATCGGCTTCGATTTTTGACGGAAGAAGCTTGCTCGCTAACTCCACTTTACTTCACTTGCACTTAGGAACTTTTGGGAGAGTTTTTGGTAGAATTTTCAGAATGGTGAATGGCTAAGGCATGTGGTGGTATTTATAGTGGAGAATTAGGGTTTGGGAATTAAAAATGTGGATTAAAAAGCATTAAAATGATGTTAATTGGTGAATTGAAGGGTCTCTGTTTGATTGCAGAGAAATCAAACAGTGCAGAGGAGTTGAGGGGAGTTGAAGAGACGAGTGTGCAAAACACGGAGTTCATTGGGTGTATTTAAGCTGTCGCCGCCGACCCCTATGCCAAATTGGTCGGTCGATCTTGAGGCTTTGGCCTCGAGATTCATGCCATCTGATAAAATCAATATTCACACCGTTTTCCACATATTTGATTTTTCTGAACTTTTTATTTCCCCGTGTATTGCACGTGCAATCTTTTGGGCTTCCAAAAAGTTAAAAAGAAAAATCAGAAAAATTTTGTGTCTGACGGGAATCGAACACACAGGCTATGTCACAGCAGTGCAAATGCTTTACCAGTGAGCTACAAGTGGCTTCTTTCTTTTATTTAGCAAAAGTGACTTATAACTCATACATAGGCTGTCAAACTCTTTTCTTTATAGTAACAGAAGAATTTCCATACAGATATTTCAGAGTCATTACAACTTTCTAATTATCAACCATTCACAGAGACCTCAACCTCTTGTGCCTCATCTAAAATTCCCAGAAAACTCATAATATGAAGTTGAAGCATCTCAAGAAAAATGGAGTCATAACTCCATAAGTAGGCGGCGGAACCGTGGCTAAGACATGGTCTAGGCGGCGGTTCCGCAGCCACTTATTGGAGTTAGGAGCTCGTATTTCATGAGCCTTCCTTAAAAAACCTGCTGAATTTTTTGACAATTTTTATTTATGAAAATAACGAGTTTTGAAAAAATGGATAGAAACTCTCAAAACTCATAATCAAAACGTCGATCTAACACATTAATTTCGTCTAATCCACTCCTAAGCCTCTAGTTTGGCTCTAATACTATGTAAGTATGTCTTAGCATCTCTACAAGGGTTTTAAAAAAAGCATGTGAGCAATTTTAAAAATTCTAGAGAGCTAAATATACTAATCACGAATCGAACTAGAGATTGGGGTTTCAAATAAAGTAAAAAGTGTTAACTCTAAGTGAATAGGAACTACAAACTTTGTAGACCGGTCATTCACTTCAATTGCTCCGTGTAAAAGTCCTAGAGCTCCTCTACGACTCCGTTTGAAATTGGAATGAGGTTGCTTGAGGTCTTTGTCGTCTATGATGATCCACCACGAAGCTTCTCACTCTAAAACTCTTGCTTCACTAATCTTTGAACAAGCGAAGGTAACAAACTATATTAATTTTCTATATTAGTGTAGGTTGATGAAGTGGGGAAGTTTCTCATTAAAATCCTTTTCTTTTCTTTTTCTTTTCAACCTAGGAAAAACTCTAGAGAAGAAAAGAAGAGGAGGATGAACTTGGCAAGAGATGAATGAACCTTGGAGATAAGATTGAGATTAATATATAAGTATGGATGAATGAAAAAAAATCAAGAGAATGAGTCATGGTTACTAAATCCTTTTAGAACCTCATAGAAGCCATGACTCGTCTCTTTATTTTGTTCTATTCATTTATATTTATCAAAATCTTTATTTTTTTTCCCAATGTGATTCTTACATTGCCATGTTCCTTGTATCATCAACCATGATACATACATACATACATACATACATATATATATATATATATATATATATATATTTATAAAGAAAAGAATTATAATGAGTAATTAGTTTATTATTAAATTAACACTTGATTTAATAATCCGGTCATATCATATATAACCCGACTAATATAAAAAAACGCTAGATTAATATACGGTATCATATACACGTAGTTAATCACGCTCCTGCACATATCTCCATATATGTCCTACTTCGTTTCGCTTGAGCTGGGAAACCCCTATATGTGACTCTTAAGACTCGTTAATACGCTAGCAGTAGATAATGATCATATCAGATACCCACAAGCCGTCAGCGGTACTAGCTGGACGTAATGGCAACCTAGGTATTGAACGAATAGAAGATCAATAAGCAAGCTTGTTCAAACTCCTGTAGAGTCAATAAGAAACACTTACCATATAGTCCGGTCTCTTCGTCTGATATGTCGCATATCGAGTCTGGGGGGTGGAATCGTCAGACCCCAATAACTCGATAAGTCATGCCGATGTGTGGCCTATAACCAATCGAGAAACTACTGATAACACTTATTAGTAAATCTCATCAGCCCTGGCCAGGGACTTGTGGTTATAGCCAATCGCGTATAGCACAACATCAACTCCCAATACCGGGAGAGACGAAACCCCTCATATCGCTCAATGTCTTCATGTCTCTCGAGACTGTACCCAAAATCCACCTGTTCACACGCTTTAGTAGAGCCATGGTAGGGTAGAAATCAAAGAACAGTGGGATCCACATAAGCCACTATGACGATCTAGGGTCTACAGACTAACCTGTAAAAGTGACACCAGAGAACTTCTATTTGACGATAGGTATAATACCATCTAGGAGTTCTCGGCGAGTCCGTTCAGTGTACTCAGTCTCTAATGAGCATCTGTATACAAACTTTGATGTTAAACACCAATGGATATGGGATCATCCATCATCCCAATACTAGGTCAAGAAAAGTATACACTAGTCTACTCTGGAATATCGATACCCTGTCTCGATACTCGCTCGACTAGGAACTGTTAAGGATGTGCTTATAGACTGCACATGCCCCACTAGTATGATCTGCATCATAGTCATAGTAGTCAAGCTAACATCCTAAGAGCTTTATGAACATGTATCAAAGAGAAAGTAAACTTAAACAAGTAAACATGTTATGATAAAGAGCAACCAGATAGCATACTATCATGTCGAGCAAGAAAGTCCTCTCTTTCTCTCTCTCTCTCTATATATATATGTATATATATATATATATGTCTAAGCATCCACTATAATATATAATAATAGCTTCTAGGGAATACATATACCTAACAGTACGGCCTTTTTGACGTAGGCAATGGCTCGTGTTAGTGGGTTTAAGATAATCATGATAATGACAGGTTGAACTTGACTTGCAACTTATGATTTGTTGACCAGTCAAGGTCATAAGCCACTTGGGGCAAAAACCATATCAGAAGTTTCAAATATAAAGGAAATGTGCCAGGTGTATGCATACTTTCTAGAGTGGTAACTTATTGGCTTCCATCAAGGTTATCACATGATGATAGTTGTGTCCTGATTCCCACTGATGAGTAGGTATTACTCCCGGAAGATTTTCATTTCACAACTAGCTAACCCATTAGGTTTCTAGAAAGGTGTTAACAGGGTTATGCCTCTGCGGAAATAGGGTTAATTAATTAGGTCCGTGCGAAAGCATAGAGAACCTCCCTCGGTGTACCAACAATGGCCAGGCTGAACGGTTAACAAACTAATAAGGTGTACATGATCCCGAGTAGTTCTCCTTTTAGGTTTTGAAGGAAAATTTGAGGAAATAGTGGGAGTCATCCTGATTAGATATATTAATAAACCAATCTAATCTTGCAAGAGCGTAAGTTGAGTGTTTCTTTTCTCTCTCTCTCTGGATGCGACCATGACTGACCTTAAACTAAAACTCATAAACCAAGTTAACCGAACCTTTTTACAAACTCTGGCTTTGGAATGTCATGATTTGCGATAAATTCGCATATATCCCTGCTGCTCCTACTTTCCCTTTTCCTTCTCCAGAACACTCTATATCACTACGAAAATCCATATTGCTTCAAAAGACCATCTCGTATAGTTACACAAGAACTCGAAGAAATTGTTTCAGTCCGAGAATGGCCATTGGTTCTGGAGAAATTGAATTTTATAATTCTGTTGTCTCTTCCCTATACCTTCTCTTGAGTTGAGAGCTCCTTGTATTAAGAGAGTACACCAGTTACGCTTGTTGTATAGTTTTCTTTCAAATCTATGGCTGGTACTGAAAGGTAAGGAACAAAAACCAACTTGCCTAAGTGTGGTATACAGAAGGTAAAAAATAAAGACATGTAAAGGGATTGAAGTGACGGCAAATGAAATTGCAACTAGTGTCATGATCTGGGTAATGGAAGAGGCATTATTTGGAATACCCGGCCACCCCATTAAAACAATTTTATGTTTCAATTTTCCTGTGTCGGTGTAATTGGATACTAGATTATAATCCAACATCCGTAGGGCGTTATGGATGCTGAGAAGGAGTAGAGTATAGGAAAAGGGTGATTTGATTCTCAATGTCGGAATTCGTAGCAATTGGTGCTATTAGAGAAAATCACCTGGTTTTGCCTAACGACAAATATTTGGTTTTGACTAACCGTTATGCATAAAATTTTAAAAAACTGATATATTTGTATCTTTATTTAATAAAGCGAGATATAATTTTTTGAAAAATATGTTCAGAACATTTATCTTTATCGGTTGAGGATAAGGTAAGACACATTGAATAATGGTATAGACGTTCTTAACCAAAATATATCCCTCAATTTACAATACACAGAGTTTCGAGTTAGTATACTCATAGGACTTATACAAAGTGATGTATATTGTCCAATGTCCTTCATGACACGGGGTTGGTAGTCATACTTTATTCCGTTTTACCTATAATTTCTCTGGTTTTAGACACGCATTCATTGAAATGCAAAGTCCAAAGATTTTGAGAAGTTCATAGGTATGAGAATAAAGTAGAGAACCAGACGCTGGAAGTATCAAGATTTTTCGAAGTGATAAAAAATGAGGATACTTATCTAGGTATTCCATAGTTGTTAAGAATCTGATTCTCTCTCAGATTACTCATCCGCTGGTACGCTCCTTGATTAGTAATGTTGTATGGCCTTCTTCTATTTAAGTGATATGCACTGGAAACAGCTGCATACTAATTGAATATGGTTCCATCTAAATTTATGACCGTGATTCTATATGGATATAGAATCGGAACATATCTTAAAGGTTGTTAAGGTATGAAGTTGTTCGGTTTTTTCTTAAAAGCACAATCCGAACAAACTTAAGGCACGTTTCAGAAATGAGCAGTTTGTGGGTTATCCCAAGCATTAGCAAGGGTTTAACTTCTACCATTTACAAGATCAAAAGTTGATTTGTTTTTTAGTCACCACCTTTTTATAAAAGGAATTTTTTTGCAAAAGAAACTAGTGGGAGTATGGTAGAACTGAAAGTGATTCCAGAACCAGAAAAGATTACTGAAAATTTAGTAGAACCTGGAGATTCAATTGGAACCGATGAACCATAGCCACTCCGCAGATTTAGTAGGTGACTGAAAACAACCTTAGAGGGGGTGAATAAGAATTTATGGCAAACACAGAGTAATTTTTTAGAAACACAGAAATTATGCAGCGGAATAAAGAAAATCTAAAATACTAAACTATCACAATCAAAAAATGATAGAAAGTAAATAGACACAGAGGATTGTTATCGAGGTTCACTAACCATGTGAATAATCCCTGTATGAGAACTCCTGCTCAGGATTCAACACACTATCCGGTGACTCCTTACGGGTGGAGAAACCCATATCTTTTACCAGGCTCAGATCCGAACCTTTACAATTGCAGGCTGTGAATCACATAGAGCATTTCGCAGGCTTAAGTCCAAACCTTTACAACGTGAAGATCTCAGACCTTTCTTCGCTAGGTCGTACAAGATAAGATTTTACAATCTTAATAAACCAATTTTAACAATCCTAACGATCTCAAAAGATAAATTCAAATTTTGATTCAAGAAGATGAGGGATTGTATTTTGGAGATTAACAAAAGTTTAAAATCAAAATCGAAGAATTTTTCAAGATTAAACAAGTTTTAAAAACAATCGTTTTTTCAAAACTTTTAGACATATTTCTTTTCCATAAGAATAGAAAAGTCCAATAGCTCTAGAAAGATCTCTTCTCTATGAAAATGGGTAATAAAAAAACTTAATAACAAGAGAGAAGTTTTCACCAAAACTCAGGAATAAAAACATTAAAGAAAAAATTGGTTGTGAAAACTTGAAAAATGAGTCCTATATATAGAATTATGAAAATGGATTGTTGGGATAGTTATTACAACTGCCCCAAAAAGATAGGACAGTTAGTGGCAGTTTATAGCCATTAGGAATTCAAAGGTCCCACCAAAATTGAAATTTGAAAATTTTCAAAACCTGCAATGGATGTCCACTAAAGACGTCTATAGGACGTCCATAATGGACGTCGATATCTGATATATTCAGATATAGACTTCGATTTTAAAAGAAAATTTAAAATGGATTTTAGTGTTTAGGAATTGAAATAGAAAAGTTTGATTCTAATCATTTTGAGATCGACTTGATTATAGACTCTAATAAAGTAGAAAAGTCTTGAATCTCTTCGATGTAAGACTTCTCCATTTATAGTCTTTGAATGCGCATTGAGTGCGTCTGATTCTTGAATGTCTTGAGATGTCAGTTGCGATATTGAGTGTCCTTATGCTTGAATAACACTAGTTGTGTAACACTTTGACTAATCTGACATGGTTAATAATCATATAGTATATTTGAAATATAGTTTTGTAAAATAATCAAAACACAAAGAGATTCATATGTTAACAATCTCCCCCTTTTTTATATGTTACAAAACACACATAAAATAATTTGAAAATATATTCATATGCTCCCCCTTAATATATGCTCATTATTTATCCCCTTTTTGGAAATATCAAATTGTTGTAAGGATGGAGAAGAAATATGAAAAATAAGGAAGCATAGGAACGAGTTTTTATAAAAATGTGATAATAAAGGTATTAAAGATGCATAATAACAACTTAGATGTAAGCACACAATGACATAATTTCAAAACTTAATAAGTTTCTAATACAAATCACATATAAACCTAGACAAGTGCAAGTACAAGCAAATGCATAATCCTAATACATAAAATTTAAAAATAATAGAACTACACATCGTCGGCTGGCTGTATAGGCTGATCGATGTCAATGAGAGGGTGATACTGAAATGGAGGCGGTGGAGGATATGATGCATGAGCGTACTGATAGTCGAAGTGGTATTGGAGATACGCTTGTGTTTCAGCTAGACGGGTGTTGAGATTGTCGAAACGATTGTTGATATTGATATTCAAATCATCGAATCATTGGAAGAAACGGTTTTCAAAGTCTTGAAAGTTGTATGGAAGTGGTTGTTGTGGGTCGGATGCTGGAGGAGAATGTGGTGGAGATTGATTTGGAGGAGATTGATGTGGAGGAGATGGAGCTTGCATATCATAATCCGCTAATCCCATGAGGCAAACATTATAGAAACCGAAATGTTTATCGGCGGATTGAATAGAGGAGTCGATAGTGGGATTGATACCGTCATCTTCAATGATCTTTGTGATCACTTTTCCTTCATAAAGATTAGATTTAGAATTTGGAAAACTCCACATCGAATTGATGATAAATAAAGGAAGATTGATTTTGATTCAAGCCAACACACAATATGTAAGAAGTTTGTGTGTTAGTGTGATTCTATCTCGACCACCGGATTTAGGATACACGGTGTGACCTAAAAGAAATGCTAAGACACGGGCTTATGGTGTAAGAGTTTGAGTAAGAGGATCATTGAACAAATGAAGGTAGTTATTACCATAGAGGATTCGAGAGGCATCCTCTTTGGTAATATTGGGTGGAAAATGAGAAAAAGTAGAGAATGTGTAACGATAAATGTCTACACCTTCGTTAGGAACTTGAAGGATTAAGTGAGGGATGTGGGTGAAATAATGGTGGTGCGTCTTTGTAGCCTAGTACGAAGAGTGCTGACATCGTTTTGGTTACTAATTAGGTTGGAGTAAAAGAGATGGACAAAATTGACTTGGGTGTCACATTCAAGTTGAAGAAAAGGAACCCAATCTTGATATTGGAGTAATGGAGTGAGTTGGAAATGTGCGATTTTCGTTCAAGCGAACGAATGCACCGGTGACAATGCGTTTTTTGACAAAATGATCGTAGAGAGTGGAGGATTTTAGGTTGATAAAGCCAAACAAGAAATCTTCTTCTTCTTCTTCTTGTTCATCGACTTGTGCTTGAGTAGTATCCTTGGTCTCTTGATCGTAAGTTTCATCTTCTTCTTCGTCGGAAGATTCTCTCTCAGATTCTTCAATTTGTTGTGGTGGAGGAGCATGGTGACGGCGATTGGTTGTTGATGATTCACCAATTTCCACGTTTTTAGTTTAAACCATTTTTGAGAATTTGAGAATTAGAGAAATTAGGGTTTGAGTAGGAATTTGAGGAGGAAGAAAGAGAAAAGATATGATGTTATGAAGGTTTAGAAGGGTTGAGAAGAATAAATAGGAGTTGAGTGGACATCTTAGATGTAAAGGGATGGATCCAAGGAGTGTGATTTTTCAAGAAAGGTCGCGTCTGTCGGCTAAACTTGACATATGGATGTCCCATGTGGATGTCCATACCTAAATAGACGTTATCATGGACGTCCATTGAGGCGTCCCTGCACATGTTTTTTCTAAAAAACAGTGCATGGTGAATTTAGAGTAAATGGTTGGTTTTGAGTATTTGGTTGATGTCTAAATTTGGTGGTGGTGGTGGTGGGGTGTGTGTGTGTGTGTAATACAAAGATAAGATGCAAAGTCAACAAAAAAAAACTATGTTTATTTCATTAGCATAAACAATACATAACAAATACATATAAACACGAAAAAGAAAATGTGTGTGTAATATAAAGATAAGATGCAAAGTTAACAGAAAAAACTATGTTTGTTTCATTAGCATAAACAATACATAACAAATACATATAAACACGAAAAAGAAAAATCTATCCTAATATAACGATGGACTTATACATCAATACAAAACAAAAACAATACAAACAAACATTAACATGACATAAAAACATAAATTTTTTAGAAAACAACGGAATTTAGAAGCAAGGGAGATACTTCCAAAATTCAATCGTTTTTGTCTCATTTTTTCTGATGAACTCTCCCTTCACTCTGCCGAACGCTTGAATTTGAGTTTCGTGCGTTTCAAATCGAGCAATGAATATTATACACTCATCTATACTCGGATGAACGTAGAATGGATCATTCTCTCCATTCTCAAAACCATTAAGGGCATGGTAGTGACGATTCGTATTGGGACCGTTTGGAGGAGGTCCTTATTTTGGCGGATCGACTGGTGCGGGGTCTTCACCAGTTGGAGGAGCAGAGAATGTGAATTCATCGAACAGTTTTTCAGAAGGGTCCTATTCAGAAGAATGCGGCGAAGGGGATTGTGATATGGTGAAAAGGGGAAACCTTGAAGGATTGGGAGATAGACAAATCGGAGAGATTTTTTGCCTTTTGATTCTCTTTGACGAGGGTGATCCCTTCTCTGTAAGAAGGATTTTTCTAGTAGTCATCGTTCTCTTAGACATGATTTAGTGTATGGTGTATAGGATTTTGAAAGGAAATAGTGTGAACACAAGATGATATAAATCAAAATGTGTTCAACCCTATTTATTGAAGCGATTAAGGATAGTTTCAAAACTAATAAACAGTTTTAAAGACGTTTAATGTTTGAAATTTGAAAAATTCAAACGTTTAAACATAAAATATTCATTAAACTACTGTGCAGTTTTGTATGAATAGATACAGCAATGGACGTCTATGATGGACGTCTAGTTTTTTTTTATAAAATTTATGAAAGTTTTTCTAAGTGTAAGAGATTCAAGCTTGTATATCATTTGGTTTCTACTTCTAACTTATTTAGTTCATCTCTAATCTTTGCAAAACGAGTTCTATTTAAGGATTTTGTGAATATATAGGCTAATTGTGCGTCGGTTGGTATATATTCAAGAATAGTATCACCCTTGTGATAGTGATCTCGTAGGAAATGATATCTAACATCTATGTGTTTGGTTCGACTATGTTGGTCAGCGTTTTTGGTCATTTGGACTGTGCTAGTTGTTGGATGTATATGCCCTAGAGGCCAATATTGTATATGTATACATATGGACACTAGGGATATGTATGTACAGACAATCTTGCTCAGTCTTGTAATATATTATTTGACTTGTCTTTATCGGGATATGTGTATTTATTTGTATTGTTGTTATATCTAGCTTGCACATATTGATAAAGACTCGATATGGTAGTATACTATTGCGGTTTGACTTTATCTTAACATAGCATATGTTATACTCGTTATTACATATTGCGGTTACATGTTGATAAAACCCCTAGGATCTTGCTTGACTACCTGCGTTGTGATGGCGATCACACTTGTGGGAGCAGGGTAGTCCATAAGCACATCCTTAAATGGTCCCTAGTCGCGTGAGTATCGAGATTGGGCATTGATACTCCAGAGTAGACTAGTGTATACGTTTCTACCCCCGTCGGGGGATGGTTGGTCACGCAGCCATTGGTCTGATGTACCCAAGATCATATACAGGTGCTCACTGGGGTGAGTACACTGGACGGACTCGCCGAGAACTTCCATGCGGTACTATACCTATCGTCAGATGGAAGTTCTCAGGTGACATGTGTACAGGTTAGTCCTTGGACCTCAGATCGGCATTTGTCTCGTGTGAGTTCCCACTGAACTTTGATCACTACCCTACCACGGCTCTACTGAGTCGTGCAAACAGGTTTTGGTTGGGTTCGGTCCCGAGCCACATGGAGGCAGTGAGCGATTGTCGGGGATTCGTCTCTCCCGGTATAGAGAGTCGATATCGCACTATGATTCGATTGGTCAGGACCATAAGACCTTGGCCAAGGCACTTGGGATTTACTTATAGGTTGATCAGCAGTTTCCCGGATTGATCCCGAGCCACATCGGCACGACTTATCAGGTTGTTAGGGTCTGACGTTCACCATGCCCTAGACCCGGTATGTGATACTCTTTGACGAAGAGACCGGACTGTATGGATATTGTCACGGATAGGCTCAGTAGGAGATCCGGATGAGTTTGCTCGTTGGCCTTCCATTTCGACAGGTACCTGGGCAGCCGTTACGTACAGCTAGTGCCGCTGACGTGCTTGTGGTTAAACCCACTGCTAGAGTATCGTCGAGTCTTTAGAGTCCCACACAGAGGGTTTCCCTGATCCAGGCAAAACGATGTAGTAGCCGTATTGGATACGTGCAGGGTTCGATCGATTGATGTACTTGGTACTTGGATTTTCGATCGGACAGTTTGTAATACTAGCCGGCTCGGGTTTGAGCCGGATTATTAAATCAGGTATTGATTTAATAATTTACATATATGTATTTCGATATATATATTCTAGTATTACGTTCTTCGTATTATTCTATCTCTTTTGGGCGTTCGGATTTTTATCCGATTGCCGGTATATTTGTACAGCAGACTGAAATCCGTATTTACTACAGATTTCCTTCTAGAAGGCGGCCACCTCATTATGTATTTTCCTTTTATTTGATAATTGGAAATGAGGTGTAAAGTAAAAGGTATGGGAGGAATGGTGATGACCATGCTTTAATAATTCACAAATGAATTTATAATTCATTTGGAGTTACTATTGAAGCATGGTTGTTAATTGTTTATTGAAAGAATTCACACACAAAACCAAGATGGGTGATTTTCTCTCACTTCATGCTTCATTTTCTCTTTGAGCTCTCATCTTTCTTGAGTTCCTCCCTCCTCTTGCTTTCTTCCATCTTCATCTTCTTCCTCTTCACTAACATTCTCATGTGTTGAGAAACAAGTGAAGAGGTTAGAAAAGAGATAGCAAACACTTAGACACCCTCCACTACATCCTAGACTACTTGGTTTAGAAACCCAAGTTCTCTAGTTGCTCCTTATAGCTATTTGGTTAGGAGCTAGAGCCATGGATCATATTCCCCGGGTGGATCATCAAGGACCAAGGAAGGCCGGAGAACAAGCTCGATCCCGGATGACCAACAGAGCAAGGAAAGAAGATCAAGCAAGTTCAAGGTGGCTAGTAGGAGCTAAGGATGAAGAACGAAGACCGAAGGACTTGGTTCGTTTGGTAAGAATTCCTCATCATAGTAGATAGCTCTCTTAGTGTAGCTAGTTAGTTTTATGGAAAGATCCGGTTTTAGGGTTTAGTCTAGCGCCAAGTTTTGTTCGCAAGAAAATTTTTGTTCCGCATTTGGCCACCGGAGTTGGCCGGGGCGCTAGGGTAACTCTTCATGGTATCAGAGTCATCCCATAAAACCTATACTAGCTAGTTTAAACGTGTTTAGAATAACGATCGACCGAAAATTCCAAAAACCGCATTTCATTTCATGTAGTTTCTGTCGATTTTTAAAAGTGCTCGAAAAATCAATTTTATGGTCTCAGAAAATCATGCAGGCTTTTTTTAAGACTATAGAAGAAAATTGGTCACGTGATCCCTCTAAACCGCCGCGGAAACGCCGCGCCAACCCCCTATTGGCGGCGGTTCCGCGGTCGTTTTGGGGCCCACGTGAACAAATTTTCTTCTGGGCCTCTTATTTTTGGAATTGTGGTTTCTGGAATAATTATTTTTGGGCCCAGATTTGTTACAGTGTTGGTTTAATACTTGGGGCCCACTTGGAAAGTTTAGTCGATCATAATTTTAAAATACTTATTTTGTTATCAGTACTTAGTTTAGATTCTGCGACCGTGAATGTCATTTGATCGGTAAATCCGTCTATCTGCTATATGTTCTTTTAGACGGATTTGCGAACGTGACATTCGCGTTGATGTTTCTGTGATTGTGCTGATGTTGTGGTTGGATTGTCATGGTGGATAGCATGCGGTGCAATGTTAGAAATACAGTTTATAATTCATTTGTACATTTGTTATTGCGGGGCGAGCGTCCAACATGTGGACTGTCGTCTTTGCCGTTTGTATATTATTTTGGGGCACGACCGGGCTGAGGTCGATGTCACCGGTTGTTTATATTTTTTTAATATTCTGTACTAGGATTACCCCACGGCGGAGTGCACGGATAGCCGGGTTCTAGAAGGCAACAAGCCCGCATCTCATAGTATCGAGACGGAGGAGGCTTCATTCTCATGGCGCTGAGACGGATGGGGCTTCATTCTAGAACTGACGGGCTATTCGCCGCACTCGTAGGGGGTACAGGTTTTCATTGCACATGCTATCCACACGACCGGAACGTCGGGTTTTATTTGCGGCTCAAATGAAACCCGGGGCTCGAAGATTATCCACCATTCTGTAATGTTATCTGTGATGTTGTTTATTATCATGCCTGGGACGAATGTTATATATATACTAGTAGATATTGTATATGTTTTGCACCCGCGCTAGTCCAGCCCCCGCTCTATCGTTAGTTAAGTAACCTAACGGGTGATGATGGGGCCCCGTGGTGAATGCGGATGGCATATACATACATTTTATTTTCGTTCTTTTCTGGTGTGATAGGTTACAAATTGATGGGACCGCATTAATTTTGATTAATGCAAGATAAAAACCTAAAAAGATGTTATTGGAACCAGATTTTAAAAAACTGACATTACAGACGTTCTCTTTTGCTTTGCACAGTGGTATTCAGCTTAGAATATCCAGCACCTCATTCGACGAGGCAAAGGCCGAGATCCCTTCACCGGGAGTGACCCCTTGAGTAAAAGTTTCTGTCAGGGTAATAACTTCATTATAGTCGATTATTTTTGCTTTGCATCGTGGTATTCAGTTTGGAATATCATGCACCTCATTCGACGAGGAAAGAGCCGAGATCCCTTCACAGGGAGTGACCTCTTTAGCAAAAGTTTTTCGCCGCTATATTTTTACAAAACTACTCAGGTTCCTTCAACGAAATCAAGGTCATTACGTTAACAGGTTTTTTCGCCAAAAACCCAGCCGTAGCCCTCCGTCATTTCGGATTGGTATTGCTTAGTATTCGTGCTACGTATTTCGTGCTCAGCCGAGGCGTAGTGTTCGGTAGCTATGTAATATTTTTCTGTAGCATGTAATGCGATTGGTTAGGACAGTCGTGCGGTCATTTTGGCTCAGTCAAGGACTTGTACGGGTGGGTCTAATGCAATCAAGATAATGACGGGTTGAACTTGACTAGGATCCTTTCATACGTTGGCCCAGTCAAGGTCACTTGGGTCCTATGGGCAAAAATCACATCGGGAGTTTCAAACATACATGAAACTTGCAGACTCAACATACCTTATGGAGTGTGGTGACTAGAGTGGATTCCATCTAGTGCATCACACAATGATAGTTGGATCCCGATCCCACTGATGAGTAGGATTACTCTTGGGAGATTATCACACTTAACAATCAATGCTATAAACCAAGTAGGTGTCTAGAAAGGTGTTAGCGGGGCTACGCCTCCAGGGAAAAGAGGTTATGTATTTAAGAAACTTCGTGAAAGCGTTGGAAAACCTCCCTCGAAATACCAACACCGGCCTGGCTGAAAGGTTAAGTAAGTATTGTGATGTGCGATTAATCCTGACTAGTTCTTCTTTTAAGGTTTGAAGAAGAATTTGAGGAAACAGTGGGAGCCATCCTGACTAGATCAATTAATAACCAATCTAATCTTGCAAGAGCGCACGCTGAGTGTTTTCCCACTCTCTCTCCAGGTAGCAACCATTTCACGCCCTAATCAAGATAATAAAATGTATCGCTTTATCGATCCGAATTCTTATTCGGGGCTGGGGAATATCGGTTCGGCTCTAACTTATGACAACGGTCATGAGTATGAGCATGGGAAAGAGGATTGTTTGAATTCCTTAATGACCCCATCGAAGGAGAAACATACTGTTGCATCTTCTTCAGGCGTTCTTGTTATTGAGAACTTTTTTCCGGTCAGTCCTACCTCCTGGGTACTCAATACCAGATCAGGATCTCATATCTGTAATTTATTGCAGGGACTAAGAAAAAGTAGAATAGTTATACCTGGTGATATGTCCCTCAAGGTAGGGAACGGAGCACAAGTTAATGCTGCGGCCGTCGGTGAATAACACCTAGTGTTGCCAAATGGCAATACTATGATTTTGAACAATTGCTACTATATACCTTCTATGTTATGCAACATAATATCAGTTTCTTTACTTGATAAAGATGGATATAATTTTGTTCTTGATAGAAATATCATGAACATCTACCTTCATAAGGTGTTGGTTGCAGAAGGTACACTATGTAATGGTATCTATGTTCTAAACCAGAATACAGTTCTCAATATACAAAACACACGCAAGAGGAAGAGTTCAGATGTGAAAGAATCCTACTTGTGGCATTGTAGACTTGGTCATATCGGAGAGAAAAGACTGAGCAAGTTGTATAAAGATGGACTCTTGGATACATTCGAATTTTCATCTTATGAAACTTATCAATCTTGTCTCAAAGGAAAGATGACCAAATCTCCATTCACCGGACATGGAGAGAGAGCAGCAGAGCTCTTGGGGCTCATACACAGTGATGTGTGTGGTCCGATGTCTATACATGTAAGGGGAGGGTTCTCGTACTTCATCACATTCACTAACGATCTCTCTAGATTCGGGTATGTGTATCTTATGAAACACAAATCTGAAGCTTTTGAGAAATTCAAAGAATATAGAAACGAGGTAGAGAACCAGACTGTCAAGAGTATTAAGATCCTCCGATCTGACAGTGGAGGGGAGTACTTAAGCACGGAATTCCAAGATTACCTAAAAGAGAATGGAATTCTCTCTCAGCTTACTCCTCCGTATACACCACAGCAAAACGGTGTATCGGAGCGGAGGAATCGTACCCTATTGGATATGGTTCGCTCCATGATGAGTAGTGCTGAGTTGCCTCTTTCATTTTGGGGACATGCACTTTTGACAACAGCATATCTATTGAATGATGTTCCGTCCAAATCCGTGCCTAAGACACCATTCGAGATATGGAATGGCAAAAGGCCGTATCTTAAACGTATTAAGATATGGGGTTGTCCGGCCTATGTAAAAATATAAAATCCGGACAAATTAGAGGCACGTTCAGTTTTATGCAAGTTTGTGGGATATCCTAAAAATTCAATAGGATATCTGTTCTACCACACCGAGGAACAGAAGGTGTTTATATCTCGCCACACCACCTTTTTAGAGTGGCAATTTCTTGCAAAAGAAACAAGTGGGAGTTCTGTAGAACTGGAAGAAATTCAGCGACCACAAACTGAAACTGAAGATTTGGCAGAACCTCAAGATTCAATAACCCCGGACGAACCTCAGCCACTCCGCAGATCTAGTAGGATCTCTCATCCGCCCGAGAGATACTACGGTTTTCTCATAGATGGGGATCGAGAGGATTGCATCTTGGAAGAAGATGATCCTACTAGTTTCAGGCAGGCCATTATCAGTAGGGACTCTGATAAGTGGCTGGATGCTATGCAATCTGAAATGGATTCCATGTACACCAATAAAGTGTGGACCTTGGAAGTTGCTCCATCTGGGGTAAAACCCATTAGATTCAAATGGATCTACAAGAAGAAACTTGGTGTAGACGGGAAGGTGGAAACCTATAAGGCTAGACTCGTTGCAAAAGGTTTTCGTCAAAGACTAGGAGTGGACTATGACGAAACCTTTTCTCCAGTGGCTATGCTCAAATCCATTAGGATCCTGCTTGCCATTGCTTCCTTCCATGACTATGAAATCTGGCAGATGGACGTGAAAACGGCTTTTCTAAACGGAGGTTTAGAAGAGTGCGTTTATATGGATCAGCCAGAAGGTTTTATAGACAGTGGGAGCAGCGGGAAGGTGTGTAAGCTGCTCAAATCCATTTATGGATTGAAGCAAGCATCGCGGAGCTGGAACATCTGTTTTGATGAAACAGTCAAGGACTTTGACTTCATCAAGAATGAAGATGAGCCATGTATTTATAAGAAGATTATAGGACGAACTGTCATGTTCCTAGTCTTGTACGTGGACGACATTCTTTTGATAGGAAATGACATTCCCATGCTACAATCGGTCAAGCTATTCTTATAACAAAGGTTCTCCATGAAAGACCTAGGTGATGCCTCGTACATTCTGGGGATCAAGATCTACAGAGATAGATCCAAGAGATTATTGGGACTTTCACAGTCCTGGTACATAGAGACCGTACTAAAGAGATTTAGTATGGAGGATTCCAAGTGCGGTAACATACCCGCATTGCACGGAATCACCCTCTCCAAGAAGATGTCTCCCAAGACTGACGAGGAGAGGGTTCGCATGAGCACTATACCCTACGCTTCGGCGGTAGGATCTATAATGTATGCGATGCTATGTACAAGACGAGATGTAGCTTACGCGCTAAGCGTGGTGAGCCGGTATCAGTCAGACCCAGGTGAGGACCACTGGACAGCAGTAAAAAACATACTCAATTACCTGAGAAGGACTAAGGAGATATTCCTGATTTACGGTAATGGAGACCTCAGGGTCAAGTCCTTTACCGACTCAAGCTTCTAGAGTGACAAGGATGACAGCAAGTCGGTCTCGGATTTTGTGTTTACCCTCAACGGAGGGGCGGTATGTTGGAAGAGTTCCAAACAGGATACCGTCGCAGACTCGACGATGGAGGCTGAATACATTGCTGCAAGCGATGCCGCAAAAGAGGTGGTCTGGATAAAGAAGTTCATAGCTAAACGTCAGGTGGTTATGTCCATTGTTGATCCAATACCAGTGTATTGTGATAACAATGGGGCTATAGCTTTAGCAAAGGAACCACGGTCCCATCAGATATCCAGGCACATCTTAAGGTGGTATCACCTGATCAGGGAGATCGTAGATCGCCAGGAGATCGAGGTCCGGAGAGTGGATACGAAAGACAACACGGCGGATCCATTTATAAAGGCCTTCCCTCAAGCACAGATCGAGCGACTTTTTGGGATGTTGGGTATGCGGTACGCCAGCAACTGGCCTTAGAGCAGACGTTGGGTATTCGGTACGCCAATCACTGGCCTTTAGTGCAAGTGGGAGATTGTTGGATGTATATGCCCTAGAGGCCAGTATTGTATATGTATACATATGGACACTAGGGATATGTATGTACAGAACAATCTTTCTCAGTCTTGTAGTATATTATTTGACTTGTCTTTATCGGGATATGTGTATTTATTTGTATTGTTGTTATATCTAGCTTGCACATATTGATAAAGACTCGATACGGTAGTATACTATTGTGGTTTGACTTTATCTTAACATAGCATATGTTATACTCGTTATTACATATTGCGGTTACATGTTGATAAAGCCCCTAGGTTCTTGCTTGACTACCTGCGTTGTGATGGCGATCATACTTATGGGAGCAGGGTAGTCCACAAGCACATCCTTAAATGGTCCCTACTCGCGTGAGTATCGAGACTGGGCATTGATAATCTAGAGTAGACTAGTGTATACGTTTCTACCCCCGTCGGGGGATGGTTAGTCCCGCAGCTATTGGTCTGATGTACCCAAGATCGTATACAGGTGCTCACTGGGGTGAGTACACTGGACGGACTCGCCAAGAACTTCCATGTGGTTCTATACCTATCGTCAGATGGAAGTTCTCAGGTGTCATGTGTACAGGTTAGTCCTTGGACCCGAGATCGGCATTTGTCTCGTGTGAGTTCCCACTGAACTTTGATCACTACCTTACCACGGCTCTACTGAGTTGTGCAAACAGGTTTTGGTTAGGTTCAGTCCCGAGCCACATGGAGGCAGTGAGCGATTGTCGGGGATTCGTCTCTCCCGGTATAGGGAGTCGATATTGCACTGTGATTCGATTGGTCAGGACCATAAGACCTTGGCCAAGGCACTTGGGATTTACTGATATGTTGATCAGTAGTTTCCCGGATTGGTCCTGAGCCATATCGGCACGACTTATCAGGTTGTTAGGGTCTGACGTTCACCATCCTCTAGACCCGGTATGCGATACTCTTTGACGAAGAGACCGGTCTGTACGGATATTGTCACGGATAGGCTCAGTAGGAGATCCGGATGAGTTTGCTCATCGGCCTTCCTTTTCGACAGGTACCTGGGCAGCCGTTACGTACAGCTAGTGCCGCTGACGTGCTTGTGGTTAAACCCACTGCCAGAGTACGGTCGAGTCTTTAGAGTCCCACACAGAGGGTTTCCTTGATCCAGGCAAAACGATGTAGTAGCCGTATTGAATACGTGCAGGGTTCGATCGATTGATGTACTTGGTACTCGGATTTTCGATCGGACAGTTTATAATACTAGCCGGCTCGGGTTTGAGCCGGATTATTAAATCAAGTATTGATTTAATAATTTACATATATGTATTTCTATATATATACTCTAGTATTACATTCTTCGTGTTATTCTATCTCTTTTGGGCGTTCGGATTTTTATCCGATTGCCGGTATATTTGTACAGTAGACTGAAATCCGTATTTACTACAGATTTCCTTCTAGAAGGTGGCCACCTCATTATGTATTTTCCTTTTATTTGATAATTGGAAATGAGGTGTAAAGTAAAAGGTATGGGAGGAATGGTGATGACCATGCTTTAATAATTCACAAATGAATTTATAATTCATTTGGAGTTACTATTGAAGCGTGGTTGTTAATTGTTTATTGAAAGAATTCACACACAAAACCAAGGTGTGTGATTTTCTCTCACTTCATGCTTCATTTTCTCTTTGAGCTCTCATTTTTCTTGAATTCCTCCCTCCTCTTGCTTTCTTCCATCTTCATCTTCTTCCTCTTCACTAACATTCTCATGTGTTGAGAAACAAGTGAAGAGGTTAGAAAAGAGATAGCAAACACTTAGACACCCTCCACTACATCCTAGACTACTTGGTTTAGCAACCCAAGTTCTCTAGTTGCTCCTTATAGCTATTTGGTTAGGAGCTAGAGCCATGGATCATATTCCCCGGGTGGATCATGAAGGACCAAGGAAGGCCGGAGAACAAGCTCGATCCCGAAGGACCAACGGAGCAAGGAAAGAAGATCAAGCAAGTTCAAGGTGGCTAGTAGGAGCTAAGGATGAAGAACGACGACCGAAGGACTTGGTTCGTTTGGTAAGAATTCCTCATCATAGTAGATAGCTCTCCTAGTGTAGCTAGTTAGTTTTATGGAAAGATCCGGTTTTAGGGTTTAGTTTAGCGCCAAGTTTTGTTCGCAAGAAAATTTTTGTTCCGCATTTGGCCACGGGAGTTGGCTGGGGCGCTAGGGTAACCCTTCACTAGTATTGTCACAAAGTATTGGTATTTTAGAGACTAGTTCCATATAGTCTTCTAGGGTATATTTAATCCAAAGACTTTATGTGCAACATGCACCGGCGGCAATGTACTCTGCTTCAGCAGTGGATAATGCTACAGATGCTTGTTTCTTGGAATTCTAAGACACAAGACATTTTCCGAGGAAATGACATGTATCGCTAGTACTTTTACGATCAGTTTGACTTCCAGCATAATCTGCATCCGAATAACTTGTTAAATGAAATATGTTATTCTTAGGATACCATAACCCTAGATTGATTGTGCCTTTGAGATATCTAAAAATTCTCTTGACCGCTACTAATTCTCTAGGATTACCATGGAACCGCGCACAAAGACATATACTGTACATTATATCAGGTCTATTGGCAGTTAAATATAACAAACGTCCAATCATACCTCGGTAGAGTTGTATATTGACAGCCTTACCGGTTTCATCCTTGGTGGGTTTTGTTGTCATTGGCATCGGTGTCTCACAAGTCTTTGCATCTTCTAAGCCGAACTTCTTAATAATTTTCTTTCTATAATTAGATTGATTAATGAATAGTCCTTCTGAACTTTGTTTGATTTGTTGTCCGAGGAAGAATTTCAGTTCTCCCATCATACTCATGTTAAATTCATCTTGCATAGACTTAGAGAATTCTTGGCAAAACTGCTCATTGGTAGAACCAAATATAATATCGTCAGTATATATTTGAACTACAATGATATCCTTTCCATAGGATTTAGTGAATAATGTTTTATCTACCATCCCTTTCGTATACCTTATCTTGAGTAGGAAAGTACCGAGTCTTTCATACCAATCCTTAGGGGCTTGTTTATGAACGTACAATGCCTTTTCCAACTTGTATATATACTCAGGATGTTTGTGATCTTCAAAGCCTGGTGGTTGCGCTACACATACTTCATCTATTGTCCTATTAAGAAAGTGCTTTTAACGTCCATTTGAAATACTGTAAAGTTTTTAAAACAAGGCTAATAATTTCTTTATAGCCTCATGTCGAGCCACAGGTGTGCAAGTTTCATCATAATCAATTCCTACGACTTGATTATAACCTTAAGCAACTAATCATGCTTTATTTCTTATAATATTCCCTGACTCGTCTAGTTTGTTTCTAAAAACCCATTTAGTACCTACAATTGGTTTATTATTGGGTTTTGGACTAATTTCCAAACTTTATTTCTTTCAAATTGATTTAACTTTTCTTGCATTGTTTCTATCCAATGCTCATCATTCTTAGCCCTTTAAAATTCTTCGATTCTATGACCGAAATGAATGTTGAGTTGATACATAAGTTAAATCTTGATAATCCAGTGACAACTCCTCTATTTATATCTCCTATAATCAAATCTTTAGGATGATCTTTGTTGAATTGCCAATTTTTTGGAAGAGAAGTATAAGTAACTTGCTCTTGTTGTTCCATTTGATTGGTTTCAACAATTTTATATATTGATGGATTATCCAAATCTTTTGTTAAGATTGGATAATCATCCTCTGAACTAGTATCAGGATTTAAGAAGTTGGTTTCATCAAACAGAACGTGCATAATTTCTTGAATGGTCAAAATTCGTTTATTAAAAACACGATAGGTATTGCTGGTAATAGAGTAACCAACAATTATGCCTTCGTCGCATTTTGAGTCGAGCTTTCCTAAATTGTCTAACATATTTAAAATGTAGGATTTACAGCCGAAAACTTTGAAATACTTAACGTTTGGTATTCTACCATAAAATAGTTCGTATGGTGTTTTATTTATATATTTTCTAATTATTACCCTATTTATTATGTAGCAAGAAGTTTTAATAGCTTTTACCCATAAAAATTTTGGTAGATTATTTTCATTGAGCATGGTACGTACCATTTCTTGTAAGGAACGATTTTTTCTTTCAACAACTCCATTTTGCTGTGGAGTTCTGGCACAGAAGAATTCATGTTTAAAACCTTTCTTATTACAACATTCTTCGAATATTTGGTTTTCAAACTCTCTACCGTGATCACTTCTTAGTTTAGATATTCTTAGGTTCATTTCTTTTTGAATTTGTTTAGTAAAGATTTTAAACGTGTTAGAGGTTTCGTCTTTGGTTTTTAAGAAGAAAACCCAAGTAAATCTTGAGTAATCATCTACTATGACAGATGCATAAATTTTTCCTCATAAACTCGCATTGCGACTAGGACCAAATAGATCCATATGAAGCAATTGGAGTGGAATTTCAGTTGAAACGTAATTTTTAGGTTTAAAAGACATTTTAATTTGGTTTCCACTTTGGCAAACACAATATAGTCTATCTTTTATATATTTTAGACTAGGTATGCCTTTGACTAGGTTATTCCTTATAATTTTGGACAAGGTATCCATTGAGGAATGATCTAATCTTTTATACCAGAGTAAAGGGTCTATTTCATAGTTTGCTATTAAACATGTAATATTTGGATTTTTAAAATCTTGTGTATATATATATATATATATATATATATATATATATATATATATATATATATATATATATATATATATATATATATATATATATATGTTATGGTATTTTTTACCAGTTAGGCCTATTTCATTATCATATATTATATTACATATGGTTTTTTTTCGAAAACTATGTTATACCCTTTATCATAGAACTTGTTAACACTAAATAAATTCTGTTTTAAGTTTTCAACATATAGTACATCTTTTATAATTGTTGAGTTAGATGCACTATTAAACCTAATATCACCTTTACCGATGATCTTGCCTTTGTTGTTGTCGCCAAAAGTGAAACTGCCACTTTCTTCTCTTGATGGTGTTTCGAAGTTGTGAATGTTTTTGCTCATTGCCTCAAATAACCACTATCAAGTATCCATCGACTGCTACGTCTTTGGATATCCTGTAATACAGGAAGAAGAAAGTTTTATTTTTGGGACCCAAACCATTTTAGATTGATAAGGAATAAAATTGTATTTATAAGTTGAATTATTTTTAATGTGGCAATTTTGTGATATATGTCCTAATGTGCAAAAATAGGCACACATTGAATTAGCATATTTTTTTACCACATTTGTAATAATAATATTTAGGTCTATACGGTTTAGTTTTAGGAACTAACTCTATATATTTATCAAAACTTATTCTTATTTTATCACGGTGTTTAATGGATTGTCCTGACAAAATATCTAGATTATTTTTATATTTGGTAAAATTCAAAATCATTTCATCTTTTATTTCTAATTTTCGTTTAAGATTAAAGATTTCAAATTTATTTGTTTCAATTATATTTTCTTTAGTTAAGGCTGCTGACTTAAGTTTTTCATTTAAGTTTTCGTTGTCTAATTTAACTTCATTTAATTCATTTTTAATTACTATTTTTGAATTATTCTTTGCGATTAATTTAGTTTTTATAGTTTTATTTTTAGACATAACCTTATCGTAATTATCCTTAAAATATAACAAATACTAATCAAATCTGTTTTACTAAGAGATTCAATATCAAAGTCGTCATCGGTTACCTCATCGTCTAGTGCCATAAAGCACATGTTGGCGACTTCTTCGGTTTTCGAATTACTGGAATCCGTGTCGTCCCAAATTGCTTGAAACGAACGCTTGTCTGATTCCTTCTTTGGCTTCCATTTGTCTTTGTTGGGAGTTGGACACTCGGAATTCAAATAGCCTTCCCTATCGCACTCAGAACAACGCAAAGTTTTATTAGAATTAAAATTCTTATTAGACTTATATGTATCTTTCTTTTGAGGAAATCTTCTAGACTTCATATACTTCTTGAAGTGTCTTGCAATGTGGGTCATTTCTTCATCGTCTCTTTCATCATCACTTGATGATTCTTTAAGCTTTGATTTGGTAGTTGTTTCCTTTAGCGCGATCTTCTTCCTTTGAATTTCATTCTCCTGCTTTTGTTTATGATCCCGTAATTGTATCTCATAAGTTTTTAATTTTCCTATAAGGGTGTCAACTTTCAACATTGTTATGTCATTAGCCTCTTCGATGGCAGTGATCTTAGCTTTCCATGATATCGTAAGAGATCTTAGCAACTCATAACACTTTTCTTTGTCATCAAATTTATTTTCTATATTGAAAAGTTCGGTAATGACATTATTGAATTAAGAGTACACAGAGTCGATAGATTCATCGCCTTTCATTTGGAATATCTCATATTCATGTATGAGACGGTTGATTATACTCTATTTGACTTGATTGGTTCCTTCATGGGCAGTCTAGAGAGTAGTCTAAATTTCATTAGTGATCTGACACATTGAGGTTCTATTGAATTCTTCTAAACTCAATGAACAATGAAGTGCTTTCATTGCCTTGACATTTAACGTCGTCAATCTCTTATTAGCATCAGACAATGGATTTGTGGTAAGAGGAACAAAGGGGTTTTCAATGATCTCTAGAACTTCTAGATTTATACATTGTAGGAAAACCTTAATCTTAGTTTTCCAAAACTGATAGTTTATACCATTGAAAAGAGGAGGACGATTAATGGCTTGTCCTTCCATTTGGTTTTCCATAGGATCAGAAACTTATTTAATCTTACAAACGAGCAACCTGCTTTGATACCAATTGAAAACAATCTTAGAGGGGGTGAATAAAGTTTTATGGCAAACATAGAGTAATTTTTGCGAAACACAGAAATAATGCAGCGGAATAAAGAAAATCTAAAATACTAAACTATCACAATCACAAAATGACAGAAAGTAAATGGACATAGAGGATTGTTATTGAGGTTCACCAACCCTATAACTAATTCTTGCCTGAGAACTCCTGCTCAGGATTCAACACACTATCCGGTGACTCCTTGCGGGTGGAGAAACCCATATCTTTTACCAGGCTCAGATCCGAACCTTTACAATTGCAGGCTGTGAATCACCTAGAGTTTTTCCCAGGCTCAAGTCCAAACCTTTACAACGTGAAAATCATAGACCTTTCTTCAGTAGGTCGTACAAGATATGATTTTACAATCTGAATAAACCAATTTTAACAATCCTAACGATCTCAAAAGATAAATTCAAACTTTGATTAAAGGAGATGAGAGATTGTATTTTGGAGATTAACAAAAGTTGAAAATCAAAATCGAAGAAGTTTTCAAGATTAAATAAGTTTTGAAAACAATCGTTTCTTCGAAACTTTTAGAGATCATTCTTTTCTATAAGAATAGAAAAGTCTAATGGCTCTAGAAAGATCTCTTCTCTCTGAAAAAGAGTAGTAAAAAACTTGAGAACGAGAGAGAAAAGTTTTCACCAAAACTCAGGAATAAAAACGTTAAAGAAAAAATTGGCTGTGAAAACTTGAAAATTGAGTCCTATATATAGAATTATGAAAATGGACTATTGGGATAGTTAGTGACAGTTTATAGCAGTTAGGAATTCAAAAATCCCACCAAAATCGAAATTTCAAAAATTTCAAAACCTGCAATGGACGTCCACCAAAGACGTCTATAATAGACGTCTATATCTGATATATTCAGATACAGACTTTGAATTTTAAAAGAAAATTTAAAATGGATTTTAGTGTTTGGGAATTGAAATAGAAAAATTTGATTCTAACCATTTTTAGATCGACTTGACTCTAGACTCAAATAAAGTAGAAAAATCTTGAATGTCTTCGATGTGCGACTTCTTTAGTTATAGCCATTGAACGCGTCTGAGTCATAAATGTCTTGAGATGTCAGTTGCGATATTGAGTGTCCTTATGTTTGAATAACACCAGTTATGTAGCACTTTGACTAATCTGAAATGGTTAGTAATCATATAATATATTTGAAATACGGTTTTGTAAAATAATCAAAACACAAAGAGATTCATATATTAATAGTGACCTCAGCCACCCGAGAGATACTTCGCTTTCCTCGTAGATGGTGACAAGAAGGTCAGCATCATAGTGATGATGGTCCTACTAGTTATCAGCAAGCCATAGGAAGTGGCGACTTCTGACTGATGGTGGGATGCTTTATATTCGAGTTGGACTCCACGTACTCCAGCAAATTTTGGACTTTGGACTTTGCTGGATGCTCTTGAAGGGATAAAACCTATTAGGAGTAAATAGATCTTTCGAGATAAGTGCATGTGGAAAGATAGGAACCTAATAAGGCTAAACTTGTAGCAAAAAGGTTTTCATCAAATACCCGTTGTGGATTGTGATGAAAATTTTTCTTCGGTGTCTGTGCTGAAGTCCATACGGATATAACTTGCCACTGTTGTTTTTCCATGACTATAAGATCTGACAGGTGGATGATATAACGTCTTTCTAAATGGTAATTTAGAAGTGCATATGTATATGACTCTTCCAGAGAGTTGTCTTAGTCAGTGGGAGCAGCGGAAGGTGTGCAAGTTGCTTATGACTATTTATAGACTAAAGTAAGCATAGCGGAGACTGATCATCTGTTTTGATATGATAGTCAAGGTGTTTGACTTCATCAAAACAACAGATGAATCTGGTAAGATGGATGTATGGAGTACTATCCTGATATATGGATGACATACTCATAATAGTAAGTGATGTTCCTATATTACAATCGGTCAAACTTTGATTGTCATAGATGTTTCTCTACATATGATCTGAATAATGTATCAAGAATTTTGGTGAATATATCTATATAAATAGATCTATATTTGGGAAGTTTCCCAATCCGGGCACTTAGACACCAAGCTAAAGGGGTTTAAAATGGATGACTTCTGGCATGGTAGTATACCCGCAGGTGATGGAGTCACCCTCTCTAAAGAGATGTTTTCTAGGCTGATGAGGAGAGGGATTCGCATGAATGACATTTCAATTGCTTTGGCAATTAGATCAATCATACGGTGTCATGTACCGGACCAGATGTTGCTTTTGAAATTATTGTAATAAGCATATATAATCCAATCCTGGAGAAACAAAAGAAATCAGAGAAGAACATGTGTGGATGTTTATGGTGTAGGGTAATGGAAGCCTCCTATAAGAGGAGGTTACCGGTTCTGGCTTTCAAGGTGACCTGGATGACTGAGTGGCTATCAGAGTTATAAGTTTACCCACTTCCGAAGGGCAGTATGTTGGAAAGGATTCCAAGCAGAATACTGAGGTAGACATGACGCACGATACTGATTATGATCAGCGGAGGATACAGCCCAAGAAGTTTGTTGGATAAATTTGTTCATTTATGAACTTGGTCTCATTATCTATCAAGATAAATTCTAAGGCACGTATCGCTCAATTCGGGAGATAGCTGATCTCCGCGAAGTTGAGATATAGAACGAGAAAGTTAGAAACGTTGTATCGAATCCACTCACTAAGGCTATTTCTTAAACACGGTTGTTTCTCAAACACGATTTGCGAAACTAATAAGTAGAGAAGTTGGGTATTCGATAGCACACAGAGCTCTGAGTAAGTGATACTGCAATATTTGGCCTTAAATGAAAATGGGAGATTGTTGGATATAGTGCCATCAAGGCAATTATTGTAATTGCAGGTAGGTGATTATGATAATTGAAAGAGGACCAATACATGTAGAATTGTCTTGGTCGAGACGATAGTATGCTATCTGGTTTGTTTTTATCATTAATGTGTATAAGTTTTACATGCCATTACGTATCGCTAATACATAATGATAAAGCCCGTAGAATCCTTACTTGACTACCGGCATTATGATGGCGATCATACTTATGGGAGCTGGGTAGTCCATAAGCACATCCTTAAATGTTTCTAGTCATACGAGTCTCGAGACTGGACATCGATATTCCGGAGTAGACTAGTGTATACGTTTCTAGACCCCGACGAGGGGCAGTGGCCGGTTTCACAGCCATTGGTGTGTGGCACCTAAGATTGTATACAGGTGCTCACTGGAGGTGAGTACACTGAACGGACTCGCCAAGAACTCCTAGATAGTATTATACCTATCGTCAGATAGCAGTTCTCTGGTGACATAAGTACAGGGTAGTCTTTAGACCTGAGATCGTCATTTGTCTTGTGTGAGTTCCCACTATACTTAGATTACTACCCTGTAGCGGTTCAAATGAGTCATGGAAACCGGTTTTATTTGGGTACAGTCCTGAGCCACATGGAAGTAGTGAGTGATCATAAGGGATTCGTCTCTCCCGGTATAGGGATTCGATGTTGCGCTGTGTTCGGTTGGCCATCACCATAATTCCCTGGCCAGGAAGGATGAGATTTACTGATAGGAGATCAGTAGTTTCTCGGTTGGTAATGAGCTTGATACTGGCACGGCTTATCGGGTTATTAAGGGTCTGGCGTTTACCACCTTAGACCCGGTATGCGACACTCTCAGAAGAAGAGACTGGACTATACGGAGATTTTCACTTACATGCTCTGTAGGGTACGAATGGACTTAATTGTCGACCTCCCCTTCGATATATACCTAGGTAGCTATTACGTACAGTTAGTACTGCTGATGTGCTTGTGGTTATGGATTTATCCAGTAACTCACTGCCACTATTTTTTCGAGTCTTTAGAGTCCCACACAGAGGGTTTTTCCGGTTCAGTTGGTATAATTTATAGGCCGTATATTGATATGTGCAGGGGTTCGATTAAATACATGTACTGGCTACATGGACTTTAATCGGACGTTTGGTAATACTAGCCGGCTTATGTTTAAGCAGGATTATTAAATCAAGTATTGATTTAATAATTTACATATATATATATATATATATATATATATATTCTAGTATTATGTTCACTATTCATTTTCTCTTTCTTTGGCTATTTGTATTTTTATACGGATACGCGTATATATATGCGATACATTTACCGGGTATTATGTATTTATACATAGATACTTCTAGAAGGAAAACACCTCCTTTAGGGATTTAATTTTTAGGTAATTAAGAAATGAGGTAGAGAGTGAGGTGGATGAAAGAAATAGATATTGTAGAATCATTTGTGGTTACTATTGATGCATGGTTAGATTTTTCTCTCCACGCATTTCATTTCATACTTTGGCTTCTCTCTCCTATCCTCTTCCTTCTTCTTGCTCTTGAGCTATGAAAAATGAGAGAAAAGAATGTGATAAAGTCTCTATATTTCTCACACTCTATTGCTAGCAAGTTTAGATTGTCAGTTGTTTCCTTAAAGTTCACTTTGGAGCGAAGTTGGAGTTTGGATCGGTTTTCCTCGGGTGGATCATTTTCGGCATGGGCGTCGTCTCTCAAGCTTGTTCCCGACGGCCTACGAGCTTGAATGGGTCTTCCACGATTGGGAAAAAACGCTACAAAGGTTGTATGCTCGAAACCGAGTAGTGTGGCTCTCTAATTAGTTGCTAGTTTTATTGTATGGATGTATCCTTGGGTTTGGTGACTTGTGCTTGCTTTAAAATTATTGTTTTTCATTCCACCTAGGACGCGGCTCTCACGGCGCGAGCACAAGTCACCCTTCAATTTTGTCCATTAAATCTAGTTAATTCTCCTTTAGTACATATAATTATCTCTTCTCCATTCCAACATAGTTCTTTCCCATATCAAAATCTAAAATCCTTTCCTTGGAGCTTGGAGAAGCATCGGTTCACTCAAGTTTCGAAGTCTCAGTCAAGTCAAGACTTTTCTCACCAAATCGGTGAGCTGGTTATTATACCGACTCACACAACCTCTGAGTCCCCGCCTCATCCTCGTCCTCCTCCTCTCCTTTTCCTTCTTGCTATATGTTACCTCCTCATTTCCATGTCGCCATCATGTTGATACTTGTTATGCTCGGTTAATCTCTCGTTTAAATAATACTCATAAAATAATATGCTAGCAGTTGTCTTCGCGTAGATTTCATGATAAACTCATATGCTTTCTTCACATAGGTTAACTTATATTATTTGTTGCTGAAATTATAATCATTTATATTTAATTTTTGCATAAAAGAAAAAAATTATAAATAAATACCATGGTTTCGATCTTTTCAAAATACGACTACAACAACACCTTTATTTTCGAATTAATTTTTAGAAATTAATCGTGATATCTGTAAATCCATAGAAAATTTATTAAGACCTTAAAAGCATTTCTAGGAGTATTGTAAAAATTTCAGAACGAACCGAATACGGTTTAGAAATTACGTCTTTTTATTCACTGTTTTTAAACGCGGAAAGCTGTTTTTATCGATCACCTTCAAAGACACATAACTCGGTATACCGATGTCCAATTTGAGCAAACTCAAGTGTTTTGGACATCTATATCGAATGATATATAATTTATTTGTTATATAGATTTCCTGAAAATCGATGTAAATTATAGAAAACTGAGTTATAAAATTAAGCGACGAATCTGAATAGAAACTGTCATGATTCGCACACTGTTTTAAAATACGACATAACTTGATCTTACGATGTCTGTTTGGGAAAAAATTTAGATGCATAAATTCAAAATTGATATACCTAGAACTTTAATATATACTCGGTGACCCAGAAATGTATTGAATGACCTGATATATGCCCGGCAATATGCCCTATAGTTGCTGTCCAGAAATCAGAATTTCTATTCTAAACCCTGATGTTAACCTGACCATAACTAGAGCTTCAGGAATCCAAATTGTGAGGAAATTAGTTGTTTGGATAAGTAAACAAAAATACCTATAATTTTCTAATAATCTTCAAAACCTGAAAACCGATGGAATTTAACTTAAACTGTGTTTTAAAAATATGTGACGGTGCTGGATAGATTCTGATCTATACTGCATGAAGATACGAAAATGGGTATGTTTCCCAAACTAGTAGTCATATTTAGGCATGAATAGAACTCACGTGAGCATAAAACTTACGGCTATGTTTTCCGTTTATATTCTGAATCAATTGACTTGAGTAATTAGTCGTATATAACACTTCTTTATAGCATTTTTTCTGGTCGATACTTGAAAATTATGCTTGTCTCATCTCATTCTATGTCACTACTTATTTATTGAATCTACATGACTTGTGTGATGCAACCTATTGCATGCTAACTTGATTTGATCCGAACCATGAATACAATGTTCCCCTCCGAACGGCGGCCAAGACATGAACGTCTTGCCTGAGATTCGGGGCAGATGCTATTTGGTTTTATCCGTCTACCTCTCCGAAGATGCCAAGTTGATTTATGGCACCGTGTATCGAAGGTTTAGACAGATGCGGCCGATGTAGCAGACTTCGTCAGATTCCCCCTCGCTTGAGGGGTTTTTGATTGGGGGGACGCTCTTCCCTGCAGGCGCAAGCCCCTGCAGTTAATTACGCTACCGCATCGCGGTAACAACTTTCTCCTTCTCCAGAATTTCACTTCGTGTCGTTGGTTTTGTTTTGTTTGTGGTTGCCCCTGGATTGTATACGGAGACTAATTTATATCGTCGCCCGTAGGACGTGGATTAGTCCAAATCCGTATTTTCTTAGATTTAGGTTTAGGGTTTTGGTTTAAGGATACGATAGCCGTATTTGAGGCTAAGATCAACTTAAACGTTCGTTAAAGATACGTTAGTCCAATTTGAGACTAAGATCAACTTAACGGGATCGTTTAGATCCGACAAAAGAGCATTTGGGCTCTATTGTTCCAGTTTAGGGACATAGTGGTCCATTGAATATATGGCCGTCGGGACCCATCAGCTCTCTGACGACGTTGAAGGATTACAACGACAGATGTCAGAGGAGTTTAGAGATGTACCCTTGAACCAAAGTCGGTTGGGAGATCTATAGTCCAATTTAGGACTAAAGTCTGTTTTGAAAGTTTTGGTTTAAGGATGCGTTAGCCATATTTGAGGCTAAGATCAACTTAAACGTTTGTTAAGGACACGTTAGCCTAATTTGAGACTAAGATCGACTTAACAGGATCATTTAGATCCGACAAAAGAGTATTTGGGCTCTATTGTTCCTGTTTACAGACATGGTGGTCCATTTCCAGTTTAGGGACATGGTGGTCCATTGCCAGTTTAGGGACATGGTGGTCCAATACCAGTTTAAGGACATAGTGGTCCATTTCCAGTTTAGGGACGTAGTGGTCCATTGTTAGTTTAAAGACATCCTGGTCAAGGTTAAGGACATCATAGTCCGTGGGTTTAAAGGGACCCCACAGTCCAGTTAAAGACATCGTAGTCTATAAAGTTTAAGGACATCGTAGTCCATGAGTTTAAGGACCCCACAGTCCGTGAAATGTGTGGTTATCGGAACCCGTCACCTCTTTGAAGACGTTGAGGAATTACAACGACAAATATCAAAGGTGTGAAGAGATGTACCCTTGAACCAAGGTGGATTAAGTGATCTATAGTCCAATTTGGAACCAAGATCAGTTAATTATATTGTGAGCACGTTGGCTCAGTTGAGTCTGAGTTGAGGACTTATGGCCAACTTAGGCTAAGTCCAATTGGATTTGAAGTGTTGGCCCTTTGTTGGACCATTAACACTTATCTGGGTTCAACCCCACATTATTTAGCAATGCTAAACATTTTCATCTTTGATTTCCTCAATTTTGAGATTCATTTGGAGGAGGGACTTTTGCCTCTGGAAGATTAACCAATTTGGTTAAAACTAGTGTTAAACACTAGATAACAACAGTGTTAAACATTGGAGACAGAACTCTCAAATTAGTGTTAAACACTAAAAGATAATCAGTGTTAAACATTGGAAATAAAGCTCCCGAATTAGTGTTTAAACACTACAAAAAAGGGGGTCACGTGGGGACACGTGAGGGCGCCCAAAGGTGGGGCCAGATCTCCTTTACTTTGCTCTGCAGATAAGTGTTAAGCACTTTTTTTTGTTTTATGTTATCACGTGTTAACACGTGATGGAGAATCATGCTCTGGTTATTAAAGCATAGGCTAAGGGGTCACGTGGTAACACGTGAGAGCGCCCAGAGCCAACATTTCCTTTACTTTTTCTTTCTGCGTTTTGGGAGTCACGTGGGAGCACGTGAGGCATTGCCTCAAAGCTGTTTCCTTTTTATTTTTGGGGATCTTTTTAGGGGTCACGTGGGGACACGTGACCTAGTTTTATTCCTTCTTTTCTGATCACTGCGGATTGGGGTCACATGTCATCACGTGACCAATATTCTTTGTGGATGGAGATCTCTCAAGTCTCTTTATTTTAAGAATTAAATTCTCTGTAGGGTTAAACCCTAATTATTTTTTAGAGGAATTAAATTCCTATGTATGTGGAAGAATTAAATTCTTATGTAGAGTTAAACCCTAATTTCTTTTAGAGGAATTAAATTCCCATATATATAAAAGAATTAAATTCTTGTATAGGGTTAAACCCTAGTTCTGTCCATCTTGAAGGAATTAAATTCCTATAGGGTTAAACCCCAGTTTTGTTTTGGGAGAATTAAATTCTCTAAACTCAATCCCCCCTCTAAGTTTTGGATCTGCATGGCAGGATCTCAACCCGATAAGAATTAAATTCTCAACTTATGGGGAGATGTGCTCTGTGCAGATCTTCAATCAGAGGAAGAACTAAGTTCTTTATGCAGAAGAGTTAAACACTTAGATTTGAGAATTAAATTCTCTTTTTTGAAGTTTTGATCCCCTTTCTTTTCTCACCTAGGGTTTTCTTTGTTGAGAATTAAATTCTCCTCTCTTTTCTTTCTCTGCTTTTTCGAAATTTCAAGATCCCAAAATCCTCCTTCTTTCTTTTCTCTTGGCTCCTATTTATAGGAGAAGGAAAATAATCAATTTATTTAGTAAATCTCTTATTGAAAGATTTGATTGTTTTCATAATTAATATGATCCTTTAGATCACACAGTGAATTTTATTCACCGTTGGATTTTAAATCCAAAGATATTATGTTTGTTATTTCTTATGAGATTTAGGGGAAATCTTTCCTTGTATCAAATCTTTCCATAAATTGGTGATTTTTAATCACCCTTGGATCTTTAATCCAACGGTCCCCATAATCCTTTTCCATTTGGAAAGATTTAGAGAAATTTAGAATTTTAATTCTATTTGGAAAGATTTAGAGAAATTTAGAATTTTAATTCTATTAAACTGTAAGGCTTTCAAAGCCTGTCACGTGCTGGCACGTTACCCTTGGTCACGTGTGAGCACGTGACCCTCAATTGGTTCTTTTCTCAGCGTTTATTTATGCTTCAGTTTTAACCATCACGTGTCAACACGTGACCATTGGTCACATGTGAGCACGTGATACCTTATTGAGGTATTTCCTTCAGCCATTTGTTTTTATTTCTGTTTTAGCTATCACGTGTCAACACGTGACCATTGGTCACGTGTGAGCACGTGATACCTCATTGAGGTAATTCCTTATTTTTAATCAGGGAACAGTGCATAGCATATTTACTCATAACTTTTGATCCCGGATGAATTATGAAGCTCATACTATATCAAATCGAAGGATTTTTCGAGATTCTTTAGATATCATCAGAATTTAATAGTTCCTCCTTCGGGAGTTTATCAAAATACAGGCCGGAAGATACCGGTTCATATTTTCTTAAGCGTATCGCTGTCATTTAATACCTTGGGCTCTTTTGCGCTGAAATTTTTGACGGGAACAAATGCCCTCCACTACTTTGCCCACGTAAGTATGTACGTGGGTGAAGTAGTGCAGAGTTATGCATGGTCATAGAATTGAGGGCTTAGGATACAAGTTTAGGGTCCTTGTAGCCTAAGACTTTCCAACTTTATGAGCCGTGAGGGTCTCATAAGGACTTTTCTCCCTACGAGTCGAGAGGATCCCGCAGGTGTATTTTCTCCTTAGGGGTCGTAAGGACGCCTAAGTGTGTTTTCTCTTGAAAGTCGTAAGGATCTTATAAGAGAATTTTCCCTCTTACGAGTCGAGAGGACCCGTAAGCGGTTGTTTCCCTCCTTGTTGAGATTCGACTTTGGAGAGTGTGACTCGTGGATAGTATGCAAGAGACCGTTTTGGACCAACTTGCAGGGTCCTAGTGCTTAGGAAACAGGTTTCTTTTTTAATCCGCGCTGCCTAAGGCTTTATCTCACGAGTCGAGACGAATCGAGCATTTCTCGCAAGAATATCCTAACGTCACAGTTAACCTCTGCTCTTTACGACAGAGGTCCGTTAGGGTCTGTGGTACTTAGGGTTTTGTCCATCGTACCGTCGCGTTGGCTGATGTATTCCTTGATAGGCAATCTTGCTGTTCGAGTAGCCTTGCGACTGTCGTATCTCTGATCCCTTCGGGGGCTGGACAAGACGTCTTCAAGCAATCCTCCTAAGTAGTTTGACCGTCAGAAGAGCAAGCGTTAGGAATTTTGCCATGCCACTTTTTACTTGAGGTTAGGCTCATTTTGGAGAGCCCCGATGAGTCATAACCACTCCGCGCTGGTGTGGGATGATCTCCGATAGTCTTTCAGGCTTTATATGACTTGCCGTTAAGACCCTGAAGCTAGGAATTTGGCCTTTGCTTCGTTTGCTGGCATCGCGTCTGCTGTATCGAGACGAATGTCGCGGTTGTCTCTAGGTTGCTGGTGAACCGTCGAGATTTGGAACTAGGGATTTTTCCATGGCTCCTTTTGGTGATGTTTCGTCTGCTGTATCGAGACGAACGTCGAGGTGGTGACCACTCCACACTGGTGCAAGATGATCTCCGATTGTCTTTCAGGCTTTATATGACTTGCCGTTAAGACCCTGAAGCTAGGAATTTGGCCTTTGCTTCGTTTGTTGGCATTGCGTCTGCTGTATCGAGACGAATGTCGCGGTTGTCTCTGGGTTGCTGGTGAACCATCGAGGTTTGGAACTAGGGATTTCGCCGTGGCTCCTTTTGGTGGTGTTGCGTCTGCTGTATCGAGAAGAACGTCGAGGTGGTGATCACTCCGCGCTTGTGCGAGATGATCTCCGATTGTCTTTCAGGCTTTATATGACTTGCCGTTAAGACCTTGAAGCTAGGAATTTGGCCTTCGCTTCGTTTGCTTTGTCACGTCTGAATCCGGTTGGAGGAAGAACGCTGTCGTGATACTCGTCTACTGTATCGAGACGAACGTTGAGGTGGCGACCACTCCGCGCTGATGTGGGATGATCTTCGATTGTCTTTCAAGCTTTATATGAGTTGCCGTCAAGACCCTGAAGCTAGGAATTTGGCCTTTGCTTCGTTTGCTTTGTCGCGTCTGAATCCTGTTGGAGGAAGAACGCTGGGGTGACATCTCGTCTACTGTATCGAGACGAACGTCGAGGTGGTGACCACTCCACACTGGGGTGAGATGATCTCTGGTGGTCTTTCAGGTTTTATATGACTTGCCGTTGTTTCCTGATTTAAAATCAGGAAAGCTTAAGGAAAATTCTTCAGAAGAGGGTCACGTGCCTACACGTGACCAGCAGTCACGTGTTGGCACATGACACCCAAAAGTACCGGCAAAGAAAGTTCGGCTTCCTGACTATATCAAAGAAAAAGGGCTTAAGAAAGGGTCACGTGCTCCCACGTGACCAGGGTCACGTGTTGGCACGTGACATTTTAAAGCGGATTCAAAGGCAAACCGGTTCCCTGATCAAGTCAAGGAAAAGGCTTCAGAAGAGGTCACGTGCTCCCACGTGACCAGGGTCACGTGTTGGCACGTGACGTTCAAAGAAGCAGACTCGTTCTCCAGTTGAACCAAGGAAAGAGAGAGTTCAAACAAGGGTCACGTGCTCACACGTGACCAGGAGTCACGTGGAAGCACGTGACGTTTAAGCAGCAATAAGAAGACAGAGCGCAAAAGAAAGGAAAAGGCTCATTCCAAAGGGGGTCACGTGCCCACACGTGACCATGAGTCACGTGGTCACACGTGACCGGCTTTCAAAGCCCATTTTGTCAAACAGAATTAAATTCTGAAGGAGAATCAAATCTTTCCAAAGGAAAGCGGCTATCTGGAACCGATCGAATTAGAGATTCAGAGGTGATGAAATATCATCTATCTATGGGAAAATCTCGGGTTTGGAAAGATTTCCCTTTTAAATCTAACTGAAATAATAAAGGGGAACCCCTGGATTTGAAATCCAATGGTGAATAAAATTCACCTAATAATCCAAAGGTCCAAAACAGATGATGGGTGCAAATCAAATCTCTTAATGAAGATTCGTCAAAAAACTGATTGATTCGGCTGCTTCTCCTATAAATAGGAGCCAAGAGACACAGAGATATATACATACGCAGAGAAGAAAAAAGAAAAGGAAGAGAGCTTCGATACTTGGAGAACTTGGATCTTCTGCAAAAACCCTAGGTAAGAAAGGGAAAAGCTCCTTGAAAGAAAAAGAGAATTTAATTCTCAACAGAGTTTAACTCTGATAATGTAAAAACAGAAGAACATATTTCTTCTCTCTTTGATAGAGGATCTGCAAAGTGCACATCTCCCCTTAAGGTTGAGAATTTAATTCTCAATGGGTTGAGATCCTGCCATGCAGATCCAAAACATAGAGAAGGAATGCAAGCACGAGAATTTAATTCTCATAGAACTATAGGAATTTAATTCCTTTAAAATAAAATTAGGGCTTGCCCCTGTATCATGGGAATTTAATTCCTTCAGAATAAAAAGAAACAGGGTTTAACCCTAATTGAGAACCTAGTTCTGTTGCAGCAGCGGGAATTTAATTCCCTTAATCATAATTTAACAGAGGATGGAAGTTTAAACTCCTTAAAAAAGCTTTGTTAGGGTTCAACCCTATTTGGTTCTTCACATATATGAGGAATTTAATTCCTGCAGAAAATTCAGAGTTAAACTCTATCCCAGAATATAAGTCTTCGAAAGGAAGTAGGAATTTAATTCCTCTGAAATTTACAGCTCGAGGAATTTAATTCCTGAAAAAGGATTAGCAAAGCCTCTAAACAAAATACCTAGAGGCAGGGTCACGTGTCATCACGTGACCCCCCCAAGAGATCTACAGAAAGCCCCTTTGAGGCAGCACCCCACGTGACCCACGTGACCCTCGGCAGAAGCTCTAATACATAGGCATTCGAATGCCCATCACGTGATGGCACGTGATGCTCTGAAAGATGCGATAATCTCAGCAGAATAAATGAAGGGAGGGCGCTCTCACGTGCTGTCACGTGACCCCTCTTGCCTTAGTGTTTAACACTAAATTGAAACTCTCGAACCCAGTGTTAAAACACTGTTGGGCCTTAGTGTTCAACACTAACTAAAAAGCTTTGTCTGCAGTGTTCAACACTGATCTGTTTTAGTGTTTAACACTAATTTGAAAAGCCTTGTTGCTGGTGTTTAACACCAATTATCTCTTAGTGTTAAACACTAGCTTGTCAACCTCATTCCCAGTGTTCAACACTGATTGCTCTGTAGTGTTTAACACTAGGCTTCGGCCCAATTGACTAAATGGATGGAGGCAAAGCCTCTCCTGATTGGACTTAGCCCAAGATGGCCATAAGTCCTCAATTTGTGATTAACTGGGCCAATGGACTCATAACATAATTAATTCGTCTTGATCCCAAATTGGGCCAAGGACTATTTAATCAGCTCCGGTTCTAGGGTACATCTCTTCACTCCTTTGATACTTGGCATTGTAATCCCTCAATGTCTTCAAAGAGGTGACGGGTCCCGACGACCACACATTGATACGGACTGCGGGGTCCTTAAACTCGTGTTTAATGCAAATTCCTGGTTACGTGGAACGCGGATAATGTCACACTTTGACCCCGTGGAAAGCGTCCAGAGCGGAGCCTGGTCCTCGCAGAGCACGGTAGTGAACCCGTGTGAAGCATCCAGAGCACATAATGGACTGTGGGGTCCTTAAGCCCATGGACTACGACGTCCTTAACTTTGACCGAGATGTCTTAAAACTAACAATGGACTGTGGGGTCCTTAAGCCCATGGACTACGACGTCCTTAACCTTGACCGAGATGTCTTAAAACTAACAATGGACCGCAATGTCCTTAAACTACCCACGGACCGCAATGTCTTTAAACTAGAACAATAGAGCCCCGTAGGCTCTTTTGTCGGATCTAAACGATCCCGTTTAAGTTGATCTTAGCCTCGAAGATGGCTAACGTATCCTTAAACCTTCAAACAGACTGGACTATGAATCCCCCCAATTAACTCTGGCTCGAGGGTACATCTCTGAACTCCTCTGACATCCGTCGTTGTAATCCTTCAACGTCGTCAGAGAGGTGATGGGTCCCGACGGCTATACATACGATGGACCACTATGTCCCTAAACCGGAACAATGGAGCCCCTTAAATGCTCTTTTGTCAGATCTAAACGATCCCGTTAAGTTGATCTTAGTCTCAAAGTGAGACTAACGTATCCTTAACAAACGTTTGAGTTGATCTTAGCCTCGAGTACGGCTGACGTATCCTCAAACCAAACCCCCAAACCCAAATCTAAGATAATACGGATTTGGACTAGTCCACGCCCTACGGGCGACGACATAACTCAGTCTCCGTAAACAATCCACGGGCAACAAAACAAACACTCACGACACGAAGTGACCATCTGGAGAAGGAGAAAGTTGTTACCGCAATGCGGTAGCGTAATTAACTGCAGGGGCTTGCGCCTGCAGGGAAGAGCGTCCCCATAATCAAAAAACCCCTCAAACAAGGGGGAATCTGACGAAGTCTGCTACATCGGACGCATCCGTCTAAACCTCCGATACACGGTGCCATAAATCAACTTGGCATCTTCGGAGAGGTGGACGGATAGCACCAATTAGCATCTGCCCCGAGTCTCAGCGCCAAGACATCGCAGTCCTGTACGCCGTCGTTCGGAGGGGAACAGCCGTCAAGACTCTGAAGCTAGGAATTTGGCCTTTGCTTCGTTTGCTTTGTCGCGTCTGAATTCTGTTGGAGGAAGAACGCTGGGGTAACATCTCGTCTGCTGTATCAAGACGAACATCGAGATGGTGACCACTCCACGCTGGGGTGAGATGATCTCTGGCGGTCTTTCAGGTTTTATATGAATTGCCATCAAGACCCTGAAGTTAGGAATTTGGCCTTTGCTTCGTTTGCTTTGTCACGTCTGAATCCTGTTGGAGGAAGTACGCTGGGGTGACATCTCGTCTGCTGTATCGAGACGAACATTGAGGTGGTGACCACTCCATGCTGGGGTGAGATGATCTCTGGTGGTCTTTCAGGTTTTATATGACTTGCCGTCAAGACCCTGAAGCTAGGAATTTGGCCTTTGCTTCGTTTGCTTTGTCGCGTCTGAATACTGTTGGAGGAAGAACGCTGGGGTGACATCTCGTCTGCTCTATCGAGACGAACGTCGAGGTGGTTACCACTCCACGCTGGGGTGAGATGATCTCTGGTGGTCTTTCAGGTTTTATATGACTTGCCGTTAAGACCCTGAAGTTAGGAATTTGGCCTTCGCTTCATTTTGTTTTGACCATAAGGGCTTTTGTTGGCGTCGTACCCGTATCCTGCTGGGCTGCGAAGGAACGCCGTTGTCGACATGTCGTCTGCTGTATCGAGATGAATGCTGAGGTGGTGACCACTCTGCGCTGGTGCGAGATGATCTCCGATCATCTTTCAGGCTTTATATAACTTGCCGTTAAGATCGTGAAGCTAGGAATTTGGCCTTCGCTTCGCTTTGTTTTGACCATAAGGTCTTTTGTTGGTGTCGTACCCGTATCCTGCTGGACTGCGAAGGAACGCCGTTGTCGACATGTCGTCTGCTGTATCGAGACGAATGCTGAGGTGGAGCTGGGATTTTGCCGTCACTCCGCTTTGTTTCGACCGTGAGGTCTTTCGTTGACGTTGTATCTGCATCCTGCTGGACCGTGAAGGAACGCCGTTGCTGACATATCGTCTGCCGTATCGAGACGAATGCTGAGGTGGAGTTGGGATTTTGCCGTCACGCCGCTTTGCTGACCATGGGGTCTTTTGTTGACGTTGCATCTGCATCCTGCTGGACTGCAAAGGAACGCCGTTGTTGACATTGCGTCTGCTGTTTCGAGACGAATGCTAAGGTGGAGTTGGGATTTTGCCGTCACTCCGCATTGTTTCGACCATGGGGTCTTTCGTTGACGTTGCATCTACATCCTGCTGGACTGCGAAGGAACGCCGTTGCTGATTCTTAGGCTGTAGATATTGCCGTTAAGATTTGGAACTTAGGACTATGCCGTGGCTCCATTTCGTTGCGACTCTGAGGTCGGTTGTTGACGTCATGTCTGCATCTGGTTGGAGTGAGGAGAAACGCCGTTGGTGATCTCTAAGTTGTCGATATCGACGTCGAGACCCTGAAGCTAGGGATCTTCCTTCACTTTGTTTGTTGACACTGTGATTGCAATATTGCGACGAATGTCGAGATTGTCTCTAGGTTGTCTATGAACCGTCGAGATTTGGCTTCGCTTCCTGATGGAGCCTGGTGGGAAGGTATGGTTCCCTCTTTGTTTGTGCCCCTGGATTGTATACAGGGATTGATGTGAATCGCCTGTAGGGCAAAAAGTTTCATTCTTTCATCATTTCTTTTATTCTTTCCGCGATGCTCTATCATTTCAGCTTTTATATCGCGAAGGTCGCGATTGCCCAATCATTTCGGCTATTTTTTGCGGTGCCCAATCATTTCGGCTATTTTTCGCGGTGCCCAATCATTTCGGCTATTTGTTTTATTTTTACTCGCTGCTTTTTATTGCGAGTTTCCCCATCATTTCGGCTATTTTTCATGCATACATTTTTACTTGCTGATTTTGTTGCAAGTTGCCTCATCATTTCAGCTATTTCATATGCATTTTTAGCTCGCTGATTTTTTTATCACGAGTCTGGAACTTGGAATCTGGTGCCGATCTCAGTATCAGCATCGCTACAACTGGAATATTGCCAGGAGCGAATCATCATTTGCCATGAAAGGACTTGGATTTTGATACCGGTTTAGGCATCAGCATCGCTACAACTGGAATATTGCCAGGAGCGAATCATCATTTGCCTCTGTCGATGTCGAACAAAGGTGGCTTAGCGGACAGGGTTAGGATCCCGTCGACTAAGGCTTTTGACTTCATGAGCCGTAAGGGTCTCACAAAGGTATTTCTCCCTACAAGTCATGAGGATCTCGTAGGTGTGTTTTCTCCTTAGGGATCGTGAGGATTCCTAAGTGTATGTTCCCCTGTAAGTCGTAAGGATCTTACAAAAGGGTTTTCTCCTTATAAGTCGAGAGGACTTACAAGGGTTGTTCACCATATGGACATATCCCCAGTCACGGGTGGGACTTTGTTAGGGAAACGTTTATTCGCGCCCGTGGATTGTATACAAGGGCCAGTATTGAGCCGCTTGTAGGGCAGTATCGGAGGTTGTGGGGGTTGCTTAAGAACGGGTTCAGGTCTCTGTAACTTAAGACTTTCAAATCTTATGAGCCATGAGGGTCCCATAAGAGAGTTCTCCTTACGAGTCGTGAGGATCTCGTAAGTGTAATTTCTCCTTAGGAATCGTGAGGATCCCTAAGTGTGTTGCTTCCCTGTGAGTCGTAAGGATCTCACGCGGGTGGTTTCTCCTTAAAAGGTCGAGAGGACCCTGTAAGTGTCTTTTAACGAGATTGCGCCCTTTCGGGTTTTCACAAACACTCGCCGGTAGCCCTGCTGTTTTTACTCATGGAGCCCTTTCGGGTTTTCATCCGTGCCCATTTTGCTTATGGACATACCGTTTTTTTAATTCTTTTTTTATTCTTTTTTTTTAACGAGGTTGCGCCCTTTCAGGTTTTCACAAACACTCGTCGGTAGCCCTGTTGTTTTTACTCACGGAGCCCTTTCGAGTTTTCATCCGTGCCCACTTTGCTTATGGACATACCGTTTTTTTTGGTTTTTTTTAACGAGGTTGCGCCCTTTCGGGTTTTCACAAGACTCGCTAGTAGCTCTGCTATTTTTACTCACGGAGCCCTTTCAGGTTTTCATCCGTGCCCATTTTGCTTATGGACATACCGTTTTTTTTGTTTTTCTTTTACCACGTCAGCCTGGGGACGCCGCGGGTTGGTAGTAGTTTAACGACGTTTCGGTCATTATCCAGTTTTAGAACATAGTGGTCCATTGTTAGTTTAAGGACGTTTCGGTCCATAGCTAGTTTTAGGACATAGTGGTCCATCATTAGTTTAAGGACGTTTCGGTCCACGGCTAGTTTTAGGACGTAGTGATCCGTTGGGCTTTCTCTATGAATGAGCATGATGCCCCCGGCATATCCATCTTTTTCGGAGCATGTGGTTGTGGCGGGCTCACCTTCCAGGTTTCGGACAACGCGAACATGCCCTGTTGGTATTGGTCTTCAACCCAGTTTTTGAAAACGTAGCAGTTTTCGATCGGATGGCCCAATACTTGGTGGTAAGGGCAGTAATTAGGATTGTTGACATCATTCAGTTGTAGCTGGTGTTTCGGCTCTGGTAGAGTGGTAAGCCTGTTGCGCACTGCTAGTTCGAACAACCTCCTTGTTTCATCCCGGGGAAATGAGTAAGGACGTTTCAACTTCTCATAGAGGGGTTGCCATTTGTTATTTTGGCGAGTAACCGGTCTAGGGCCACTCGATTGTTGTTGAGTGTTGGTGACGCAGGCCATTTTTCCCTTTCCTTTATCCTTTTTGTTCGATCCCTTGTTTGCGGGTCCGAGATTCTTTCCGGGTATCGTGCAATTGCACGGCTGAATGTTCTCGCAACTCATCAATTCTTTCATTTCAGAGATGGATTCCTTGAAGAGAGGGCCGAGGGCTACTTTTTCGTCGGAGTCGCTCCCGAAGGTGAGAACTCGCGATCCTCCGGGATCAACCCTATGACAATTGCCGGCAATTCTTTTACGCTCATCTGTCGCATTTTTCCGCTGTCTACGAGCTTCACGCTTTGTCCTGTTGAAGTGTTGCCTGTGAGCGACATACCCTTGCCACCAACACTTAAAGGAGTTGCAGTCTTCAGTAGGATGTGCGATCTTCTGATGATATAAGCAGAAGTTAGGATGTACGTCCGCTTCATCAAGATGTATACCGCCAGGAGAATTTTCTCTGAAAGAGGGCATCTTCATCCCCATCGATATGGTTTTGGCGAATCATTTCCTTGTCTTAATCCTGCTTTCATTTGCGTCGGATGTACTTTGATCCGATGGGAGTGTTTCGACCCTTTCATCTAGTCGCCGGCGTTTGGCTTTCTCGAATATGGCCATCTCGCGTTCTCGATCAGCTTTGCTTTTAAGACGGGCTTCGTTCAGGAATGCATCAATCATTTCATCTGATGGTCCTAGAAGTTCTGGCTCAGGATCTGCCCCCAGCTTCTCTGTGTAAGGAGCTTCTTCGTCATTTATTGACGAGTGAGAGATCACATGGCAGCTTGCCACATAATCCTTAGGTTCATCTGACAAGTCTTCTCCATCATCTCCGTCTTTAAGGACGTGGCCGAGGAATTCTTGGAGTGTGATTGGAGTCCGCGCCTTCTGATTATACTCTTCCAGCGCGTCGATTTGTTTCTGCAGGTCCGTGCGCTTGTCGCCAGGCTTCACGGGCTTTTTGGATTTCTTCTTCTTTTTCGAAGATTTCGACGGCTGGGTGTGCAAGCTTTGGCTATCACCATTGATCTTTGGAGTTGGGCACGGCTTTAGCATCCCTTCGATGATCTGGGGTTCTAGCGGATTCTTCCACCCGATCGCCGGACATGTCTGAAGATCATTCAGCATCTTTTTGGTTTTGGCCGAAAGGGCCACCTCCCATGGGGCTTCTTCAACAAAAGAGCACGTTGCCCCCCGCATGTCCACTTTTTTAGGGGCATGAGGTTGTGTCGGGTTCACCTTCTAGTTTTCGGATAATACGAACTTGCCTTGCTGGTATTGGTCCTCAATCCAGCCTTTGAAAACGAAGCAATCTTCGATTGGATGGCTTACTGCTTGATGGTAAGGGCAGTAATTAGGATTGTTGAGATCGCCTGGCTGCAACGGACGTTTTGGACTCGGCAGATTGATGAGTCTGTTGCGCACTGCCAGCTCGAACAATCTTCTCGTTTTTTCTTGAGGGAACGAGTAAGAACGTCCCAGTCTCTCCTCGAGGGATAGGCGTGGACACACGTTGTTTTGGCGAACAATCAGCTTTAAGTTGCTCGGCTGTTGTTGAGCGTTGGCGATGAAGGTTGCTTTCCCTTTGCCCTTTTCATTCCAAGGTTCCATCTTTGAAGGGGAAGGCCAATGGCCCATCTGGTCCATTTGGGCCATCTTGTCAATCAATGCCTGGAAGGTGGTCGGCTTGAAGAACATCATGAATTGGGAGATGGTCGCTTGATGATCAAGAGTGCCCACGAACATGCCCAGCGCTGGTGCTTCTTCGATGCGTTGTTCGCATTTTGACCATAAGTTTCGCCATCGGGTTGCATATTGAACCCATGTTTCGCCTGGCATTACCCTGGCATTGATCAGTGCTGTTATCGGGGTGCGCTTGCTGGCGCTTGGAAAACGCTGGGTAAACAACAACTCCATTTCAGCAAAAGTTTTAACAGAGTCGTTCGGGAGCTCGGAGTACCATTCAAACGCCGTCTCCGATAAACTGCCGACGAATTGGCGAAGCAGGAGCTTATCATCACCGCCGGTGTTGCCACAAAGAGCCCTGAACTGGGCAACATGTTGATAGGGATTGCCTGTCCCCTTATAGACATGAAATTTTGGGATCGTGTAGCCCGGCGGGTACTTGATCTGATCATACCAGCTCGGATATGGTCCTCCCGTTTTAACAATTTGCCCAGCCACTTCATTCGCCTGATGAGCTCGTATTTGCTGAGCTATATAGTCGTCCAGTGCGTCCTTAGAAATTGTCTCCTCCTTGGCTGCTGAAAGAGCCGTCGGAGGATTAGATGTCTCCTCTTTATCGTCTTCAATAATGATCGGAGGTTCTTCAGCTGGAGGGTCCGGCTGTAACATCATCCCTACCATGTCTTGGAAGAGCAGCGCCATTTGTTTTATGTTAGCCGCTTGCTCTGCGGCTTCTTTGTCCTTCTTTTCGAGGACTCTGCGTAAGAAGTTAGCATCGGTTTCTTGTTCGTGATGCTGCTCTGATGATGCCTCCGGGCTTTCTTTTGGCCCGGTGAGTGCGGCCATTGTAGTCAGCATCTCTTGAAGCTTCTGTTGTTGCTCCTGGGCTTTCGTCATGGATCGGGTGAGCGGTCGGTGACCTGTCGAAGCACGACTTTCCACCTTTCCGGAAGCCATATAAACGGTGTGCACCACCATGCCCCCAGACTTGGGGCGTTTAGATTCAGTGTCTTTGCGATTTGCCAAAGACACAGGGATCTTCTCCGGCCTCCTTCTTCTGTGAGCGGTCGAAGCTGAGGGGACCGTTGCTTTGGGCACCCAGGTGGTAGTCGTCTTTCGTTGCTTGACAGGGGGATTTTCTTCCTGCCGGACCTTCATTTTTTTCTGTCGATGAGAAAAATTCGGATCAATCACCGATTCTCGGACCCGTCGCCAAGTCTTGTAGATCCTGGAAGACAGCCGTTGAGGAGAATGCTCCAGCTTTTCTGGTTTTGCTTCCACGACGGCCTTTACCGGTGGAGGAGATCTTTTGAGCACCGCAGTTGGCGAATTTCTGCGTACCTTGTTCAGCAATTCAAAGCTGTTCCCGGTTGGAACAGCAGCATCGATCCCCACCGTTGGAGCTGGCGGAGTAATCCCAGAGGGGGAGTTGCCCCCAGCCTTCCTCACTCGGCGCCAGTGGCGACGTCGAGCGTGTCGTGCGGATGGAGTTGTTTCAGCTATAAGGGTGACTTCGTCGTGCCCCCTCTGGGCAGGGGAAGCAGCTTCGAGGACCTCGCCTGGAGCAGCAACCGGAATGGCCAGCCTTGTAAAAACTGACTTCTTGGAAGGAGGAGCCTTTCCAATAATTTCGTCCGCTTAAGCCGGGATGGCTATCCGCTTTGGGATGGCAGCTTCGGGTATCACGGGCTTGTAGACGTTCTGGCCCAGTCTGTTGAAAACTGAGGTATTGAAGTTGGGCGACCCGTTGAGAGGGGCCGCGGCAGTAGCAAGCCGATCAAAGACCGACTTTTTTGGAGCTTCTTGCGATGTCATTGGGGTATTGAAGCTCATTAGTGGGAGCAGGGTCCCGAAGAATAGTCCAGCGGTGGCTTGAGTTACCTGCTCCACTGGCATCTTGAAAAGGGAGGCCGCTTGGGGCCCATAAGTCACTCCTCCAGCAAGGACGGAGCGAGAGTTGCAGTTGCAGGTAGTGCAGTTTGAAGCAATTGATCTTCTGTTTTCTGCACGGAGCAAGACACCAAATCTTAGTACCTCGAATCCACAGGCAACCATTGCAAACCGCGATTCGTTCGCGAACACGACACACGAAGTGTGGAGTGGAAAGAGGAAAAGGTCCCACCGGGCGTGCCAGAATCTGTTCCCCTCTGAACGGCGGCCAAGACATGGACGTCTTGCCTGAGATTCGGGGCAGATGCTATTTGGTTTTATCCGTCCACCTCTCCGAAGATGCCAAGTTGATTTATGGCACCGTGTATCGAAGGTTTAGATGGATGCGGCCGATGTAGCAGATTTCGTCAGATTCCCCCTCGCTTGAGGGGTTTTTGATTGTGGAGACGCTCTTCCCTGCAGGCGCAAGCCCCTGCAGTTAATTACGCTACCGCATCGCGGTAACAACTTTCTCCTTCTCCAGAATTTCACTTCGTGTCGTGGGTTTTGTTTTGTTTGTGGTTGCCCGTGGATTGTATATGGAGACTAATTTATATCCTCGCCCGTAGGACGTGGATTAGTCCAAATCCGTATTTTCTTAGATTTGGGTTTGGGGTTTTGGTTTAAGGATACGTTAGCCGTATTTGAGGCTAAGATCAACTTAAACGTTCGTTAAGGATACGTTAGTCCAATTTGAGACTAAGATCAACTTAACGGGATCTTTTAGATCCGACAAAAGAGCATTTGGGCTCTATTGTTCCAGTTTAGGGACATAGTGGTCCATTGAATGTATGGCCGTCGGGACCCATCACCTCTCTGACGACGTTGAAGGATTACAACGACAGATGTCAGAGGAGTTCAGAGATGTACCCTTGAACCAAAATCGGTTGGGAGATCTATAGTCCAATTTGGGACTAAAGTCTGTTTTGAAAGTTTTGGTTTAAGGATGCGTTAGCCATATTTGAGGCTAAGATCAACTTAAACGTTTGTTAAGGATACGTTATCCTAATTTGAGACTAAGATCGACTTAACAGGATCATTTAGATCCGACAAAAGATCATTTGGGATCTATTGTTCCAGTTTAGGGACATGGTGGTGTAGGGTTCCTAGGCACCCTAATGAGGTCACACAAGGCATCGAACATGCCATATTAAAATTTTAACGGTGCCGAGAGACCCGACTACGGATCGTTTGCTAGATGTTTAGGCGAAAAACTAACTAGTTAACAGTTAACTACTAGGATACGGAAATTACAACCTTTGTAGATCCGGATATCCACCTCCACGGCTCCGCAACGAAGTCTTCTCGCTGTCCATCTTGAAGCTTGGACTCTCGTGACGGCTTCATCGGAGAAACGTGCGGAATAGGTCGTCGGCTTCGTGTCAAAGACGATCTACGTCGAGGTTGCACAAACTCAAGCTCCGACTTCACAAACTTGTGAAACTTGTGAAGTAAACATCCAAAACAACTTGGCAAGAGGTAGAGGGTGAAGAAATAGGAGGTGGGTTCACTTTAGAATTGGATTTATCTCACTTTAACTCAAGTTGCCATTGATGGACCTTGAGCTTTTCTTTTTAAGATGAAGAAGAAGAAGAGCTAGAATTATGATAAGTGTTGTGAAAAATAAAAAGAAAATCTATACTTATCATAACTCTAACTCAAGTTAGGTGTAGAGAATAAACCATGGTTAGTAGAGTGGGTTAGGGTTAAACAAGAGGATAAGAATGGTTGCTAAAGTCAAGGGTTCATGAAGCTTCATGTAAAAAACAAAAATAGCCACCATTCTCATTTTGAATTTATCCACATAAATAAACAAATAAATGAATAAATAAATATGGAAAACCCTAATTACAAAATAACCATGGTTTAATTCTATTCACTTAACCATATGATCAAGTATCATCAAACATGATACAAAAAGTGCACAAAAGTATATCACATATACAATGTGCAATCCAAGTGAGAAAAAATCCGTTTAAAGTGAACCAATACTAGTTAATGCAATGCAATATATCAAATATATAATTATGCATTAAATCATTAAATCAACATTTGATTCAATGATCCGGTCATGTCGCACATAACCGGCTAGAAACCAATGTATCGATTTATCGAATCAATGATTCGATAACTAGGTCATATCGAATATAACCAATCGAAACATATATCGCGAGAATGAAATGCGGTATCATATACACGCATTATTCTCTGTCCTGCACATATCTCATATGCGCTCCTATTTCGTTTCGCTTGAGCCAGGAAACCTCTGTGTAGGACTCTAAAGACTCGTCAATACGCTGGTAGCAGATGATGATCATATCAAGCACCCACAAGTCGCAAGCGGTCTGCTAAACGTAACGACCACCCGGGTATTGAGCGATCAGAAGATCGACGAGCTAGTCCGCTCACACTCCTGCGAATCCGACCAGTAACACTTACCATACATTCCGGTCTCTTCGTCTGATACGTCGCATATCAAGTCCAAGGGTGGTATACGTCAGACCCCAATAACCCGATAAGTCGTGCTGATGTGAGGCTCGTAACGGGTCGAGAAACTACTGGTAACACTTACCAGCAAATCTCTGATCAGCCCTGGCCAGGGACTTCCCTGTTACGGCCAATCGAGCACTGCGCAACATCAACCCCCAATACCGGGAGAGACGAAACCCCTCCTATCGCTCATTGCCTCCATGTGATTCGGGACTGTACCCAAAGACCACCGTTTTGCATGCCCTCATGGACGTGGTAAGGTGGAGATCAAAGCACAGTGGGAATCACACAAGACTCTATGACGATCTCGGGTCTACAGACTAATCTTTACAAGTGTCACCTGAGAACTGCCATCTGACGTGAGGTATAATACCATCTGGGAGTTCTCGGCGAGTCCGTCCAGTGTACCCAGTCTCCACTGAGCACCCGTACACCATCTCTGATGTCAAACACCAATGGATATGGGATCATCCATCGCCCATCACATGGGTCGAGAAGCGTATACGCTAGTCTACTCTGGTATATCGATGCCCCGTCTCGATACACCTACGACTAGGGACCTTGAAGGATGTACTTATGGACTACCATGTCCCCACTAGTATGATCTGCATCATAGTCTAGGTAGTCAAGTACAAATCCTAAGGGCTTTACCAACATGTAACTATAAGACAGTATAAAGAGACTAGTGTACATGTTAAGATAAATAGCAACCAGATAGCATACTATCATGTCGAGCAAGAAAGTCATCTCTATATATGTCCAAGCATCCAATATAATATACATAATCTGTACAATACTGGCCTCTAGGGCATACATACAACTAACAATCTCCCACTTGCACTAGGGCCAGCTGCTGTAGTATCTCATACCGAGCATCCCGAAGAGTCTCTCAAATTGTATCTGGGGAATGGCCTTCGTGAGTGGATCCGCCGTGTTGTTCTTCGTGTCAACCCTCCTGACCTCGATCTCCCGGCGATCAACTATCTCCCGGATCAGGTGATACCGCCTCAGAATATGCCTGGATCGCTGATGGGACCTGGGTTCCTTGGCCAAAGCCACCGCTCCATTGTTATCGCAATACAAAGGTATTGGATGCTCAATGGATGGAACCACTCCAAGTTCAGTAATGAACTTCTTGACCTAGACAGCTTCTTTAGCAGCATCGTTGGCAGCGATGTATTCAGCCTCCATCGTCGAGTCTGCCACGGTTTCCTGCTTGGAACTCTTCCAGCTAACCGCCCCTCCGTAAAGGGTAAAGACAAAACCCGACTGCGACTTAGAGTCGTCCTTATCACTCTGGAAGCTGGAATCGGTAAAGGACTCCACTTGGAGTTCTCCGTTACCATACACCAAGAACATATCTCTAGTCCTTCGTAAGTACTTGAGAATGCTCTTCACAGCTGTCCAGTGACTCTCTCCAGGATCAGCTTGATACCTGCTCACTACACTTAGTGAGTATGCTACATCGGGTCTGGTACATAGCATCGCATACATGATAGAGCCTACTGCCGAAGCATAGGGTATCCCTTGCATGCGAGCTCTCTCCAAATCAGTCTTGGGAGACATCTCTTTGGAGAGAGTGACTCCAGAGATCGTGGGCATGTTCCCACGCTTGGACTCTTCCATACTAAACCTTTTTAGTATGGTGTCAATGTACCTGGATTGGGACAATCCCAAAATCCGTTTGGATCTATCTCTATAGATCCTGATCCCCAATATGCAGGAGGCATCACCAAGATCTTTCATTGAGAATCTTTGTGATAAGAAGAGCTTGACCGATTGCAGCATAGGAATATCATTTCCTATCAAGAGTATGTCGTCCACGTACAATACGAGGAAGACAACCTTACTCTCTGCCACCTTCTTGTAGATACATGGTTCATCTGGATTTTTGACGAAATCAAACTCTTTGATAATGACGTCAAAGCAGATGTTCCAACTCCGCGATGCTTGCTTTAATCCATAAATGGATTTAAGCAGCTTGCACACCTTCCCGCTGCTCCCACTGTCTACGAAGCCCTCTGGCTGAGTCATGTACACGCACTCTTCTAAATCACCATTTAGAAAGGCGGTCTTAACATCCATTTGCCAGATTTCGTAGTCATGAAAGGCAGCAATGGCAAGCATGATTCGGATGGATTTAAGCATAGCCACTGGAGAAAAGGTTTCGTCATAGTCCACACCTGGTCTTTGACGAAAACCCTTTGCTACAAGTCTAGCTTTGAAAGTCTCCACTTTCCCATCTACACCAAATTTCTTCTTGAAGATCCATTTGCTCCCAATGGGTTTTACCCCTTCAGGAGCAACTTCCAAAGTCCATACTTTGTTGGTGTACATGGAATCCATCTCGGACCGCATAGCATCCAGCCATTTCACTGAGTCCCCACTCGTGATGGCCTGCTCGAAGCTAGTTGGGTCATCATCCTCCATGATGCAATCCTCACTACCACCATCAATGAGAAAACCATAGTATCTCTCAGGTGGACGAGAAACCCTACTAGATCGGCGGAGAGGCTGGGGTACGTCGGGCACCACCGAATCCTCTGGTTCTTCTAAATTGTCAGTTGCAGTTTGTGGTGCTGGAACCTCTTCCAGCTCTACCTCTTTGCCATTAATTTCTTTTGCAAGAAATTCCCTTTCCAAAAAGGTGGCATGTTGAGCAACAAACACTCTTTGTTCCTCAGTTTGGTAGAAAAAATATCCTTGAGAATTCTTAGGATATCCCACAAACTTGCAAAGGACTGATCGTGCCTCGAGTTTGTCCGGATTTTGCTTTTTCACATAGGCCGGACAACCCCATATCTTAATTCGCTTAAAATATGGTCTCTTCCCACTCCATATCTCATATAGTGTGGTAGGTACAGATTTAGACGGAACCAGATTCAATAGGTATATGGCTGTCTCAAGCGCATACCCCCAAAAGGAAATAGGTAACTCAGCATTACTCATCATTGAACGCACCATATCTAATAGGGTGCGATTCCTTCGTTCCGATACACCGTTGTGCTGTGGTGTATAAGGAGGAGTAAGCTGAGAGAGAATCCCATTCTCTTTTAGATAATCCAGGAATTCACTGCTTAAGTATTCACCTCCTCGATCAGATCGAAGAACCTTAATACTTTTGCCCGTTTGGTTCTCTACCTCGTGCTTATATTCTTTGAATTTCTCAAAAGCTTCAGACTTGTGTTTCAACAGGAACACATGCCCGTATCTAGAGAGATCGTCAGTGAATGTAATGAAGTAGGAAGAACCATTTCTGGCGTGTGTAGACATTGGACCGCATACATCACTATGCACCAGTCCCAAGAGTTCAGTAACTCTTTCTCCGTGTCCTTTAAACGGAGTTTTGGTCATTTTTCCTTTGAGACATGAATGGCAAGTGTCATAAGATGATAATTCGAATGAATTCAAATATCCGTTCTTATGCAACTTAGCTAGTCGTGTCTCATTGATATGGCCAAGTCTACAGTGCCACAAGAAGGATTCGTTCATTTCTGAGCTTTTCCTTTTGTGTGTGTTTTGTATATTGAAGACTGTATTTTGATTGAGAATGAATATGCCATTATGTAGCGAGCCTGATGCAATCAACTTTTGATCTAGGAATATGTTCATAACATTATCCTTTACTACAAAATTATAACCTTCTTTACTTAATAAAGAAACTGATATAATGTTGCACATCATGTTCGGTATATAATAGCACTCATTCAGGACTAATGTATCACCATTTGGTAATATTAGGTGATATATGCCAACTGCTTTGGCTGCAACATTTGCCCCATTCCCTACATGAACGGAATGTTCACCTTTTCTCAGTTCTCTACCTTTTCGCAGCCCATGTAACATCTTACATATGTGGGATCCTGACCCGGTATCTAATACCCAGGACGTAGGGTGAACTGAGAAACAGTTCTCAATGACAAACACACCCGAAGATGATGCATCAACATGCATGTTCTCCGTTTGGGCGGTGTGAGAATCCAGATATTCTCCTGTTTCCTGTTCATTCTTATAACACTTGTAAGATAGAACGGGTTCAACGTTCCCCTGCACAGTATAACATGCGGGTTCGGTCAATACATCCATATTATTATCTTGATTAAGGCATGAAATGGTCGCTACCTGGAGAGAGAGAGAAGAAAACACTTTAGCGTATGCTCGTGCAAGATCAGATTGGTTATTATCTTATCTAATCAGGATGGCTCCCACTGCTTTTTATCAAATCTTCCTTCAAACCTTAAAAGGAAAGACTAGCCGGGATTAATTACACACTACAAGTTCGCCAATCTTTCAGCCAGGCCAGTGTCGGTACTTTGAGGGAGGTCCCCCGTGCTTTCGCACGAACCTAATTAATGTAAACCTCGTTTTCCCAGAGGCGTAACCTCGTTAACACCTTTCTAGACACCTACTTGATCAGCTAATTGCAATGTGTAAAACTCTCCCAGGAGTAACTCTTACTCGCAGCGGGTATCGGGATCCAACTATCTCATAGAAGGTATGCAATCTCATTGCAAATTTCAACACTTGAAATTCCCGATAATATTTTGCCCCAGGCGATCTATGACCTTGACTGAGTCAACAAACCATAGACCGCAAGTAAAGTTCAACCCGTCATTTCCTGATTGAATTAAACCCACCCGCACGACCCTTGACTAAGTCAACAAGGCCGCACGACTACCCTAATCCAATCTGCATCATATGCATAAACAGATAAATAGTAATCAGCTACCGCACACTACGCCTTGACTGAGTCAACAAACGCAGCACGAATACTAACTATTACTTATCTGAAATGACGGAGGGCTACGTCAAGTTTTTTAAAAACCCTTTGCGTAATGAACTTTATATCGTTGTAGAATCAAATGAAGTTTTGAAATGGAGTGATTTTAAGGCTTTTCTAGTTTTGCTAAAGGAGTCACTCCCGGCGAAGGGATCTCGGTCCTTTCCTCGTCGAATGAGGTGCGGGATATATCATATATATCACTGTGCAAAGCAAAAACTCTTAAAAGCAATCAAAGCCAAACCGAATGTGTAGCATATGCCAGTTATTGCTAAAGGAGTCACTCCCGGTGAAGGGATCTCGGTCCTTTCCTCATCGAATAAGGTGCGGGGTATATCATATATACCGCTATGCAAAGCAAGAACTGTAGCTACCTGTTTTATTTAAAATCTGATTCTACAACATCTTAGGTTTCTTTTCTTTCATTAATCACATTAATAAAGTCCCATCATTTAAATACCTAAACATCACAGATAGATATGACGTACACTTATGCCATCCGCATTCGCCTCGATGTCCCCTCGTGCACCGTTAGGTTAGGTAACTAACGACAGAGCAGGGCAGGGCTAGCGCGGGTGTAAAACATAAGTAACGTCTATATAATATATCATATATACTATATACTATATCCATCACAGAGTCACAACACAGATATCGCAGCAGAATAAACATATGAAATATTGGATATACTAGGACGTCCGTGTTTTCAATACGAGCCAGTATAAAACACGGATTCCACGGTCGTGATGAATAGCCAATCCCACACTCCTAGACCCCTACGAGAGCGGCAAGCAACCCTGCCAATTCTAGGGTTAGGAGACCCGGACTCGACTCCTCGAGTTGGTCTCCCACTGGACCCCAGAACCCGGTTACTTGTGCTCCCCTCCTTGGGTCTATCCTAGTGCAGAAAAGTAAATAATATACAAAGGGTGACAACTCCCGCATCCTGGAAGTGCCCCGAATAAAAGAATATTACATACAAGTTTTTACATGAATGAAAATGAAAAACACTCATCTCACATAAAAACCCCCGGCTATTCGAATACGACGATCCAATATAACATATCCAGCAACACATAACATCACATGTCATCAACGTAAGTAAGTATGCATACCCCAATTGTCGTTGACATATAGCAACGAAACCGGCGATATCACATATTACACTTACGGTCACAGAAAAGAAAGTGTAAAACTACAACAATTGGAATCCGCAACCTCTTTCGACATCACATGCCTAACAGTTATAAACCCCGCATTTTAGTCCCATCATCGAAAACTCTTTTCGATATCTTGTGAAACTAAACTGCTAGATCTATAACATTCATCCAGTTATCTCATAACTGTTTGTGAATTCCAATTATTGTATCCAATTCCGGATAAATAGAATATATTAAACTTTCCGATCGAACATTCGAACACCCAAGTTTTCCCGACTCCGATCAACACATGAAATAGGTTCAAAGACATTCACTTCATGCCTCAGTACCAACGGTCCAGCCGTAGAAGGGTCAAGCCAACGCCTCACATGTGGCACGCCGTACTGCCCCAAACCCGAAGGTTCAAAGGGCAGTTCAAGACGGTCACATAATCGAGTTAAGGTTTGTGTCTTCTAGAGGGACCATCGCGTTACTTGCACTACTTCGAACGTCTTTTAACCACAGAAAAATCCAACACTTGGAATTATTCCGGCAGGGGAAAACTTGGGTATTTGTATCCGGTCGAACTCTTTAACATATTCTACAGTTATCTGGAAAAACACTTAGACAAAGTTTGATATTCCGATCGAATTCATCGATTCCCAATATAACTCCAGAGCACTCAACCCTTAAATAAATTTAAAAATACCCAGAAAACTCAGTGGAATTTATCAGGTATTACTGTGCATTTAAATAGGGCTGACGTCACTATATGGCCGCGGAACCGCGGCAGAAGCCATGCTTCTGCCGCGCTTCCGCGGCTAAAGGAACTGTTCATTAAAAAATAAATGCACCGTAATTCTTATAATTCTTTACTGAATTTTTTAGACATTTTTAATATTAAAAAATCCCAGATTTATGAAAATGTCCAGAGAGCTCTAAAGTATTTGGGTTTCGGGTTCGTTCGGACTTCGAACTCCGTCTAGACTTCGCCTAAGGCTCTAGCTAGGCTCTGATACCACTGTAGGGTTCCTAGGCACCCTAATGAGGTCACACAAGGCATCGAACATGCCATATTAAAATTTTAACGGTGCCGAGAGACCCGACTACGGATCGTTTGCTAGATGTTTAGGCGAAAAACTAACTAGTTAACAGTTAACTACTAGGATACGGAAATTACAACCTTTGTAGATCCGGATATCCACCTCCACGGCTCCGCAACGAAGTCTTCTCGCTGTCCATCTTGAAGCTTGGACTCTCGTGACGGCTTCATCGGAGAAACGTGCGGAATAGGTCGTCGGCTTCGTGTCAAAGACGATCTACGTCGAGGTTGCACAAACTCAAGCTCCGACTTCACAAACTTGTGAAACTTGTGAAGTAAACATCCAAAACAACTTGGCAAGAGGTAGAGGGTGAAGAAATAGGAGGTGGGTTCACTTTAGAATTGGATTTATCTCACTTTAACTCAAGTTGCCATTGATGGACCTTGAGCTTTTCTTTTTAAGATGAAGAAGAAGAAGAGCTAGAATTATGATAAGTGTTGTGAAAAATAAAAAGAAAATCTATACTTATCATAACTCTAACTCAAGTTAGGTGTAGAGAATAAACCATGGTTAGTAGAGTGGGTTAGGGTTAAACAAGAGGATAAGAATGGTTGCTAAAGTCAAGGGTTCATGAAGCTTCATGTAAAAAACAAAAATAGCCACCATTCTCATTTTGAATTTATCCACATAAATAAACAAATAAATGAATAAATAAATATGGAAAACCCTAATTACAAAATAACCATGGTTTAATTCTATTCACTTAACCATATGATCAAGTATCATCAAACATGATACAAAAAGTGCACAAAAGTATATCACATATACAATGTGCAATCCAAGTGAGAAAAAATCCGTTTAAAGTGAACCAATACTAGTTAATGCAATGCAATATATCAAATATATAATTATGCATTAAATCATTAAATCAACATTTGATTCAATGATCCGGTCATGTCGCACATAACCGGCTAGAAACCAATGTATCGATTTATCGAATCAATGATTCGATAACTAGGTCATATCGAATATAACCAATCGAAACATATATCGCGAGAATGAAATGCGGTATCATATACACGCATTATTCTCGGTCCTGCACATATCTCATATGCGCTCCTATTTCGTTTCGCTTGAGCCAGGAAACCTCTGTGTAGGACTCTAAAGACTCGTCAATACGCCGGTAGCAGATGATGATCATATCAAGCACCCACAAGCCGCAAGCGGTCTGCTAAACGTAACGGCCACCCGGGTATTGAGCGATCAGAAGATCGACGAGCTAGTCCGCTCACACTCCTGCGAATCCGACCAGTAACACTTACCATACATTCCGGTCTCTTCGTCTGATACGTCGCATATCAAGTCTAGGGGTGGTATACGTCAGACCCCAATAACCCGATAAGTCGTGCTGATGTGAGGCTCGTAACGGGTCGAGAAACTACTGGTAACACTTACCAGCAAATCTCTGATCAGCCCTGGCCAGGGACTTCCCTGTTACGGCCAATCGAGCACTGCGCAACATCAACCCCCAATACCGGGAGAGACGAAACCCCTCCTATCGCTCATTGCCTCCATGTGATTCGGGACTGTACCCAAAGACCACCGTTTTGCACGCCCTCATGGACGTGGTAAGGTGGAGATCAAAGCACAGTGGGAATCACACAAGACTCTATGACGATCTCGGGTCTACAGACTAATCTGTACAAGTGTCACCTGAGAACTGCCATCTGACGTGAGGTATAATACCATCTGGGAGTTCTCGGCGAGTCCGTCCAGTGTACCCAGTCTCCACTGAGCACCCGTACACCATTTCTGATGTCAAACACCAATGGATATGGGATCATCCATCGCCCATCACATGGGTCGAGAAGCGTATACGCTAGTCTACTCTGGTATATCGATGCCCCGTCTCGATACACCTACGACTAGGGACCTTGAAGGATGTACTTATGGACTACCATGTCCCCACTAGTATGATCTGCATCATAGTCTAGGTAGTCAAATACAAATCCTAAGGGCTTTACCAACATGTAACTATAAGACAGTATAAAGAGACTAGTGTACATGTTAAGATAAATAGCAACCAGATAGCATACTATCATGTCGAGCAAGAAAGTCATCTCTATATATGTCCAAGCATCCAATATAATATACATAATCTGTACAATACTGGCCTCTAGGGCATACATACAACTAACAGGTGGTCCATTTCCAGTTTAGGGACATGGTGGTCCAATACCAGTTTAAGGACATAGTGGTCCATTTCCAGTTTAGGGACGTAGTGGTCCATTGTTAGTTTAAAGACATCCCGGTCAAGGTTAAGGACATCATGGTCCGTGGGTTTAAAGGGACCCCACAGTCCAGGTTAAAGACATCGTAGTCTATAAAGTTTAAGGACATCGTAGTCCATGAGTTTAAGGACCCCACAGTCCGTGAAATGTGTGGTTATCGGGACCCGTCACCTCTTTGAAGACGTTGAGGAATTACAACGACAAATATCAAAGGAGTGAAGAGATGTACCCTTGAACCAAGGTGGATTAAGTGATCTATAGTCCAATTTGGAACCAAGATCAGTTAATTATATTGTGAGCACGTTGGCTCAGTTGAGTCTGAGTTGAGGACTTATGGCCAACTTGGGCTAAGTCCAACTGGATTTGAAGTGTTGGCCCTTTGTTGGACCATTAACACTTGTCTGGGTTCAACCCCACATTATTTAGCAATGCTAAACATTTTCATCTTTGATTTCCTCAATTTTGAGATTCATTTGGAGGAGGGACTTTTGCCTCTGGAAGATTAATCAATTTGGTTAAAACTAGTGTTAAACACTAGATAACAACAGTGTTAAACATTGGAGACAGAACTCTCAAATTAGTGTTAAACACTAAAAGATAATCAGTGTTAAACACTGGAAATAAAGCTCCCGAATTAGTGTTTAAACACTAAAAAAAAGGGGGTCACGTGGGGACACGTGAGGGCGCCCAAAGGTGGGGCCAGATCTCCTTTACTTTGCTCTGCAGATAAGTGTTAAACACTTTTTTTTTGTTTTATGTTATCACGTGTTAACACGTGATGGAGAATCATGCTCTGGTTATTAAAGCATAGGCTAAGGGGTCACGTGGTAACACGTGAGAGCGCCCAGAGCCAACATTTCCTTTGCTTTTTCTTTCTGCGTTTTGGGAGTCACGTGGGAGCATGTGAGGCATTGCCTCAAAGCTGTTTCCTTTTTATTTTTGGGGATCTTTTTAGGGGTCACGTGGGGACACGTGACCTAGTTTTATTCCTTCTTTTCTGATCACTGCGGATTGGGGTCACGTGTCATTACGTGACCAATATTCTTTATGTGGATGGAGATCTCTCAAGTCTCTTTATTTTAAGAATTAAATTCTCTGTAGGGTTAAACCCTAATTATGTTTTAGAGGAATTAAATTCCTATGTATGTGGAAGAATTAAATTCTTATGTAGGGTTAAACCCTAATTTCTTTTAGAGGAATTAAATTCCCATATATGTAAAAGAATTAAATTCTTGTATAGGGTTAAACCCTAGTTCTGTCCATCTTGAAGGAATTAAATTCCTATAGGGTTAAACCCTAGTTTTGTTTTGGGAGAATTAAATTCTCTAAACTCAATTCCCCCTCTAAGTTTTGGATCTGCATGGCAGGATCTCAACCCGATAAGAATTAAATTCTCAACTTATGGGGAGATGTGCTCTGTGCAGATCTTCAATCAGAGGAAGAACTAAGTTCTTTGTGCAGAAGAGTTAAACTCTTAGATTTGAGAATTAAATTCTCTTTTTTGATGCTTTGATCCCCTTTCTTTTCTCACCTAGGGTTTTCTTTGTTGAGAATTAAATTCTCCTCTCTTTTCTTTCTCTGCTTTTTGGAAATTTCAAGATCCCAAAATTCTCTTTCTTTCTTTTCTCTTGGCTCCTATTTATAGGAGAAGGAAAATAATCAATTTGTTTAGTAAATCTCTCATTGAAAGATTTGTTTGTTTTCATAATTAATATGATCCTTTAGATCACACAGTGAATTTTATTCACCGTTGGATTTTAAATCCAAAGATATTATGTTTGTTATTTCTGGTGAGATTTAGGGGAAATATTTCCTTGTATCAAATCTTTCCATAAATTGGTGATTTTTAATCACCCTTGGATCTTTAATCCAACGGTCCCCATAATCCTTTTCCATTTGGAAAGATTTAGAGAAATTTAGAATTTTAATTCTATTTGGAAAGATTTAGAGAAATTTAGAATTTTAATTCTATTAAACTGTAAGGCTTTCAAAGCCTGTCACGTGCTGGCACGTGACCTTTGGTCACGTGTGAGCACGTGACCCCCAATTGGTTCTTTTCTCAGCGTTTATTTATGCTTCAGTTTTAACCATCACGTGTCAACACGTGACCATTGGTCACATGTGAGCACGTGATACCTCATTGAGGTATTTCCTTCAGTCATTTGTTTTTATTTCTTTTTTAGCTATCACGTGTGAGCACGTGATACCTCATTGAGGTAATTCCTGATTTTTAATCAGGGAACAATGCATAGCATATTTGCTTATTACTTTTGATCGCGGATGAATTATGAAGCCCATAATATATCAAATCGAAGGATTTTTCGAGATGCTTTAGATATCATCAGAATTTAACAGTTCCTCCTTCGGGAGTTTATCAAAATACAGGCCGGAAGATACCGGTTTGCATTTTCTTAAGCGTATCGCTGTCATTTGATACCTTGGGCTCATTTGCGCAGAAATTTTTGACGGGAACATACAGCTTGACACGAATACATGAACTTGATATGAATACCTGAATTCGTCTTGAAACTTGAACTTTTACTCTGTTTCTCTCTTATGTATTCATGGATCTGGGCAAGACTTGCACCTTTAATTATAAATTAAAACATGTGGGGATATGGGGTAGTTTTGTAAATAATGCATGTCGTGGCATAAGAGTGCACTAAAAATCACCTAACTTGAATCTCGTGGGTCGTTGTCCTATGGGTTTGACGGGACCTTGTACTTCTACGTGTTGTTGGTCCATGGGTTTGACGGACTACTCTCGTATACTCGCATACCATCATTATTGAACTAAAAAAAACACGTTAGAATAGAATAACCATTCTTATATGCATTGCCATACTTATCATACATTACCATGTTCATATAATTGCCATGATTAATTGACACCTTTTACTGTTAGCTACTATATTAGATTTCATGTTCTACTTACATGCATGTTTCTTTATCACATTATATCCATATCCTTTTTGGGGACTTATCAAGCGCAAGTTCGCTGACGGGCATTCCGCCCTATTTCTTCTTTCCTTGGGATGTTCGTTAGGTGACTTAGGAACAGAGGAGGTGGGACCGACAGAAGAAGAGTACTCCCAGCTGTCATCACAGGCCGACTACTAGTTTCCTTTCAGCATTTTACTTTTCCAGTACGCCTATTGTTTAAGGTATCTTGTTATTAGACTTTTGTTTAAGGTATCTTGTATCCGTTTAAAACTCTGTCGAGTTGGAATGTAATAAATTGTATGTTGGATTTTATTCACTTGCTTATTCTTGTTACTTATGTTGCTTATAAACGCTTAGCGTATTTGTTACAAGAAATGACCTTCTCAAAATAAATATATCGCGGGCCTCATCACGTGTTGTTAACGTCTTTTGGGAAGTGGGGCATGACATTGGCTATACGGGGCTTTGAGTTTGTGCCGGCGGTTAGGCCACATATCGGCTAATTCATTGCTTTGAGGGATGAGCACTTCCCTGTCCGCCTTGGAGTGCCGGGAAGTCTTTGATCGTGCTGAAAGGGCACGTTTTGGGATCGTAGCTTGCGAGTCCTGCAGGGAACATGACAAACTGGGGGTTGGCCCCTATTATGAAGAGCATTTTTCTCGCTATCTTTACTGCTGCATCGAGGTTGACGGGTGATGGTGTGTTGTTGTTTATGAATGCCATTGATGATGGTTGAGTAATCCTGTGAGGGAAACCATTATGACATTAGAAACCTTTAAGATATAATAGGCTAAGAATAAAGAGAATACCAAGCCTCACTGTTTTTGTATTGACATTTTGTCTTAAAGGTTTCATAATGCCGTAATGGTGGCATAAGAAAGAGCATAGATGTCAAGACTAATTGGACTTTTTTTAGTGCAAGTATATATACGATCTCCACTGGGTTCCGTCAACTATAGATTCTGGGCTGAAACGCATAGAATAATGTGATTTATAGTAACCTAAGGAGAAATCATAGTCTCCAGCGGAGTCGCCATTCTTGTTTACCTTCTTTAGGAACCTCTAATGCTTGAACGTTGAAACAAAGGCGAGTTTAAACAAAACAAGTTATTTTTAGTGTTTTAAGAGTTGACCAGAAGGTCCTGGATTTGAGACTTTCGGCAATGTAAGCGCATACCGTTAATTACACATTATTATGTTAAGAAGAAATCTAAGACAGAATACCATACTAGTTTTCTTTAAATCACATCATTAGAGAAAGATCATACACATAGATATGAAATACTTGCAAGAAGAGAACGAAACAAAAGAATATGTATTTTATTCATTCTGTTCATATTTATGTACAACTTGAATGTAAATTAAATCAATATTGCAATGGAAAGTAAAGTTACGTTGAGACTCTAATTTAAGAGTTTGTTTTCAGTACACGGGAGTATTTTAGTGTCAACTTAATGAAAGTTGATGGGCACTGCTATATATGGGGGCCACATCAGATCAATTGAAGTGCTGGTGTTACTTCATTTGAAGTATATACAACACTTCATTTGAAGCGTAAGTGGAAACACTTCATCTAAAGTGTGAATAAAGCACTTCATTTGAATTGTAAGTGGGACACCCTTGGTGGGGTCCACATCACTGTATGCGTGGGACACCTTTGGTGGGTCCGCACTACTTCACTTGAAATATAGATGTCACGCCCCGCTTCCCAGAGTGCGCAAACTACGGTACGTGACAGAGCCAACCATACTGCCTGTGGCTAGGAAATATCCCTCCACAGTCACATTACGGCTGTCTATAGGATATCGAGAACAGTGAAATATAAAAACCAGCTAGTACATGTCCATTTGCCACAATAAATAGAGTCAAGAAAATGCACAAGCGGAAACGAATTAAATTCAATAAACAACATCTGAAAACTTGTCACAATATTGGCTCACATCAAGAAATAAAACTGCGGAAAATAAACTAAACTAAACGTCTCTAAATAACACATGTTTAATTCCTCATTGCTCGGCTTGATGGCTAAAGTACTCCTGTTCAGCCTGCGATAAAGATAGAGGAACTGGGCTATGCAAAACCCAGACGTCGGTGCGTCATAATACCAAAACAACAATAATAACAAGGATGTAACGATATAGGTAAGTATGAATATAAATAAATAATATAGACATAAACATTAAGGTATGTGTATATATGTGATGCGTGATGTGTAACCTAAAACTGTGCTTCTAGGTTATCTATTTTAAAGGCCTTTGAAATCAATTTAATGGAATCGTCGATATAACTCAATAGTATCCTGTGCATGCTCGGGACCACGGTCAAGACTCTCGGGCTGAATCCGAGACGTGCCGCTAGGCAGTAAATAGGTAACATGTACAGACGAATGATGTCAGCAGCAGCAGCCCGGGGCTGGCCGAGCCCGTAAAGACTGATCAGTATAAGCATCGAACTGCTGAGTTACAAGTTATGTTTCATTATTGATTTCCCCTTACTCTTCAGGTTGTGTTTTCAAGTCAGGTATTAATGATATGAATCTAATGCTAACACAGGATCAAGCAGGTACAGGTTTTGTCTATACACAAGTTACGTCCATCAGGACAAGTTAGGATTGGTGGCATTAGTAACAAGATCCAAGTAACAAGTCAGGTAGTGTGTCGTGGACATGTCATGTGATGCATATGTATCAAATAGATACCCAAATATGAAACTATAACGAATATCGGAACACGGTTAATGCACGGATGCACTTGTATCTATCTGTATAACCTTTTATACGTCCATGACTACGTATGATGCAACTTGATAACACGCTATACTAATATAATAGTATTATGATATCAAGATATTCTGGAATGCAATTAGATATGTTATTGTCAATACGGATACGAACGGATATCAAAAAATGGTAAATCTATACTATTTGCTGCATAATATAACACATGTATTATTTTTATTCATATATAAATAGATATAATATAACAAAGCATGTTGCAAGATAAACTTGCCTGATCGGATCTCACGACGGGGTACGTACGTCATGTTCGACGTTGGATAAACGTTGCGATGCAAACTCACGTGAGTAGGACTGGACCTGGCTGGTCAAAGACGTGACTATGCTGGACAACAACGATGACTGGGTCGTCCGGATCGTCGGCGACGTATACGACTCTGGCTAGGTGGCCGGAATAACTAAGAAATCAAGAAAAGAGAAAATAAAGAAAGAAGAAGAAGCATGGGGTTGTGGTTTTGGCTCTGGGCTGGGGACATGGGATAGAGGACACGAGGAGGTGACGATGGCAATGATTGGCAGCCGTCGATAGCGAAGGGCAGAAGGATTCTTAGGTTCTGTCGGGGTTGCTGTTGGTGCAGGGTGTTGCTGGTGGTGGTCAGGGTGTCGAGGAGAGGGAGGTGAAGAGAAGGAGAGGGTGACGACGACGAGGTCGTGAGTCTCCGGCGGTGAAGTTTCTAGGGTTGAGTTCTCGGGTCGGGGTTCGTCGGGGTTTGCAGGGATGGTGATCGGGGGTGCCGGGTGCTCGAGTAAAGGAGGTGGCGAAGTTGAGGGTGAGGAGATAAGGGTGAGGTCGGGGTGATGGCGATGGGAGGTCGGCGACGAGTGCAAGGTGAGGCTAGGGTTCTTAGGTTGCATGGTTCGTCAGTTGCAGCGATGGTCTGCAGGGTTGTGGGTTCTTGAGGATGGAGAGGGGGAGGAGGTGTTGGTGACGATGGCGATGGTAGTGGTGACAAGGTTGTGCGGGAAGGTCGGTGGCGACGGTAAGGTTTGGGTTCTAGGGTTGGGTTTCGTCGCGGGGAGATATCAAGGAAGAAGCAAGATAGAGGTTGAGGTGAGGGTGTTTTAAATATATTAGGTTGTATTATATATAGGAGAGAGAGAGACAGGAGAGAGAGAGAGAGTGGCTGCGAGAGGAGAGAGAGAGGGTGTGTGTGATGATTATTTAGTTATTATATATATTTTATTTATTCGTTTATATAAACTGTATATATATAAAGAATATAATAATATATTTTCTTGGATTATACAACTCATATCAAAATACTCCGAAAAATACCCAGGTCTCTTCTAATATTTAATTTTTAAAATATGGATAATATACATATAAGACAAAACCATAATGCGATGTCCGGTTTGTAAAAATGAATACCCCCAAGAACAGATATACGTAAATACACGTAGCAATCCAAACGAGTCTATTTTAGCAATCTGGATAGAAATACGATATATGGATGCAAACATAAGAATAAGGTATGATAACAGGCCATGCTAGATATTAAAATTTATTATTTGACTTTTATTTGTATTATTAAGCGATATGCAGATACTAAATAGATCATATAAGTGTATATCAAATCTAAATGTGCACGGATCCTCTGTACTAGCGAATATGACATAAACTAGTACCAAGATGGGTTTCAAACATGCGGGTCGGGTCGGATACTAACCATAGATACCAAATGCACTATCCGCACCCAAAAACGATAATAAATAAGAAAACCGTCGCAAGATTTGAAAACTCCAATAAAATATGGTATAAATGCACTAGGATGTTACAATAGATGGGACTCCTAGGACGGGGGCCACACCCTATGCATAGAAACAGAAATGTTTCTGTTTCAGGGAGGTTCTTTTATAGCCTCCCGAGATCTCGAAAGGGTCCCGAAGCAGTTGGGAGGCATATTTAAGGCCTCCCAATGACTACTTCGAGGCCTTGTTAGAAACACTTTTACAAAGTTTCTTTAGATGAAACTCATATTTGAGTTTCATGCACAAAGTGATAATGTGGGGTATCATTCTCAATGTTGGTGCAAAATGAACACATGGATTTGTGTTCAAGATGTGAAAAACATGGCTTTTGAGCCATGTTTTATGTGATGAATGCAGCGTTTTTGGCACTGTATTTACTAGAACAGTTCTGCTTTGCATATCTGATAGATGAATAGGGTATTCCTATTCACAAGTCAAGAGACATGATTTCTATGTCTTATGAATAGAGTTTTCCTATTCATCGAATATGAATCAAACATGTATTTCATGTCTGAAATGATGAACATGATTTGCATGTTCACAGATATCCTAAAAACATGTTTTCATGTCTTAGGAAATGAATAGGATTTCCATTTATATGATCTTGGAGACACATCTGTATGTCTCAGAGTGAATAGAATATTCTATTCATTATTTTTGTTTATAAGAAGAAAACATAAAGTTTTGACCTATGTTCTTCAAGAAATAGCTTATATATTTCTATTTATGTTTTAGGAAATAGGGTGGCTTATTTCTTAAATATGTTGAATATGGGATGACCCATGTTCTTGGTTCAGTTCATGGGGATTCAAGAACACTTTTGTGTTCTAGGTCTTTATCATTCTGAAGAAAGTCATGGACATGGCTTTCAACTTTCTCCACTGGAGATGAAAACTTGTATAAGTTTTCATGAACGTTTATGGATTCTTGATTAGAGAGATCTAGAGATAAAGATAGAGAAAGAGAGTATGAGAAGAAAAGAGAGGAATGGGAATTCCATTCCTGTAGCCCTCACCTACTTCTTCTTCAAAAGCTATGAACACTTGGAAATTCTCTCTACAATTTCTATCTCTTCATCCTCCTTCTTTTGTGTTGACAGAGGGGTCTATATATCCTTCTGTGAGTTGGGAGTGGTTGTAACCACCCCCTATGATTTTAGGGACAGTGGAGGAGAAAATCATCCCACTTTCTTCTTAATAATAGATCAAACTGTCTATTTTAGGAGTGTCTCGGAACCCAAAAGGAGCCTCCCGAAACCTAAAAAGTTGTCCTGGAACCTAAATGGGCCTCCCAGAACCCAAAAAGGGCCTCCCGGCACCCATGGGAGGCCTCCCAAAACCCAAAGGAGGGGATCCCGAAACCCAACAAAGGGGTCCTGACATATGAAATCTACATGTGCAAGTTTCAGTGATTTGGCCATAACTTCCTCTAAGAAAGTCCAAACGATACACCATTTGATTTTTTTGGAAACTAGAATCAATAGACTTTCAAATGAATCCTTATTTGTCCTTATTGACCAAGTGTAATGAATTTTATAGGCATTTGAACTCAGCCATATGTAGATTCACAGGTACCCGATTTGAGTACTTTTGAGAGTCAATATTTTTGACTCCACAAATGCCCTCCCATCAATATCCTGTAGACATCTTGTATATATAAGTTAGATATACATGTAACATATCATAATTTTATTAAGTTTATTTTCAAAAATAAATTTGATATAATGACTTTTATTAAAATGATAACATTTATTTAATTGATTTTTCATAATTTGGTGTGTGGGTGGGTGTGTAAATTTGATTAATAAAACTAATACTTTCATTTTCATACTTAATATTTATTTTGGCATGACAACCATATTTTAACATCAACATTTTCATTATTTCCCTAAACTAAAATTATAGGGGAAGAGAGAGAAGGATGAGAGAATTAAAATAATGGGAGTGGCATAAGAGAAGCATAAGAGAGCCATGCTATATGCACCCAAATCCAAATTCTTCTCCTTCTTCTCTAAAATTTCCTCTCTCTCACCTTTTTTCCTCCAAGTTATGGTAACTCCAAAACCTTGATCTTCTCCATTCAAGCCAATTTCCTCTCTCAAGTTTCTTCAACTAGGATTCATCATCAATCTCTTGTAGCCTAATTCAAGTTTGGATCTCCTTTTCATTTCATTTTGAAGAGGATCCACTGCGGAGACTCCCGAGTCGACGAAGAAGGGTAAGACAGTTGAAGGCTTCAATTAGCTCAAATCGCATTTCTATGAGTAGATTAGCATCTACATTGGGGAAATCGGGTGGATGGCATATAGCACCCCCAAAACCAAAAATTCTTATGAACACTTATTATTCATTATAATTCATGTCTCATATGCTCATTTTACAATGCCATGTTTCATTTACCTTGTTATGCTTGTATGAACACACTTGCTAGAACACTTGCACAATTAATAATGATTATCATTCGGCACCATCACAGACTCACTGCTACATGTACACATACACATCATTAGTAACTGCCATGACACGTATAAAACCTGCCATGTTTATTCGAATATATTTAGCGAACACACCGGTTAGAACACTTTCACAATTACAAATGATTACCACGAGGCACCATCACAGAATCATATGCTACACGTACACATCATTAGTAACTGCCATGATAAGTATAGATATTTCCATGTTAACCCGCATTGTATTTACATTCATGCAAGTATTATATACTTCTTATCTTGTTTCGTTATATTGGTAACATTGCTCCATACGTTCTTATATTTTTGTTTTCACTGTTGCAAAGTTAATTATGCGTTGTTCTTATGAACTTTATATTTTTCATGAGATTTGAGAAACCGTGTGGTACTATTTTATAAAACTTGTTTTCTTTTGCAAATTGCGGTTTACTCTTGAAATGATGATGATACGTCCACCATGAGTTTTCTATGTATTTATAGTTTGATGATATCTGAAACTGAGGGAGGGGAAGAACCGTTTATGGATACATGATGGAACCGGTATGATACCGAGGGGCAGGAAGCCCGCATAGAAAGATAAGGAGCCTAGTGAGGTAACTCAGTACCGGTGATAGTTTGGAATAAGGCGGATTTCCAAAGAATACTGACCGGGGTTATTTGATAAGAAAAAAATGAGGGCTGGTCTGAGAGACAATGCCTTACGAGATTGAGATTTTGAGTGTCGATGATTGACACAAGATTTGATGATATTTTATTGATGATGTTTTCTATTGTGCGCGATCCGTTATGACGCACTTACATTTACTTATGCTATATACATATTCTCACATATTATGATAGTCTTGTATATTATGATTAGTTGATGATTTTTCTATGCATACGATTTCTACCTTGTGATGTCTTTCTACTCACAAGTTGGCAACTCACCCCATTGTGCCATAGCTTCTTATAGGAATAATCGTGTGGATTAGCAGTGACTTCGTTGGCACATTTCCATTTTGGGGCGTGATCGCTTTTGCTAGGTGGGTTATGAAGTTGCATCGTAACCGCCTTCTTTCGTACTCTTTTGTACCTAGTTATTACTCCATCTACCACTTGTATATTCATTTGAATTAGATTGAGTCAAGACTTAGATGTTTATTCTTTTGAGTTGAACTCGGGTAGAGTCAGCTATAAGCTTTTATTTATGCAATTCCTTATATTTTCTTTTGTTATTATTCGTATTGGGCATCGTATATTATTGCATGGATTGTACCTCCACCATGTGGGCATTGAGCTTGCTCCCTTGTGGGGATGCTTTTATATTTATCATTGCACAGGACATTTCTTCAAAATTAACAAAGGAGGTGCTGCCGTATTTTTAAACGACAAGTTGTTTTCAAAATGTTTTTAAACAAACTTTACTTACATTTTAAAATAACAAGTCTTTCGAAATGGGCTTTATTTCATTTTATAAATCTTTCTTAACACTTCAACTCTTTTATTTTAATTATAAATGGTTTAGATTCCTGGTTTTTAGCTTACTTGAGTTGCGTTGATGTCCATGTGACGTCACAAGATTTAAGTGCCAGTCATATGCCATTTTCGCTTTGTGACAATATATGATATGAACACATTTTTTATGTGGCAACAAGTACCTCTTGGACACACTAAAAACACTTCCCCGTGAAAAAAATTTCCTTTTCGGGGCGCTGCCCCGAACCATGCAAGGGGACTGCTAGCCTTTTGACCCTACCCGCTGACTGGACAGTGAGACCCCCATGTGATGGCCCCTAGAATGTTCAAAGAAGGCTTAAAAGATGTTTTCAAAAACAATCCCACAATCAACACACATACTTTCAGAATGAGTTTGCATGATACGTATGACCCGTTAATCAGAGGTGCTCTCGCGACAAAGAGAAAGGTAATTAACAACAGTTTTTTCCTCGGCTGCTGGAGATCAGAATTCCCACGATCAATAAACCCCTGCTTATCATGGGGCAGGAGAAATTTTTACACGTCTCTGACACGTGAGCACATCCATTTCCATGGGGTGACGAAAAACATTCTACAATGGCTTCTTGGATCAATGACACCTGATCTTTCTTCTTGTCTCATTTATTCACACAGCGCGAAGCAGATTTGGGTTGAATTTCATGAAAGATTTCATCAACCGAATGCATCGAGGGTGTTTCAACTCAAACAAAATATCAACAAACTCAAACAAGTGCAACTTTCAGTATCATCCTATTACACTAAACTTAAGTGTTATTGGGATGAACTTGCTGTATTTCTCGCTTTTCCAAATTATCGATATGGAGCCGCCAAAGAAGTTCGCACCTTTCTGCAGAAAGATCAAGCTATGTAATTCTTGCAAGGCTTAAACGAATCATATGCGGTGATCCGTAGTGAAATCTTTCTTATGGATCCTCTTCCCTCACTTTTTAGAATTTATTCTCTTGTTTTGCAAGAGGAAAAGCAACGTGAGTTTACTGTAACTATCCCGACCGACATGGAGGGAGATGGAGTGGCTTTGATTTCCTTTAAGAAGCCACCTTTTAATGCGTCACCTTCATCGAGTCGTACTTTAAACTCCGATAAAAGTCCTCATTGCAATTGTGATGGTGTAACATTTCAGAAAATAAAAAATATTATTTTGGAATTTAAATAATAATATAAGATGTTTTATTAAAATAATACCAATTATCGAATTGGGTTATTGCATTTTGGCCTTGATGAAACTAATAAGTATTTTGGGCATGGTTGGCTTAATTAACATTAGCATTTTCTTAATTGGGAATATATATTTTACAAGTATGCATGGTTGGTTTTTTTGAGATTGAATTAAAAGAAAATATGTTTTTTAGGACATGAGAGGCATGAGCTCTCATGCCTTAAACCCCTCCCATGCCTCCACCATCCCTCTTTGTTTCCTCTTCTCTCTTCCTCTCATTCCTCTCACCCCATGGCTGCCCCTCCTCTCCCTCACACTCTCCCTCTCACAAAACACAAACTCTTTGCATAATCCAAGCTCCAAACTCACCCTAAGCCACTCCGAGCTTAAGCTAGATCAAGTGGAAGCCCCTATCATCATCTTCAAGTGACATCCTACAAGCTTGATCTCAATTATCTCCTCATATAGGTAGAACTCCTTCTTGTATCAAGTTTTACATGTGTTTAGAGTTTCAAATATTGGTTAAGTTTTCAAAAACTAGGAATTTTAGTGTTCAAACAAAATCTGGTATAGTTTGGGATCTCTGCAAAATATTTTGCGTATAGATTTGACCTATTTAGACCACTAGAAGACCCCAGAAGAAGCATGGCCCCTAACTCCAATTCTTGGCCGCAAATTACGGTAAAACCTATTTTTTGGTGGTCCAACTTTTGATCTAGATGTCGGGATTTAGACAGTAGATCTTATACTTTGATATTTAAGCCCTTTTTATATGCTAAATTGTTCAAGAATTCTCGAGTCAAAATTTGGCCGTGTTTTAAAGTTTTCAAACTTGATAATTCGTATTTTGAATTCTTGAAGTGTTTTTTTGTACTGGAATAGAGAGTCCGGGGTTAATTCATGGCAATTAGCACACGGATGGCTCACATTGGTCATAGGTTTTAATCTATGGGTGTTTGTTCATTATATCGGTATCGATTTGAATTCTTATATGCGTGTATGGTTATGTGAATGCTAGGTTTGATTGCAGAGACCTCCGAGGTGGCGACGAAGGGCAAGGCGGTCGTAAGATACGACTAGCTCGATCGAAAACTGTGAGTAGATTATATCTATGAGTGGGGAATCGGGTGGATAGCGTATAACACCCTCGTGAAACATACCTTTTATTATACCATTTAACTTACTTAGGATTCATGCCTTGTACGTTAGACTTGTTCGATATATAGTATAATTACGTTAATATCTCTTCGTAGGAATATTGTAGGTACACTTAGTAGAACACTAGCACAAATACTAATAATTTCCATGTTGCACGATCACAGACTTGCACGTACACTACACATCATTGGTACATCTATATCATATAGAACTTTCCATGCTTACGTATTGTAGTAATATTGACGTTATAGTAGAACAATGTATACTGTTGGATATAGTGCCCTCAGAGTCAATTATTGGATCGCAGGCACGTGATTGTAATGATTGAGGGATGACCTATACCGGTAGGACAGTCTTACTCGAGAGGATTGTATACTATCTGGTTTGTCTTTATCATCGTGTACATTCTTTAGGTGACATTGTACTTCACTATTACACGTTGATAGAGAATAGTATGCTACTATGGTTTGTCTTTATCATCGTGTACTGCTTTAGGTGACCTTACAGGTCGCTATTACACGTTGATAGAGCCCTTAGGATTCTTGCTTGACTGCCAGCAGTATGATGGCGATCATATACGTGGGAGCTGGGGTCTATAAGCACATCCTTAAAAGGTCCCTAGTCGTGGGAGTTTTCGAGACAGGGCATCGATACTCCGGAGTAGACTAGTGTATACAGTCGAGACCCCGACGAGGGGCGGTGGCCGGTCTCACAAGCCATTGGTGTCAGTTGGTTCACCTAAGAGGTATACAGGTGCTCATTGGGTTATGAGTACACCGGACAGGACTCGCCGGGAACATACTAGTTAGTATTATACCTGACGTCAGATAGCAGTTTCCTGGTGACATGTGTACAGGTTAGTTCATCGACCTGAGATCGTCATTTGTCTCGTGTGAGTTCCCACTTTGCTTTGATTACTACCCTACCACG